>OZ004706.1:27454053-27751553 GCA_963924515.1 Vespertilio murinus
CTCCGGAGAGCAGCACCCCCATCTGCCTGCCTCCGGAGAGCAGCACCCCATCTACCTGCCTCCGGAGAGCAGCACCCCCATCTACCTGCCTCCAGAGAGCAGCACCCCCATCTACCTGCCTCCAGAGAGCAGCACCCCCATCTGCCTGCCTCCGGAGAGCAGCACCCCATCTACCTGCCTCCGGAGAGCAGCACCCCATCTGCCTGCCTCCGGAGAGCAGCACCCCATCTGCCTGCCTCCGGAGAGCAGCACCCCCATCTGCCTGCCTCCAGAGAGCAGCACCCCCATCTGCCTGCCTCCGGAGAGCAGCACCCCCATCTGCCTGCCTCCGGAGAGCAGCACCCCATCTACCTGCCTCCAGAGAGCAGCACCCCCATCTACCTGCCTCCAGAGAGCAGCACCCCCATCTACCTGCCTCCAGAGAGCAGCACCCCCATCTACCTGCCTCCGGAGAGCAGCACCCCCATCTACCTGCCTCCGGAGAGCAGCACCCCCATCTACCTGCCTCCGGAGAGCAGCACCCCCATCTACCTGCCTCTGGAGAGCAGCACCCCATCTACCTGCCTCCGGAGAGCAGCACCCCCATCTACCTGGCTGCAGAGGCAGAAACCAGGTGCTCAGCCTCCCCAGTCCACAGGCCAGCTCCCTTTCTAAGCTGCTTGTAACCCGGTGTCCCTTCCTCTGCTGCCCACTGCTTGGGCCTGGCCCGTTGCCACCTCCTGCCTGGGCTGCGGGGCTGCCTGAGCCTCTCGCTGGTCTCCTCCCTCCCGCCTCTGCACTCTCGGGGACCTTTCGGATGCATACGGTTGACCATGTCATTCCCGTGACTAAAATCCTCTCTCTGGCAACCAGAGAGATGGGGCACCTCACCAAGGATGGGGGAGGTGCACACACATAGAGTCATATGAAGTTTTCTGTTTCTCCTTTTTCTAGTCTGCACCCCAGGACACGCCTCTATTGATTTTAGAGAGAGAGGAAGAAAGAGGGAGAAAGAGAGAGAGAGAGAGAGAGAGAGAGAGAGAGAGAAACATGGGTGTCAGAAGTACTGATGGGCTGCCTACTGCATGTGCCCTGACTCTGGGGATCAGACCTGAGACTTTGGGGTGTACGGGATGATGCTCCAACCAACTGAGCCACACCAGCCAGGGCGCACACACAGGGCCATTTAAAACCTCCACCTTGGCTGCCTGCTCCCAGAGCTGCCGACTACACTGCAGTCATGAGGCTGGGAAAGAAGGTAGTGGTGAGGGGGCCAAGCAAGGCTTTGTCGGTCTTTGTGACTAGAGGGGTAGAAGGACCATGGTGGGCCCCGGGGAGGTGCCCGGTGTGGCTGTGGCTAATAGGAGGTAGATGTCTGCCCACCCGCAGGGGGCAGAAGGAAGCCCACTTGGGCCTTTTAAAAAAACTATATATATATGAAACCGTTTGGCTCAGTGGATAGAGCATCCGTCTGTGGACTGAGGGGTTCCAGGTTCGATTTCGGTCAGGGGCATGTGAATTGGTTGTGGGTGCATCCCCGGTGGGGGGTGTGCAGGAGGCAGCTGATCGATGTTTCTCTCTCATCGATGTTTCTGGCTTTCTATCCCTCTCCTTTCATCTCTGTAAAAATATCAATAAAACATATATTGAAAAAAATAATAAAATTGTTATACATATATATATTATTGCTTTCAGAGAGGAAGAGACAGGGAAAGAGTGATAGAAACATCAATAAGAGAGAATCACTAATGAGCTGCCTCCTGCACGCCCCCTACTGGGTATTGATCGTGATGGGGAATTGAACCCTGACCTCTTGGTTCGTAAGTTGAAGTTCAACCACTGAGCCTACCGGCTGGGCTCTCCTTGGGTGTTCTGAAGACAGAACCTGAGAAAATGGGGAAACCCAGAGTCTGAACCTCAGGGCCTCCTGGAAGTGCCCTCCCGCCCGCAGGCCCGGGGCACAGAACGCTCCCGGAAACGGGTGCCGAGCCTCAGCTCTGCCTCGTCTCCGATGCTGCTGTGGTCACAATGGGGACAGAGCGGCCAGACCCACCACCCTGTCCTGAGTTCACCTCTGTCCCCGCTGGCCCATAGCTCCGAGCAGGGGTCCCCGTGGGGCCCCACAGACAACGGGCCCAGACTGCGTGCTTCCTAAGCCCTTTGCTGTACACACGGCCTGCAAGGTGTGGACACACACACACACACACACACACACACACACCACACGCCCAGTCTGATGCCCACATGCACTGCACGATGGCAGGCTCTGCGCTCCTCACACCACCTGCTGTATGCACCAGACCCCGCACATGCCTGAGGCACGCTCACTCACACACACAGTCTGCTGCACCCCCCCCCCCCGCTATACACACCACCTGCCAGGCACACACCTGCTATACACACTGCCCCGCACACACATGCTGCCTTACACAGGGCACCCACACCCCTCGGGGGGCACACAATCGTCTGCTCTATCCATGACCGTAAGGCGAACGCTGCCGCCTGCACCCAGCGCCCTCAGAGCCAGCCCCCCGGGACAAAGTCAGACACAGGTCATATGTGCCCCTTCCCCTTCCCCTTCCCCCTCCACTTCTCCCTCCTCCTTGGCCCTTCCAGAACCCACTCGTTACCAGGGCCCCCGGGGGCGTTCCGGACCTCGGTCCTGCCTGGCCTGGACCCCACTGGCCCGGATGAAATAATCCTCTCTCCTCTTCTGTGACCCCCTCACCGGGCTCCAAGACCCTCCCTCCCCCTCCTCCTCCTGGAGGGAAAGGCCAAGCAGCAAGGCCGGCTCCCTTCCCCCTCCGCTCCGCTGCCCCTCCCTCGGGAGGGAAAATGTCAGATTCCCCGTCTCGGCGGTGGCAGCGGGCGGCGGGTTGGAGGGGGAGTGATTCAGCCGCCTCGCCAGCGCGCGCGGAGTGAGGAGAGCTTTTCCTGCCATTACCCAGCGAGGGAGAGGCTAGCTCGCTAATGGCTTCAATTACCACTCAGACGGGAACGCTGGGCGGCGGCCCGGGCCCGGCTCGCCCCCGGCCTGCCTGCCGGTGCTGCCGAGCAGGAGCAGCCGCCGGGGCAGCGCCGGGCGGCGGGCACTCTGCCGGGGAGCGGGGTGCAAAGGCCACGACCGGGGCGGAGTGTGAGGGAAGCGGGGCCCGATGCGGGGCGAGGCCGGGGCGGGCGGGGGGCGGTGCGGGGCACGCTGGCAGGCGCGGGCTCCCTTTCAGAGGGCGCGCCAACCCCTCAGCAGAGCCAGGTCTCCCCCGGGCAGCCCCGAGAGCCACGCCCTGAAAGAGCCCGGCGTGTGGCGACTGGCTCCCGCCCAAAGCGCCAGTCATCCCTGCACACACCACCGGGCTTTCCTGGCCAGCGGGAGGCCAGGGGGGTCGGGGAGCCGATGGGATGGCGAGGGGCGGGGCAGTCACAGTCTGGGCTGCTTTCCTCAGGCCCCACCCCCGGGCACCTCGGAGGCCTCCGGATCCGCTCCTTTCTGCCAAGCCTGGAGCTGGTCAAGGTTACACCGGCCAGCGTGGTAAGTCAGCACTTTGTCTTCCGGGTGCCGTGTTTCAGGAGCGGGAGGGGCTCGCGGGGGCCCACAGGGACCTGCCTCACTCTGCCCAGCATCATCAGACACCTCTCCCACTCTGGAAGCACACACGTACCCCACGCCCTGCTAGAGAAACCCTGATCCAAGAAGCCCCCCTCCCCCTGGGACGGAGACCCTCTGCAAGTCTGAATCCCCCTCACCTCAGGCACTGAAAGACCCTCCTCCTCCTCCTCCTCCTCCTCCATCCTTTAGAAGTTAAAGCTGCCCCGGGCAGTGGCGGGGGTAGGAGTGTCCACTGAGGACCTGTGGGGGGAGTCAGGCCAGAGCTGGGGCGCAGGGGGAACCTCTCACACGAACAACGAGGCCCTTTCCCCGACAGGAGAGCCTGAGAAGATGCCCTCTGGGGCAGGGCCCGGAGTTTGGCCCTTCTTCAGCCATTTCCCAGACGCCAGGGCCCGGCTGACGGCTCGCTGCCGGGGCAGACACCAGCGGAAGGGAGGGCAGCGCTGAAGTGCCGGTCCCCAGCTCATGAGAGGGGGGCCGGGTCAGAACACTGAGCAATGGGTGGTCCTGGCCCAGGGCCTGTCCTCTGGGCCCCGCCCCACGGGGAGGAACCGCCCGTGGGAGTCAAAGGTAGGAGCCGCGCCCCCCGGCAGTGCCAGGCGGCCCAGAAGCCAGGTGCCGGCAGCTCAGCCCCGGGATGTGCAGCTCCCGGCCCAACATGACGGAATCCTCTGAGATGCGTAACCACGTCCCATCGGACCCTCCAAACCAGCCTGGAGGCAGGCGAGGCGGTGTGTCTCTGTTCACAGGTGGAGCAAGCGAGGCCCAAGGTCACGGGGTGAGAGAGTAAGTGGCCAGAGCCCCTGCTCTTAACCCCGCCTCCCACGGCCCCCTGAATCGGGAGACCCCCCCTGCCTCTCGGGGGGAGGGGGAGGGGGGGAGGCACACAGATGGAAGGCATTGCTGACTGCGTGGGTGCGTGCGTGCACCCGTGAAGCCAGGGCACAAAAATGGCCAACGTGACAAGAGGCTCGACGGCTCTTGTAATCAAAGAAATGCAAATTAGACTGAGATGCCATTTTTTTTGCCTATTAACTAGGCGAAGATTTTTTTTTCTTTTTTGAATGACAATTCGCACTGCTGGTAAGAATGCGCAGAAAAGAGGCCCCTTATGACCTGCCTGGTGGGGGTGTAAGCGGACACAATCTTCCGGAAATACTGGCATCCTTAGGAACGAGCCTGCCGTTTTTGATCCAGCAATTCCAGCGCCGTGAATGCAGAATAAGGAAATAACCGGGAAGGTGCACACATCTTGTCTGCAAGGACACGGACGGCACCTCATTCGTAAGGGCAGAAACCTGGGATCACCATGTGTGCCCAACAATGCGGGGACGGCTACGTGAATTAGGGTGCTGCCATGTGACGCTGACCCGCAGCCATTAAAAATAACGATGCAGCCGAAACCGGTGTGGCTCAGTGGATAGAGCGTCCGTCTGCGGACTGAAAGGTCCCAGGTTCGATTCCGGTCAAGGGCATGTACCTTGGTTGCGGGCGCATCCCCAGTGGGGGGTGTGCAAGAGGCAGCTGGTGGATGATTCTCTCTCATCGATGTTTCTAACTCTATCCCTCTCTCTTCCTCTCTGTAAAAAAATCAATAAAATATATTTTAAAAAATAACGATGCAGAAGAACACCTAATGAAGAGGAAGATGCATACAATAGGTTTCTTTAAAAGGCAGCCCACAAATCACTGGGCAGGCTGGGATCCCGTTTCTGTTCTTCATGTAATGCAGGCACAGAGAACGGGCTATCAGGAACTCGCCAAATGTTACCAGTAGAGGTAAGGGCAACAGGTGATTTTTATTTTTTCCCATGCACTATATAACACTTACCAAATAGTCAATAGTGAACGGATAATGTTATTGTAATTTTTTAAAAAAATCAACAATCAATACTGTATTTTGAAAGCCCACACAGGCATGTTCAGACTGATGAATCCATTGTGGCTGGCTGGGGCTGATCATGTCACACACACACACACACACACCCGTTCATGGCTTCCTGTGTCCCAGGAACGTGTTAGCGGTTCGTCCCCTCTCCTCCCCGGGCCTCCAGCTCCACACGCCATCGAAGGCGCTCCATTCTCTCCTGCCTCTGGGCCTCGGCACATGCTGGTACTGTCCTCTCTGCCTGCCCACCTCAACTCGCACTTCTCTTCGGGAGCCAGCTGAGACAACAGCCCCCCCCTCCCCCGGGCTCCCCCAGTCCCCTGGGCTCCCCCACAGCACTCCTGGGGACTGACTGCTCACTGGAGACTGACATGCAGAGGGCCCGGTCAGAAGACCCTCCGGATACAAGGCAGCGCTAGGGAATGTTTGAGAACGCATGGAGGAGCCATCCAATAAGAGAAGACGCTAAAATCCACACGTAGCCCCAATCCCCCCCACCTAGGGCCCCTGCAACAGGAACACAGCCCCCTGAAGCCCCCAGGGACGTCCGGCCCACGGCGACAGAGAGCCACGTCACCCAAACAATGCACAGCTGTAGGCCACCCTTCAAGTCAGACCCCAGACGCCCCCTCCCGCCCCCCAGATAAGCGCCCCGTCTCAGCAGAATACAAAGACGCCTGGCACACAGCCTCCGCACAAGCCCAACAACCCAGGCCAGATCCAGCGGCCATCCCTGTCCACTGCCCAGCCTCACAACGTCCAGCTCTCCTTCCTGCCAAACACACACCAGCCCTGGGCAGGGACGGGGCTGGCTGGCTGGTTCTTCCCAGACATCAGTCCACCCCCCCACACACACGCCATGTCCTTCCCTGGCACGTACCTTCCAGGACGGAGAGCTTGGCACTGGTGTTGATCTCTCCCAGGCTGTTGGTGGCCGTGCACTCATAGATGGCCTCGTCCCGCTGCACCCGCAACGGCTGGATCCGCAGCACGGACCCGGCCCCGTCGTCAAACTCAATGACCTGTCGGAGGGCAGACACCTGGTCACAACGTGCTCTGGGTCAGCCATCCTCCTGCCTCCAGGAGGCCCCCCGAGAGAGAGAGAGAGAGATTGAGGGAGGCAGATGTGAGACCAGGCGCCGCCGTAGGCAGACCCTGAGCCCGATCTACGACCTCCTACCCAAGGGCGCACCTCAAAGCGCTGGGAGCTGACTTTCTTCCCCTTCTTCATCCACGTGATGCGCGGCTTGGGCTCCCCGGCGGCTTGGCACACGAAGGAGGCCACCCCTCCTGACAGCCCCGTCTGGTCCTCGGGGACCTTCACAAAGACAGGTTTGCCTGGGGAGACGGAGAAGCCACGTCAGCACCAGACGGTCGCCGCCACAGGCACGGCCAACGCCAGGTGGCAGTCACGGGGATGGGGGTCGTGGCAAAAAGAGACCTACAGAAGAAATAACACCTAATCCTTACACAATGCTACGTGCTGGGCACACTTCGAGCAGCTGTGGGCACGTAAGGCGGGTGCCATAATGAGCTCTGGTTATAAAGAAGAAGAAGAAGGCACAGAGAGGTGAAGGGATGGGTCTGCCCAACGTGACACAGCAGGTCCGTGGCAGAGCTAAGGTTTGAACTCAGGCGTTCCAAGTCTGGAGTCCATGCTTTACCTACCACGTATCTGTCTCTCTCGGTTCCAAGCTCTAGGACAGAGGCATGCTGAGAGCCGCCAGGAACAGCCCCAGCATCTCTCCCAGATTTGTTCTCCGCCCCCCCCCCCCAATGCTTTCCATCTCAGCGACGGTACCTTCATCCACGCCAAGGCTCAAGCGAGAACCCACGGCCCCTCCTCCCCTCCTCCGGCCCCCACACACCAGCAGTCCCAGAGGTCTAGACCTCCCACCTCCTGAGTCTCGCTGGACGTCTTCCCAGGTGAATGCTTTCCTGTAAATCTGCCCCTTCACCCTGCCCCCACTGGCAGGATCACTGCCTTCCGACAGCCTGCATGTCTCCCCAAAGTGTCCATGGGGGGGCGGGGAGTCAGGGAGAGGAGGGGGTCCAGCCACCGTACTGCGATGTCCACATCACCAGGAGCCCCCCCCCCCCGCCCCCGGAGCACCAGACCCCGTGAACCCCAGCACCCCGGGGTCACAAGACCCGAGAAACCCCGGGGCTTCACTAAGACGTAGCAACACCTCGTTAATCCTGACAGAGGATCCATTTCCCATTAATCAGGCCGATGAGCAGCTCCGGGAAGGCTAGCACCGTGGGAAATGACCTTTCCGTCCACCTGCTCGGCGCGGACGCATCCGGGCTTGGCCGGGTCCCCGGCTCCGAGGCGTGTGTGCGTGCGTGTGTGTGTGTGTGTGTGTGTGTGTGTGCGTGCCATGACGACAATACTTCGCCAAGCACCCACTCTGCACCAGGCACTTTATCTCCCCCCTCCACACCCCCGCCACGGGCTCAGAAAGGTCAGGCCACTTGTCCAAGGTCACACAGCCCGAGGAGCGGCACCTCTGAGACTGGAATTCAAGCCTGTTTGGTTCCAAAACAACCAGGCACAAAAAAACAGTCCTCAAACGGTGCTGGTGGCACAAAGGGTGTTGGTGGTGGGGGCCTCTGCGAGGGCAGGGTCCCTGGCGTGGGGGGGAGGGGGGCCAGAGCCAGACCGGAGACGGCCGAGGAGGGCGTGGGAGGTGAAGAGGCGGAGGAGAGAGGAGTTGGCGGCTGTAAACAGGGGGGATAGAGAAAATGTGGCACCTGGAGAGCAGGAGGGTTGGAGGAGATGTTTCACATTTTTTCCCTCTTCTAAGAAGTTAAAGACAATGATTAACTGCTGAGGGGAAGGCGCCAGCGGAGAGGAAGGGGGTGCCCATCCAGCGGAGAGGGGAGGGACCATGGGATGGGGCAGGACCCCGAGGAGGGGAGGGTTCCAGGGGGAGCATGGGGGTCCGGAGTGGAGCTGCAGGACAGAGAGCGAGGAGGGCTCAGCCTTGTGGGGAGCAGGGAGGACCCCACCTCCCGGAGCTCCCCAGGGCCCGGGGGTTGGGGGGGGGGGGACGCTCCAGAGGGTTTATGTAACCACTGAGCCTCCATTTCCTCATCTGCACCCCGGCGCTGGCGGCAGGGTCTGTGCAGAGGAGAGGTGACGTCTGCTCACTGCTCCCACGTGGGCCGCGCGTGAGGGCGGCCCCTGGCACGGTTCAGTCTTAAAACAATCCCAGGAGGTAGGCTGTATCATCACCCCCATTTCTAGCATGGAGACTCAGGAGGTTAACGAAAGGACAGATCGCAGAGCGACTCTGGGGCCGAGCCAGGGTTTGATCTGGCGCCCCGAATCCCCAAGTCAGGGACTCGCCTGGCTGCTCCCGAAGCGGGGAGAGGAGCCAGGCACGGCCTCAGCGGGGAAGCACGAGTATCACGGGGACGGCATAAAGGTTCCGGAAACCTGTCTGTCCCGCCCCTCTCCCGACGTCCACCCCTCTCCCAAACGTCCTCAGAGGGAGGCTTTGGATGCCCCCAGCCCGCAGCCGTCGGCTCGGCCTGCCTCTGTCAGACAGGCGGACAGGACTGTCCACCCAGCTCCATCAGGGCGGGGGTGGCGGGGGGAGCACCTCCTGTCCATCACTGCACACCCTGCACCCTTCCTCACCCCAGACCTCCAGACCACCCGACTCTCCCCCTGCACGGCCACCCCCTGGGCCCAGGCACCCTTTCCCCTACCGGGACCGGCCTCCCGTCTCTCCCCCTCCGGTCCGTTCTTGATTCAGCAGCCAGGGTGCACTCACAGCCTCTCTTCCCCGATCAAAACTTTCCAAAGGCCTCCCGCCGCCGCGGCTCTCAAAACAAAGTGTGACCTGTCCCGGCAGACAGAGCCCTGGCAGGCCTGACCCGGGAGCCCTGGCGTCCCAGCCCCCGGGGAGGCAATGTCCCCGGCGGCCTCGGGGGGCCTCGGCGTAAGGCTGGTTCTCTCCCACAAACCTCTTTCCCCGCCAACTCCTGTTTGCCTTTCTGAACTCAATTTAGACATCGTTTCCTCAGGAAATGGTCTTCGGGCCCCCTGTCCCCGTCCCCACCTCCATGAGCTCATAGGTTCCTGGCTGCGAGCTCGCTGGCCACCCCACCTGCCTCCCGCGCGGCCCTGCTCACGGCGTGTGGTGTGCGTGTGTGCGTGTGTGAAGGGTTATTATCACTTTTTTCCACATTTTGGGGAGCGTTTGAGTCTTGTGAGTCATGGCCGCTTCCCCACCTAGGACAATAGGGTGGGCACCATGCCTCCCTCGCCTTCTGTCCCCTGGCAGCGCCCGCCCCAGTTCCTGGCACGCGGGGGTGGGGGGTGGTAGGGGACAAGTGAAGAGGAGACAGGGAAGAGGGGGCCTGCGGGGTGTAGGGGGGTGCAGGGGGGATGGGGCCTGCAGCCCCTCACACGCCGTGGGGGAGCCCCCGCCCCCAGTGAGAGAAGCCCGGGGTAGAAGCCCCTCCCGGCTCCCTCTCGGCCCGCCCGCCCGCACAGAAACCCGAGCTGGAACCGGCCGAACCGGAATGGCCGGGCGAGTGCGCCCGGGGGCGGGGCCTCCGCGCCGAACAAAGAACCAGAAACCGGGGCGTGGCTCCCCGACAGGTACGGTCGGAGGAGAGAGCGGGCAGGGGAGAGGCCTCCGTACCCGGTGGAGGCTGGACTGGGCCCAAGGCCCGGGGCCACGGGGGAGGCGGAACTCCCCTCGGAGTCTGGAGCGGGGCCAGCGCCCCGCCTGGCCACCCACCCACCAGGGCCTGGCAAGGCGGGCCGTGCAGCCCAAGCCTCGGGCAGCCCGGGGGCCGGTCCTCCCCTCCGTCTGGCCCGGCTCTGGTTTCCCTCAGCACCCCCGAGTGTCTCCCCCCACAACCCCCGTCCCCCACCCGAGGGCGCCTCGCACAGCACAGGAGCCAAACCAAACTCCAGCTCATCCTCATCCCAAAGCCCTGCCCAGCCCTCGGCCCTCGTGTTCCCCGGGCAGACCTGTGAGCAGGCAGCAGACACTCGACAGTGTCTCTGCCCCCAGCTCCAAGCCCTGCGTCTGTCTTTTTCTCCCCACGCCCTTCCCCCCCCCCCTCGCTCCCGTAACCTCTCCAGGTTCACCTATCTTCACTCTTTCAAAAAAAAAAAAAAAAAAACCAAAAAACCAGCACCTGCCACGGGCCACGTCCCGCTCTGGAACCCAGCTCGGCCCCCCACCCGGGCCTGCTCTGACAGGCCGGGCCGGGGGCACCTCCTCGTCTCTGTGCGCGCCCTGCCCCTCTCGGGCGCCCCACCCCCGGGCCTGTGGGAGCCTGCTCAGCACCCAGAAACCCCTTGGGCTGCGGAGACCATGCGAGGTGGGCGAGAGGAGACAGTGGGCCGGCCTGGTAGTGGGTGGGCACCCCGCCCCCCCCCCACAGGGTCCAGCCCCGGGGGGAACAGCCAAACTGGGCCACCTCCGAGGCTCCTCCACCGGGACCCGCTGCTATTTCGCGCCCTCCCTGCGGAGCACCCGTACACACACACACACACACACACACACACACACACACACACACACGGCAGCACGGAACAGCACGCGGAAGCAGGGAGCAGACACGCGGTGGCGAGGGACTGCCAGGCGGGGGAGGGCGGGCGGCGGGCGCTCCTGGAGAGGTGGTTTCCCAGGCCCTGAACCGCCTAATGAGCTGGGGACTCATTAGTCCTGGCTCCGGGCGACTGCCCCTGGCCCCCCACCACCCCAGGAAGCAGACTCAAAGACCACCCGGGGTTCTTGGGACACACACAGGGAGCCCTAGGTCATGGCCTCCCTCCGATGGGGGGGAAGTACATGCTCGGTGCCAGGTGCCTGGAACAGGTGACCTGGGTTCACCTGTTCAGGGACTGCCCTCGTTGCGCAATAGGAAAGCAGGCCCCGGGAGAGAAAACAACCTGCTGGGAGTCCCACAGAGGGCAGAGTCTAGTCTAGACGGGAGTCCAGGCCTTCGCTGCCGAGCTGCGGGCAGCACCCGGCATGTTCCAGCTCCACAGGCAATGGGGGGGTGGGGGTGGGGGAGGGGGTGATATGACAGACACATCCTCAGCTACTCAGACCCCTGTGCCCACCCACCACCTTCCCCTCAAGCCATCGGGCATCCTACTCACGGCTCCTAAGATTCCACGTCACCGACCCACAACCAGGGCCCCTGCCTCCCGGTCTGTCCCACGGGGTCCCGTGGGCTCCAGAGGAGAAGCCTAGGCCCCCACCAGTGCTTCTTCCCCCATCTCATCTCATTATGTGATACCCCAACCCCCGCCCGCTCTTAGCAAGTGCCCACTGACCCTTCAGGGGGCTCCCCCTCTTCCAGGAGGTCTCCCAGCCCTCCGCCCAAGATCCTGAGGTCACCGGCTCGGTGCCCAGCCAGGTGCCAGCTCCCGCAGCACCGGCGTGGGGTCCAACCCGCACCGCGGGCTCCGCAGGCAGGCCTGTGAGGATGCCTCCCACTGGCACCGAACCTCCTCCTGCTCCGGGCCACCTCTGGCCCACGGCCTCCCCTGGAGGAGCCGGAGAGCCCCAGGCTGGGGGAAACTGCCCAAGCCCCAGGCGCCCCGTCTCCATGGGACCTAACCGGGCATAGGTGCGGGGGCCCGGGGGCTAACTGGCAGCTGCTTCCCCCCTCCCTCCCCTCAGCCCCGCCCCGAGGCCAGGGCGCCGTTCATCTGTCGCGTTAAGAGGCCCACGGAAACACATTTGTCCGCTCCACGCTTCACCGCCCCTCCGGTCGGTCGTCGATTCTCCGGGGTGCCCGCCCCACCTTGGCGGCAGCCCTCTCCACGTGGGAGGCTCGCCCCCGGGCGAGAAGTCTCCCAAGCCCAGCTCCAGCCCGGCCACCGAAGGGGGTGGGGGGCAGACCCAGAAGCGGGTGCAGCGTAAGGCAGGCCTGGAAGGCAGACAGACCGGGCCTCCCCGGTCAGGTCACCGCGGCCCAGCCCGGGCCCCCCGTCCCATGGCTCTCTGCCGGGGAGCAGAGCCCAATTCACCTATTTCAGGGTCTCTGGCTGCTTCCTACATTCAAGATCCCAACCTCTGGTTCTTAAGGGACCAGCGTGGAGGTGTTTAGACTCCGCCCTAAAAACCGTTCTGCTCTGCACCCATTCCCACTCGGGGTCCAGGCCTAACTAACCCACCCCCTTCTTCACTCACTAGGACCGGAGCTGGACGGGGCCTGATCCCTCAGAGCTCACAGTCCAACAGGACAGGCCGACTCGGAGCAGACAGACGGTCACGATCCCGCAGTCCGAGGGGAGGGCAGAGGACTAGCACGCGGAGGAAGCGATGGCTCCGGCTGAGCTGGAACTGGCCGGGGAAGGGGGTGGGGAGGCGTGTTCCATGTTCCCAGCAGAGGAAACAGGAGGAGCGGAGGCCTGGGGGGAGCTGAGCATCGGAGAGAGGTCCGCGCGGGGAGAGGAGGGGGGAGGGGAGGGTCCAGAGTGAGGGCAGGACAAGGCTGGCAGATGCCTGGCAAGGCAGGGCCTACAGAAGAGCTGAGACCCCTAGGCTTGGTCCTGAAGGCAACAGAGAGGCAAGTGAGGGGTTTTATTGTTATTTTTAAATATATATGTATATATATTTAATATTATTAATATTTTGCAGAGAGGAAAGGAGAGAGATAGAGAGCCAGAAACATCGATGAGAGAGAAACATCGACCAGCTGCCTCCTGCACACCCACCACCGGGGATGTGCCCGCAACCAATGTACATGCCCTTGACCGGAATCGAACCCAGGACCTTTCAGTCTGCAGACCGACGCTCTACCACTGAGCTAAAAACGGTTTCGGCTATTTTTAAATATATTTTTACTGATTTCAGAGAGAGGAAGGGAGAGAGAGATGGAAATATCAATGAAGAGACTCATTGATTGGCTTGAACCCACAATCCCGACATGTGCCTTCAAATGGAATTGAACCGGGGACCCTTCAGTCCGCAGGCCGATGCTCTGTCCACGGAGCCAAACCAGCTAGGGCAGGGAGGGGTTTTAAACTGGGTGTGTGTGTGTGTGTGTGTGTGTGTGTGTGAGAGAGAGAGAGAGAGAGAGAGAGAGAGAGAGAGAGAGAGAGACACGATCAGGCTTTCATTTCGCAACGTGACTTTTACTTTTTGGGACGAAGAATGGATTCTGAGAAGAGACGGGAGGCGAGGAAGCCACGAGGAGGCTGCTGCACACAAAAGCCCAGACCAGAGCGGAGGGTGGCCTGGGCGAAAGGGAGCGGAGAGAGAAGTGGACGCATTCCAAAGATGTTTAGAAGGTAGAAACAGCAGGCCGCGGTGATGGATTGGAGGTGGGGAACGCGAGGGAGGAGGCTGGAGGAGGCCCAGGTTTCTGACTTGGGTGGCGGGGTGGGTGGTAACGCCATGCGCCAGGAGAGAAAAACACAGGAAGACGAGCAGGTTTGGGGGGGATGAGAGCGAGGGGTGCAGGTTGGGGCACGCTGGGCCTGGAGCAGGGGGAAGGCAGTCATTCTCCCAAGGATGTGTCGACTCCCAGCTGGGCCGCCCTCCCTCTGCCCTCCCGCTCCCGGTCTGCAGGCCCTGAGCGCGTCCGGGGCGGGGGCGGGAGAGCAATGTCCAAGGGCCGCAGTGTCCAAGGGCTACTGACCACACCTAAGTCTCGACAAGCCTTCGCCGCCCTGCCGATGTGGGAGCCGCCGGGTGACTTTCACCCCAACCTGCCCCAATGGCTCAAGCGGTCTCCCGCCACCCCATCCCCACCCAGCCCGCTCCCTGCCTGCACCCCAGTGCTCCCACCACCCCTCACACCCCACCCCCGCCCCCGGAGGAATACCACCCCTCCCTCTTGCCCTTCCAGCCCCACCAGGGAGGACAAAGGGCAGGAGCTCCGGGCCAACCCCTCTCCAGACCGGGTCCTGAATAATGAATGAGCCATTAGGAGGAAGGGCCTGTGTGGAGCCAGGGAGAGGTCTCTGCCCAGGACTTGGGAGAGGGGGGCGGGGTGCGCGTGTGGAGAACACCCTCTGGCCTGCTGACCCCGGGGTTGGCTCGGAACCGGCTGGGAGCAGCCCCTTCCCCCGGGGACCTGGGCTCCGACCCCGCCCCTCCCCCTCGGCGTGCCGATTGGCTCAGCCCGCCCGGTGCCCCGCCTCCCGCCAGTAACCAAGCGATGGTAGCCATGGTGACGGGGCGGCCAGTCTCGCAGTGCCAGGCAGTGGGGGGGGGGGGGGGGGGGAAGGGCGGCGGGGAAAGGGACTAAAGTTCGGAGTTGGATCTGGGCAGGGGACAACCCCACCTCCCCCGACACACACACACACACACGCACACACACACACACACACACACACACACGCAGGGGTGCTGGGGGCCCGCTTCCCCCTGGGCACGTGCAGAGGGCCGGGGAGAAGGGGATGCCCCTTTGTCTGGAAGATTCCGGGGAGAGGGGGGAAGGAGGGGCTCGGCGTCCCCACACCTCCGTCTCCAGGGCCCAGCCCCGGGAAGAGCTACAATGGCTCTTGCCTTCTGAGCCCTCCCTGTATCTGTGGAGACAAGTGGCATTCCGTGGTGTTCATTCACATTCCCTGCGCATCCCCCCCCGCCCCCCGCCCCCCATTCCCACGCCAACCCCCCCCACACACACACACACACGGCTCCCGCTGTGCCTTCTGCACAGATCTGCAGCGGCGGCCACAATGCACGCCCGAGCCTGTCACCCGGTGACCACATGGGCCTTGGACCCGGCTCACCGCCGGCCCATAAAACGGGATGACACCCAAGGCATGCCCGGTCCTGCAGGGCCTCAGGGGACGGGCGGCGGTCCACGGGGTGCACCCAGCAAGCATGGGGGTGGAGGCTCTCCGCGTGAGGGGTTCTCTCTCTGGGACGGAAGGCCCGGCGGGGGGACCCAGCCGTCCTGTCTTCCCTGGTAGCGGGTCCTGCCCCCATCCCGGAGTCCGGCTAGGAGGGATGCCATCTTTGGGGCCGGGGGGGGGGGATCCCACCCCTCGAGGGGTCAGACTCACTGTCGCCGTGGGCGCCCGCCACCAAGCCAAGCACCACGAGCGCGGGCACGAGGGGAAGCATCCTCCTCCCTGGCGCTGGTCCCGGGGCCATCCAGAGCTCCCGCGGCGCCACAGCCAGCCACGGCCCAGGGCGGTCCACCTGTGACGGAGAGAGGGCGAGCAGGTTAGCTGTTATCTGTCCACCAACGCCCCTCCTGCCCACCACCCATGCCACCCCCGGGCCTCACCACCCAGACCCCTGCTCATCCCCCCTGCCCATCCAGAGCCCAGTCCAACAGCCACCCCCTGTCACCGTTCAGTGATCACCTCCTGGCCCCGTGACCACCTGGGCTCCTCACTGACCCTCCAGTGACCCCATCTCCCTCCCCTCCCCCCAACAGCCCAATAGACACACTATAGGGAGAGAGAGAGAGAGAGAGTATAAGAGGCCTTCCGGTCATTCCCTAAACCTGAGCAGGGGGCAGGGACCAGTGAGACCAAACAGCGTGCAGGGACGCTCCGTCCCAGCGCCCGCCTCCCCCGCTGGCCTCCCCGAGGGGCAGGGACAGGGAAACCGAGGTCGTCAGAGACACAGAGACCACACAGAACAGGGGGAATTTAGCAGACCCCCAGAGGCTAGGGGCCCCAGAGCCCCTGGGCACCCCGCTCCCCGTCCCCTCTCGGCAGGGGAGGGGGGAGCAGGCAGGAGGCCAGACCCCACATGCTGAGTGCAGACCGGAGCGCAAGCGTGAGAGCGGCTGACGGGATCCAGGAGTCAAAGCCACAACCGGTCCCGGGTCCGCCAGGACACGCTCCAGACAAGTTGCAGCTGCCCACCTGGCCACCCCCGTCCTACCGATGCCCACGGCGCCTCCCCACTCCAACGGGAAACCACAGGGAGGCCCCCGTGGCCAGGAATGGGGGTGCTGAGCCCTAGATCCAACCCGTCCATCCGTCCCTCCTCTGCTCTCGTCCCAGCAGGGCCACGGGCAAACCTCCCAGAGCCGCGGGCTCCAAAGCGTCACCCACACAGACAGGGACCTGCGCTTGGGGAAGGTCACACGTGGGGCTCGCTGCACGCCTCCGGGCCTCGGCTCCCACCACGCCGCCGTACAGACGCACGGCTTTCGTGGCCCAGCCCCCAGGGGGACCTTCTGAGGGCCCCTTCCAGCCCCCCCACAGAGGGCTTCGGGGGGATGCCCACCAGTGACCACCCGCTTTGTTTCTACTTTCCTCCGGCACCTTAGTCCCTCACCAATGCCCTAAGAATGCCACCGGACGTAGGGGGGGGGGGAGCGGGTGACAGTGAACACACCTCACGGCCCTGCGGGGTGGTAGGCTCTGGCTCTGGTGGGAGCGCGGTGACCACGGCTGTGACCCACAGTAAGACACATTGCAGGGAGGGGACAGGCCCATAGGGAGAGAGAGGAAGAGGCCTCCGCAGAGGTGAACCCGAGAGGACGGGGCTCGGAGACGGCTCTCCTCCTTCCTAGAACTTGAGCCCTAGCCTCCCCCGAGAAAGCCAACGGTCCCGGGGTCAGAGGGCGGCAGGTGGGCCAAGGGGCTGGGACCCAGCAAGCGGGACTGTGACGTGGAAAGGGCTGCCCACAAAGGGAAATGGTGGGAGATGTCCCTTGTCCCCCGGATCTTGCCAGAAGCTCCGAGGCAGGGGCAGAGCCGTGAGAGAACTCGGACAGGGGGGCACGTGGGCATCCAGCCCCCTCTATGCAACCCCCGGGACTCTGCTCAACCGTCACGCAGCTCAGGTGGCTGGGACCGGGGGAGGGAGCCCCCCACAATGATGCCCTCCCCCCGCATGGCCACTTGGGGCCGGGAGGTCACGTATCACAGGGCCCTGTCTGGGCTTGGTCAGCGTGGCACGGCGTTCTGCGGTCGGTGCAGCCAACAGCAGAATCCCACATCCCAGCAGCCACCCTCGGGAGGCGAAACACCCCGTTGGCCAGGCCGACAGGCAGGTATGGTCCCGCCACACCCCTCCTGGAGACCCTGGGACACACAGAGGTCACGGCTCACAGCTTTGTGGGGGGTTGCACCAAAGGACGGGGAGACGGGCTTCCACAGACAGCACGAGGGCAACGACACAACACCCACACGGGTGTGGCCTCGGGAAAAGCAGCCGGGGTGAGCCTCCTCAGTGCAGACGGCCTCAGGGGTCTTAACTCACATCCTGGGAGCACAGCTCCTTGGTTTGGACAGAAAGGGGATGAAACGACACACGACAGGTATTCTGGAGGGGTGCAGTTAGTTACACAGCACGGTCACCCCGAGAGGTAACTCCCCGAAATAATTATCACGGAGGCTTCGCCCCCTGTCGCTGTCCTGGGGCACACGGCCACGTCACACCCGGGTGCGGACGCCACAGAGGGACAGCTGTCTGGTCCGGACGCCAGCACGGCGTCGCGGCCCCACACGTCGTGGGAGCGCGGCCGCCTGGCAGACGTTGCCGTCGTGGTGTGACTCGGCGGGTCTCTATCACAGAGGCGCCCCCCGTGACCCACGGAGAGGGCTCTCCGTCCGTGACACAGCCCCCGCGGGGATGTAACTCGGAGCAGACGGCACGAGGGGCGATGCTGGATGCGATTCTGACCGTGGTGTCCGAGAACCTGGGCTTCTGGCAACTGCACCCGGCTGCGACAAAAGACAAGGAGCGCCGACACCGGTGTGGCTCAGTGGATAGAGCGTCGGCCTGCGGACTGTAAGGTCCCGGGTTAGATTCCGGTCAGGCGCATGTACCTTGGTTGCGGGCACATCCCCAGTAAGGGGTGTGCAAGAGGCAGCTGGTCGATGTTTCTCTCTCATCGATGTTTCTAACACTCTATCTCTCTCTTCCTCTCTGTAAGAAATCAATAAAATATATTTTATTTTTATTTTATTTTTTTTTAAAATCTTTATTGCTCAGATTATTACAATTGTTTCTCCTTTTTCTCCCCCATAGCTCCCTTCCACCTGATTCCCACCCCACCCTCTGCCCTTACCCCCTCCCCCCACTATTGTCCTCATCCATAGGTTATACAATTTTAATCCAGTCTCTTTCTGCACCCCACACCCCTTCACCCTGATAATTATCTATCCACTCCCTTTCTTTGCCCCTAATTCTATTATATTCACCAGTTTATTCTATTCCTGAGATTTTTAATTCACTTGACCTTCTTCCTCTTCTTAAGTAACACCTTTCAGCATTTCATATAATACTGGTTTGGTGGTGATGAACTCCTTTAGCTTTTTCTTATCTGTGAAGCTCTTTATCTGCCCTTCAATTCTGAATGATAACTTTGCTGGATACAGTAATCTTGGTTGTAGGTTCTCCCTATTCATCACTTTGAATATTTCTTGCCACTCCCTTCTGGCCTGCATGGTTTCTGTTGAGAAATCAGCTGATAGTCGTATGGGTGCTCCCTTATAGGTAACCAACTGCTTTTCTCTTGCTGCTTGTAAGATCCTCTTTTTGTCTTTTACCCTTGGCATATTGATGATGATGTGTCGAGAAGAATTTTTCTTTGGATTCCTCTTGTTTGGGGTTCTGTAGGCTTCCTGTACTTGTAAGTCTATTTCTTTCACCAGGTGAGGGAAGTTTTCTGATATTATTTCTTCAAATATGTTTTCGGTATTTTGCACTCCCTCTTCTTCTGGCACCCCCATAATTCTGATGTTGGTGCGCTTGCAGTTGTCCCAGAGGCTCCTTACACTATCTTCAACTTTCTGGATCCTCTTTTCTTCTTCCTTCTCCAGTGGAGTGTCTTTTGGCTCTTTGACCTGATTTTTGTGTTCTTCCATTCTGCTGTTGGATCTCTGCATAATATTTTCCAATTTAGTCAGTTTATCTATACTTTTTAGTTGGGTCTCATGAAGTTTATCGAGCTTTTCTAGGATATTGTTGCATAACCTTAGAACCGTAGTTCTGAATTCTATATCCTCCATCTCTTTTGTTTGAGATCTATTTCCTTGTCTCGGCATTATCACTATTTTTCAGAGTTGGTAGGATGGCTTTGTGTGTTTGGTGTCCTATATAGCACAGTGGGTCAGCCTCCTCAGTTACCTGAGGTAGACACTCTTGGTGATCCCCTTTGTGGACTGCGTGCACAGCCTTGTTGTAGCTAAGTCTCTATTGTTGTGAATTGACCTTCAGGCCAATTGGATGTGGGTATCAGCTGTGTCTACTCTGGGATAACTTCTGTATTGGAGACAGTCTTATAGGATCAGACTTGAAAAACTGCAGAAACCTCTGCTCAGCTTGGATGGGGCGGAGTCTCAGGGCTGAACTGACAGTCTTGGCTTCTGCCCTGCCCTTGTGCGCTCGCCTGAGTTTCCGCCTGACCGGCCCAGTTTCCCCAAGCAAGAGCGTGGGTGCCGCAGGGGCTCACCCGGACTTGGGCTGGTCTCTGTAGTCTGGAGCTTCTGACTCCTTCCGCTACAGAGAGGCCGCCATCTTGTACATAGAGGCAGCGGCAGCCTCCGCAGTCAGACCTGGAGCTTCTGACTCCTTCCGCTACGGAGAGGCCGCCACCTTGTAGAGAGGCGGCGGCAGCCTCTGCGGTCAGACCTGGAGCTTCTGGCTCCTTCCGCTACAGAGAGGCCGCCACCTTGTACATAGAGGCAGCAGCAGCCTCGGAGGTCAGACCTGGAGCTTCTGACTCCTTCCGCTACGGAGAGGCGGCGGTCAGACCTCAGCGCGTACTTGCTCGAGCGCGCGAGTCTGTAGACCCTGCAGACTGCGACTGCGGCTCCTGGTCCCCGGTCTCTGGGTCTCTGAGTCTCTGGGTGCCTTTCTCTGCAGTCCAGACTCCACCCGTATGAGCCTGGGACCACGGAATTTCAGCCGGGGCTGGGGTTCAGTACAGTCCGAAAGGGTTCCGTGCAATCGGGGATTCCTCCCCTCCCGCCAGGCAGGTATTCGGCGGCCGCGTGCGCGAGCGTCTCCCTACCTCAGTGCTTTTCGGCTCCCAGTCTGATCCGTGAGCCTCTCTCTTTCTTTCTAGTTGTAGCTATTCCACTCCGCCAGCTTTCCTGAGGTTTTGGTGAAGTCCTTTTTGATTTTAGTTGTTTTTTTTAATTAAATTGTTGATGAGGCGGCAGCTTAGGAGACTGCCTAGGCCGCCATCTTGGATGTTCTCCAATAAAATATATTTTAAAAAAAGACAAGGGGCTCCTACTTGGGGACTCCAGGACCCCCCGTGTTTCTGGGTCCAGCGCACGCAGGACACTGTTCAGACCCAGAAAGCGGAACGGACAAAAGAGGAGATGGTGAAAAGACCTCCCTTCCCCAGAGATCTCCTCCAGCAGCCCATGGACTCGGGGGCACGGCTGCCCAGAGAGGGGAGGCAGGGTCGGACACACAAGCACAGGCGGCTTCCCAGGAAACTGGCTCGGGCAACCACGTCGCTGTCCGAAGCCGGGCTTCTCTCTCACCAGCTCCTGGCATAAGCGAGCTGCCCCCCCCCCCCCCCCGCTCAGATTCCGGGCACAGAGCCTGTCCCATGTCAGCTGGCCCAGGGCCCCCTCGTCAAGAGTCCCCGACCCGCCGAGACCAGTTTGGCTCAGTGGTAGAGCGTCGGTCTGTGGACTGAAGGGTCCCAGGTTCGATTCTGGTCAAGGGCAAGTACTTTGGTTTCGGGCACATCCCCTGTGGGGGGCGTGCAGGAGGCAGCTGATCGATGTTTCTCTCTCATCGACATTTCTAGCTCTCTATCTCTCTCCCTTCCTCTCTGTAAAATGTCAATAAAATATATTTAAAAAAAAAAAAAAAAGAGTCCCCGACCTCCACCCCAGAGTGCTCAGGGTCACCGGCCACCTGTGGGGAAAAGGTGGGCGAGGAGCAGCGAGGGGTCGACGCCGGCCTGGCTGGGGCTGCAGAGACCCCACTGGATCCGGCGGGACGGCGTCAGGAGCAGGGCGCCCAGTTCCGCGGCCGCCGCGGCTGGGGGAGCCTGGGCTCTTCACACCCGAGCCCTCGCCCGCTCAGCGCCTCTCCGAGCTGCACCGTGGCCCGCCGGTGCTCGCGAGCGGACAATGGACAGGAAAACAAGCGCCACGCTGCATGAGGCTGCGGAATATAATTAAACGCAATTTTCCTGCATTCAGATGGCTTTTAGCGTGTCCCTTTCCCTCGCTATGTCACTGTGAAACTGCCAACCGCCCTTTCCTGGGGAGAACTGTCCCTTTATTCTCGAATGCTGTCCTCGGTTTTAAAATGTCCTTTCGGGTGCGAAATGATGGTGGTAGCAGGTAGCAGTTATTGTTGTTGTTATTATTATTTTTAAAATAATTTCCTTATTTGGCAAAATAAAAAAATTGCCAACCCCATGTCTGGTGACCCCCCGCCCCCAAGTGCTTTTGGAAGCCGCACCGGTCTGTGAAATCCAAGGCTCCGGGAGCCACCGCTCTGAGGGAAAAGGGAGGAAGAGCAGGCACCACCCCAAGCCACGGGACTCGATATGCTCGTCATGGAAACGCATGTTACACAGACACGCCGAGGTCACGTCCCATCCGTGCAGCCCAACCTAGCCGCCCCGGTCGGCCTAGAGCCACGCCCCCAGGAGACCCCGTGCCGCCAGAAATGGGGGGGGGGGCTTCCCTGGCTGGAGCACAGCTGGGATCCTTCTGACCTCCTCGTGAATATGCAAACACAGATTGATTTGTTTCCCTCGGGCACACGCTATTATTCACAAATATTAATTAATCTCCAAATACCACCTGTTCCTTCCGTCCCTGCCCCCCATCCCCCCCCTCCCGCCAGGCCAGAATCCTGGTTCCCAGGAGGCTGGGCCCCCAACATGGACATCGGCAGAAGGAGGGGTACCCAGGGCCCCTCGGAGTGCCGACCGAGGGGAGAGAGGGGAGAGGCCGGGGTTGGAGCAAGAGGAGCCGCTCGGAGGGCAGCGAGAGCTGGAAGCCGCTCATCTAATCCGAGGCGGGCAGCTCACTGGGCCCTCCTCCGGTCACGTCCCGGGCAGCTCAGCGCGCGGCACTGCAGCAGCGGCCACGGAAAGGGGCTCGTGACACTTGGGGAGGGAAAACCAACACGTTCCCAACTCTCACCGAACCAACCGCCGGATTACGGCCGGAATAAATCACAGGCTCAGCCGGGACCCCGGCTCTGGGGAAGGAAGCAGGCCTTCCCCTCTTCCGGCCGCTGGCCTGGCGTGGAGCGCAGCAGCCACAGCCCACCCACCCGCCCGCCCACAGCCGCGCCCCTCAGGTCCCCAGTCTCCCTGAGAGAGGAGAGGGGGCTGGAGAGAGTGTCCCAGCACCGAAGGAGGGGCGGGGGGCGGGGAGAAGACGACGAGGCCCAAGGTCCGGCTCTGGGGGCAGACCCAGGGTGCCAGCAGGGGCACCTTCCTCCAGCCACGACCCCTCGGCCTCCAGCCCTCAGCCTCCCTCCCCGGGGAGGGAGGAGCCTCCTTCGGGGCAATGCTCGCCCGTGTGGCGGCCCCAGGGCCTCTGTGCTCGCTGCTCTCTCCACTGAGCAGAAGGCCCTTCTCCCGTCCCCTCCTACTCGCCTTTCAGAACTCAGCTCCGGCGGCGGCCCATCCCTAACGCCCTTCCTGGACTGGCCGTCCCGTGCTCCGGGTTGGCACAGGCCGGTGAGCAAAGGCGGCAAGAGGTGATACCAACCCAGGGTGGTTCCATCCCCCGTGGGGCATTGCACAACGCCTGGAGACATTTGTCAACACTGAGGACCAGGGTGTGTGTGTGTAGGGGGGGAGGAGGCACAGGTGCGACTGGCACCTAGTGGGAAGAAACACGGGAGGCGGCCAGCTACCCCGCAGACAACCTGCGAGAGGGCCGACAAAGGGCTATCGGGTCCATGTCAACGGTCCTGAGGCTGAAAAACCCTGAAGGAGACAGCAGGATCTTCCCACGGACGTGGCCTGGCCTGGCGTGACCTGCCCAGGACCCCGCCCCAGAACCCAGCCCGCTACGAGCACCCGGGGCCCGTACCCACGGAGGCCTCCGGTATCAGCGGTCCCGGGCCCCAGGGCCTCGGTGCGTCTCCCCCTCCCCCCCCCCCCCCCCCCCCGAGCCAGCGCTGCCTCCAGAAAAGGCTTCACGGGAGCCGCGCCCCTGTACGCGCCAGCGGCGAGTGGCCTCTCGGGAGGACGGGCACCTCCACTCGCCGGCACCTCTTCTGGTGAGGCTGGGCTCCCCGGGGGGTGAGATCTGTCACCCCAGAACGGGCAGGTCAAGGGACACAAGGTATCCCCCACACCCACCCGCCCCATCTCACCCTCCCAACCCCTGACAAGTCCTTTCTTTTTTTTAAAAAAAAAAAAAATATATATATATATATATATATATATTATTGATTTTTTACAGAGAGGAAGGGAGAGGGATAGAGAGTTAGAAACATCGATGAGAGAGAATCATCGACCAGCTGCCTCTTGCACACCCCCCACTGGGGATGTGCCCGCAACCAAAGTACATGCCCTTGACCGGAATCGAACCTGGGACCCTTCAGTCCGCAGGCCGACGCTCTATCCACTGAGCCAAACCGGTCCTGGCGACAAGTCCTTTCTTGCTGCACCTTCTAAACCGCCCCCGCGTCCCTCTCCCCGCACAGGGCCTGGCCCCCGGCAGGCCCCCGGCACACGCTCGCCTCCCTCCCCTCCCCTGCCCCGGCCAGACCGTCTCCTCCTCCGTCCGTGCAGAGCTGTCGGTGAGCCCGCTGGGCCCGCGGCCAGGGGCAGGGCGATGGACACGGCAGTCCTGGGCTCTGCCCCCAAGGAGCTCTCCGAGGACGGCACCCCCCCCCCTCCCGGCTCCTCCTCCGGGTCCCCGTCTCCGCCAGCGCGCCGCCGTGACCCGGTCACCCAAGCCAGCCAGTCCTGGCTCCCTCTCCTCACCCCACGCACGGCCAGCGGGGCCAGCACGTCCGCATCTGCCCTGCACCCATCCCAACCCCCCCATGTCGGTAAGACCACCTGCCTTTAAAAAAAGAAAATCCTGCCCAAACCAGTTTGGCTCAGTGGATAGAGCATCGGTCTGCCGACTGAGGGGTCCCAGGTTCGATTCCGGTCAAGGGCATGTACGTTGGTTGCAGGCACATCCCCAGTGGGAGGTGTGCAGGAGGCAGCTGGTCAATGTTTCTCTCTCATTGATGTTTCTGGCTCTCTGTCCCTCTCCCTTCCTCTCTGTGGAAAATCAATAAAATATATATATCTTAAAAAATAGATTGTTTAAAAAAAAATCCTCACTCAAGGATACACTTAACGGATTTTTAGAGAGAGGGGGAGGAACATGGATGTGAGAGAGGGACACTGACGGGTTGCCCCTGCACACGCCCCAACTGGGACTGGACCCCGGCCTTTTAAGCGGGCCCCGTGCCTCTGGACACCCCCCCTCTCCCACTCCATGGGGCGCACACACACCAATGCCCCTTGAAGCTCATAAAAATGCAGACCAGATCGCGCCCCTCAAGCGCGTGCTTTGCTCGGCTGCTTCATTCTCACGGTGGACACAATGTTTCACAAGCAGACCAAAGGGTGGGAAAACGGGCAGGGGAAGGCACGGGTGCTGCTTCTCTTGCCTCAGAACCTTCAACGCCGCCCTATCTACCACCCTCAGGAAAAAGTCCGGGATTCAGCCCAACATCCAAGGCCCACCACGTCCCGGCTCCCGGCCCAACACTCCAACCCGCCCACTTGTGCTTCTGGCGGGAAGAGGAAGAGGCGTGGACCTCCAGGAGACTAGGAATGAGGTGCTCCGGATCCTGTGGGCACCCCACTCCTCCCACCACAGCCGACAGTGGAAGAGAACAGTCTTTGCCACAGAAACACGGAGAGACGGAAACGCAGAGATCCCAGGATGTCACCCAGAAGCCTACTGCGCGCCTGCAGCAGCTGACAAGCTGAAGATCAGCCCCCACCCAGCTCCACCATCCATTCTGGTCAGAAACCCGGGCAGCATCCCTGACCCCTCCCTCCCCTCCCTCATGCCCCACATTCAATCCGCCACCCTGTCCTATCTGCTCCGCCTCCCTCAGGGCACTCACAACCCTCCCTCCACCTCCATCGCCGCCTCCCCTGGCCTGGCCTCTCCGCCGCTGCTCGCACACCCCGCACGCTCCGGGCGCACTCACCGGGTCTCTGCTCGCTCACGCCCGTCGCTCTTGGACAACCAGCGCTGTTGGGTAACCGAGGCCTCTGCTCCTTCCTGGAGAGAGTGGACAGAACGAGAACATTAAGAATTTCCTCGCAGAATCACCACTGGCACAGAAAGGCTTTCAACATTCACTGTGTATGCAGGGAAGGGGGGCGGGGAAAAAGCGGGTTATGGAACTGTTCCTGAAGGAAGACCCCCCTTTAGGGGGAAACGCCCTTCCCTTCCCTCATTCACTGGCTTATTCGATATCCCTGAGCACCTACTGTGCGCCAGACTTCCTCGCAGCCACCCAGGAGAGAGCTGCAAACTACACAGCCCAAGCCCAACACGGCCTCAGCAGTAACACTGTGTCCGAGCTCCTCAGCACAACCACCCAGCCAGGGGGCATCTGGCGAGGCCCTCGGCTCAGCCGCTCAGCACTACCTGCCCTGCTCCCCTCCCTCCCTCCCACCGGCCAATTGCAACAGCTTCCTCTTCCGGCCCTCGGATGGGCCGCATTACACACCCGCCATGCTTTCCTAGCCAACTGCCCCTCGGCTCTCAGAGCCAATGGTGACTTTCCTCACATGATACCCTCCACTGCGTGCTGGGCCTTGCCTCGGAGCAGGGACCACAAAGGTGATGATTTACGTATTTACACACTTGCCGAGTGGTCGCTGAGTCACACCCACACGCTGGGCGTGTGCCCGGGCCAGCTCGGTCTCCCCAACGCCCGGCAGAGAGCTGGCACCCAAGGAGGCGCCCCATCCCGATCTCTGAACGCGTGGACGCGTGCACGGAGGCGCCCACAGACAACAGGCCGGCCTCGAAGAACCACAACCAGCATACGCGCGGCCTCCAAAGACGCGTTAGAAACGATATATATATATATATATATGTTTTTTACCTTCTGCTTCTCTATAATTTTTTAAATGAAGGCGTGCCCCGGGATGCCTCCTCCGCTGGCACACACACAGCAACACAGCCTGGCCGCCCCTTCCTCCTCCCAGAGAGCCATTACTGAGCCTCCACCACGGGGGGCACCATCCTGGGTGGGGGCAGGGCCCGCTCCCTCTCCTCACCTCCTCACCGCAGCTCGGCGACCAGGCACCGCTGGGGCCCAGGGGACACAGGCTACACCTCGAAACGGGTTTATCCTCCGCCTCCCGCCCCCACATGCACACGGGTCCCCGCCCCACAGCAATGCCATCTTAGCCCCTCCCAAAACCGCCCGCCAACACCCAGGATAGGGCTCAGGGAGGGGGTCCTCCCCGCCCAGGCCAGCCCCCCGTGTCTGGGAATCGTCCTCGCTTGGGACGGACCTCGCCTCGGCCAACGCGGGGGGTGTCCTCGCCGATGGAAGACTCGCCAGCCCAGCACCGTCCACAGCGGCCCTGTGGGTCCCGCCCTCTCCTGTTCCCATCACCCCCAGCCCCCAAGAACCAACAGCCCTGGGACTCACTCAGGAGGCTCCCCTCCCCCTCGCCGCTGGGTTTCTCCACCAAGTTCCCTTTGGCCGCTGCTCCTATTGCTCCGAGCACTCAGGCCGTCGGGCGGGTCTGGCCGGACAAACCAGCTCCGGTGTCCGAAACTCAAAGGCCCATTTGTCTGGGGCCTCCCCAGTGTCAGATGTGAGGCTGCTGGCTCTTCTACCGTTGCACAGGGACCCTGGGGCAGCGGAGCAGAGTCCCCGGCGGCGGCGAGAACAGGGAGGACCCGATCCCCTCCTCCCCCCGCCCCCCAAGCCAGCAGGCGACGCTGCCACTTGCAGCGTGGCCACACCAGGAGACCGGGGCTGGCGTCCACAGATGGGACCTAACCCGAGCAGGAGCCACACCTGGGAAAAGGTATGTGCCCCAGACGGCCGAAGGTAGACAGAGAACAGAGAAAACAGGCTTCTGGGAAGACCCTCGGGCACACAGATTGGCCTCAGCGCACAGGATGTAACAGCACCTGGAACCACACCAGTCCAGGATCAACCTGGCCCCCAACCCACCTAGACCCACAACCAGAATCACCCAGGATTTACTCTAGACCAGTGTTTCCCAAAGTGTGGTACGCGTACCCCGCGTACCCCCAGGGGTATGGGAAGGGTTTGCTGGGGGCACGCGTTGCACCAGAGTTTGGTGGGGATATGCGCTGCACCGTGCTTAGCTGCGCCGAATTCTACGTTCTCGTGAGTCAAGACAGTCTTGTGAGGCGTGAGATGGTCCGGTGTGCAAACAAGTGTTATTTATAATATAACTTTTGTTTATATTTTATTATGAATGATTTTATTTTTTGTTTGTTATTTTGTGCATGTACCCAAAAAATAAAAAACAAATATATTTTGAGTGTTATTAAAATACACCCATTTTTTGTTTGACAAGGGGGTACTCAGCGTTATGAAAATTATAGAAGGGGTACACATATGTCAAAAGTTTGGGAAACACTGCCTAGAGACTCATCCTAAGATAAGCCCAGAACCATCAGAACACTACTGGATACACCCAGAAGATCAGCTGGAAAGCTGCTCAGAAAGAACCTGTCTAGGGTATCCAGAGAGGCCTCAGGAGGGCTGAGGTTGGTGGCCGGGACCAAGACCAGGTGAAAAGGCCTTGGCGGCAACCCGGAGCTGGCCCCCAGCAGGGATCTCCGCCGTGGCCTGGCGGCGGGGCCAGGGACAAGCTGGAGGCGGAGCAGCACAGGTGCCCCTCCAGAGCAACCCTCAGGCAGCCCCCTCGCTGCCCCGGGAACCGCATGCAGCAGCCTCAACCCTGCCGAGGAGCGAGAACCATCCATCCTTTCCAGATCTGGAGGTTGGGGACACTCAAAATACCGGTGCACCTGAGCCTCCGGGGCAGACGCGGGAAGAAAGAACCTCACTGGTCACCCAGGGTTCTGGCGGGGTGGGGGAGATGGGCAGGTGGACATGCTGAGAACCCCCTCCATCCACCCCAAACACAGGGTCCCTTCCCCAGGGCTTCCTCCTCCAGCCTCCTCATAGCGGCCCATCTGAGCCTCAAAAATACCCGAGCAACACACACAACCCCATCAACGACGACTCGGGGCGAGAGCTGGGCACTCCCTTTGCGGGGCCCCCGCAACGTGCCAGCCTACGCTCGGAACCGCAGCCACTTTAGACCAGCGGGTGCCCTGCCCCTCACGGGGCGGTCTGTACAGGCCCTCACTCGGACGGAGGTGGGGTGCACCACCATGCTGCTCACAATGGTGCTTACTAGATGCCAGGCCTGTCCTAAGCGCTCGCTGCACGTTAACTTTAATCCTCACAACAACCCCATCCGGCACAGAGTTTTATCACACACAGTTGACAAGTGAGAAAACTGACTCAGAGATGTTAAGTTTGCTCAAAGTTACACTGCCACCAACAAAGCTGAACCCCAGCCGTTAGAAACCAGAGTCTGCGCTCTTAACCACTGAGGTTGTCTGTCTGTCTGTCTGTCTCTCTCTCTCTCTCTCTCTCTCTCTCTTTAAAAAATAAATCTTTATTGTTAAGATTGTTACAGGTGAGGTTGTCTTCTCTTGAGGAGCACAGCTCTACCCTCACATAACTCTCCATCCTTTCACCGGCCCAGACTGCTCTCTCACACTCCAGGTGCTCACGCTCGACCCCCTGCTGGGAGTCTGGGGGTCCGCCCACCCCTCAAACCTCAAATGCTGCATCTCAAAGCAATATGTCCAGCCCTGAGCTCATTGTCTGCCTTCCCCTCCTCCTAAGTCCCTAGCTCTGTGCAGGCCCCAATTTTCACTTCGAGGAACCTGGACCCCTTTTTCTTCCTCACCCCCACATCCAACAAGTCATCCTGTCTTACGCCACTGCCCTATCCAAGCCACCGTCCTCTCTCACCTGACTTACCTGAACCCTCCTCCTCGTCCTCCTCCTCCTCACCATTTCCCATAACCACAGTATCCTCTTCCAGAAACAAATCTGATAGTAACACACTGCGCACCCCCCACCCCCAGGCTTTATCCTTTGGGTCTCCCTGCTGTGTTCTCAGAATAAAATCACAGCTACCTAAGGGGGCATTCAAGGCCCTCTGTGATCCACTGTATCTCTGATACCCCACAAATAACAAGCCTCTGAGTGAGTCTTCACTTGTACTGCTTTTTGTGTCCCGTCCTGTCCCCCTCCCCCAAACCCCTCCCCATGTCTGGAATGCCCTTTCTTCAACTGGAAAACTCCTATTCATCTCTCAAAACCCAATTCAGATAGCCCCTTCTTGGTCTCCTCAGGGACTTATCTCACTTTGACCTCTGGACTCTCCCCTCTGCCTTTTCCTGTTAAATACCCCTACCTTTCTAACCTCAGCTCAGAATTCGCGTTGCTTTAGGTGAACTCATGATGAGCTATGCCATCTCAGTAGCTCCTAAGGCAGCCGTGGACAAACTATAGCCCGCAGGCCGGATACGGCCCGATCGCTGTTCTATCCGGCCCGTGGAGCCAAAAGAGCGGAGGGTTCTCTTGCTCTCCCCTCCGCTCCTTCACCAGCAGCCCAGGATGAGAGTGCCAGCATGGTCAGGTTGCTTTTGTTCCGGCCCTCCGGTCCAATTTAAGAACCCATTGTGGCCCTCGAGTCAAAACGTTTGCCCACCCCTGCAAGGGGTGGTGTGGGCAGCCTCTTCTACACAGCTGTCAGTCCCACAGGAAGCAGAGCTGCCTGGCTGAAAGTGCCTAGCCCAGAGTCTGGCACACAGTTAGCAATCAATAAGAGGCTACTGAATTGCTCTACAATCCCATGATGCAATCTGTTCCCCCGGGGACCACGAGCTTCTCAAGGGCAAGACCCTGGCTGCAAGCTTGGTCCAAGCACACAGCAGTGTCATAACCACAGCGGAAGCGAATGCCACTGCTGCTGAGGCGCTCTCATCCAGTTGCCTTGGATGCTCCCAACAGCCTTGGGTGAGCTGCCCCATTTTACAGGGGGTAAAACCGAGCCTTCAGGGGGGGGGGGAAATGCGTGCCTCCAGGCCTCAAGTCATAAGGTGGAAGGGCTATATTGTGTCTCCACATCTGTGGAGAAGGTGTAGCTGCCACCAAGGGCCCTCAGGAATGGACTCCCAGAGTTAGGGTGAGAGGGGAGAGGGAGGGGAGCCCCGATCACCAGGGCCAGCGTTTTGTTGCACACCAATACAATTTCCAAGAAAAGTTTTGGCCAGTCTCCCCTTACGGTGACCCCACCCCCACCCCCACACCCCCAAAAAACAACCACCACCCATGCTTCACCACCACCCAGATCCAGCCTCCTCTCTTAGGAGTCCCTGTACCCCACCCACCTCACAGGGCGGGTGCACGAAGCTGAAGAGAGAGGAGGTCAGGAGGTGCTGGGGGGAGAAAGACAGGGAGGGAGGGAGGAATGCCATCAAAACAACTTCCCTGTTCAAGGGAAGAAAAGAGGAGAAGAGGAAGAACACACGGAAAAGAAAACACGACCGGACTAGACATTTCAAACGACGACGAGGACCTTGCACAAGCAAAAAAAATGTGCAAGAAAGTGGGCACACGCACGCACAGGACTGGAGCGTGCACACCCCCCTCCCCGGGTGTGCAGGGTGGTGCTGAGAGCACCGGCATGAAGTGGTTGGTGCAGGGCGTGCAAGCACAGCGGATTTCTGAGCTCCGGCCGCCACGCAGGCCCGAGGGTGCCCGGGTGAGGGCAGTTAGGGGAGTGGATGTGCATGTGGGGGGAGCTGAGTGTGGAAATGAGGGGGTGTGCGTGTGTGGCCTGCGCTCCTGGGGCGGCGGATGTGGGGAGCCGTGCTTGGGGGAGTTACACCTGCTGCTTCCTGAAGTCCTAGGGTTGTACATATAATCAGTGAAAAACCGGGATTTTTCTTGCTCTCTGGGAGCCAGCAAGAGTTAACACGGAGCCAAGCATAGACGCTTCCTGAGATTCCCTGTCAGAACCCTCCTCTGGATCACACCAGATCCCTGCTGCCTCCTGAAGAATCCCTCCGCAGACCCTTTCCCTTCTGGGGGGGGGGGTTCCTCTCTCTCAAAGACCCCCCCCCCCGCTGGAAGCTCCCCCGGGGCTCCCTCTCCAGGCCCCTCGCCCCAGAGCACCTCCTGGATGCTCCGGCCAGACCCCGCGCAGGGTCACTCTGGATCCCTGCCCTGGTCTGTTGGGGAGCCAGAGGGGAGGGAGCCTTTATCGCCAGCACTCAGCAGCCCAGCCTCCCGGGCTCCGCGTCCCCGGCCCCGGGGGAACCCAGAGGATCCCCCCACACCGGCGACCCCCCTCCCAGTCCGCGGCTCACCCAGGGAGGGGCAGGGCCCCCCCTCCCCAACCTGTTCCACCTGGGGCCCCGTGCCTGGGTGTCGGGGGAGTGTGGGAACGGGGAGCAAGGCGGGCCCTTCCCCCACCCTGGGATGGAAGAACCAGAGGGGCAGCATTCCACAGAAATGGGGAGGGGGCCGCGCAGAGGAATGCGGAGACGCCGGGAGACCAGGGGGAGAGACCAGGCCGAGAGACCCAGGAAGGGAGACCCAGAGATGGGGGATGAGGGGGATGAGGGAGTGGGGGGGCCGCCGAGAACCCGGAGGAGGAGCGCGGAGAGCCGGGAAGAGGGAACCCAGAGACCGAGGAGGGAGAGCGGAGACAGCCCCCCAGATTGCGGCGGGGGGAAGGGGAAGGGGAAGGGGAAGGGGGCGCGCGTTGGGGAGGCAGCGACACAGGGAGACAGAGACACCGAGATGCTGAAGGGCAGAGACAGAGACCGAGACACACGGGGAGGGGAAAGGAAGAGAGGGAACGAAGCGCAGACCAACAAACGCGGGCGCCGCGACGAGGATCGGGGCGCACCCCGGGACGGGACGGCGGGACGGGGCGCGGGCGGCGGAGTGAACTTTCCGGAGCGGGTGCGAGTGGACACGTCCTCCCTCCCGGGGCAGGTCGCTCCGGGGCCCTGCGGACGCTGCACGGGGTGGGGAGGGGTCCGGCCCGGCCCCGGCCCCGGCCCCGGCCCCTCCCCAGCCCGCACCGGCGATTGGGGGGGGTGGGGCGGGGTGGGGTGGGGCGGGGAGGGCTCCAAACTCGCGCCCGGCGCACCCCGGGACCGCACGTGCGCCAGGGCCGCGAGCGAGCGAGCCAGCCGGGGCCGCGTCGCTGCGGCTCCCCCGCCGGCGGGGAGGGGGCGCCGGGGCGGCGGGGGCGCGGCCTGGACCCACCCGGGGCCGGGGGGGGGGGTCGGGGAGGCGGAGGGCCGCCCCCGGGGCGCGTCCGCGCGGGCGGAGGGGGGCGGCGGGCGGGGCGGGGCGGAGGGGGGGGGAGCACGAATGCAAAAGGAAAACTTTGCACTGGGGGTTGGGGAGGGGGAGGCCGCGGGGCTGCGGCTCAGGTGCGGCGGGGAGGCCCGGAGAGGCGGGGGAGGGCGGCGAGGAGCCGGCCCGGCGGCGGCGGCGGCGGCGGGGGGCGCGTCTGCCGCGGGGTGAGCGCAGGGAGGAGTCGCCGGGTGCGGGTGGGGGGGACGGGGGGGACCGAGCAAAGGCTGCGGGCGCGGCAGGTGGGGGCGCGGCCCGGCCTCAGCGGCGCCCCGAGCCCCCCGGGACCGCCACCAGCCCCGCTGGGTGGACGCGGGAGGAGGGCGGGGGCTGCGGGGAAGGAGAACAAACGCGGAGGGGACTACGGTCCGGGGGGCGAGGGGGTCACTCACCGCCTCTCCGGGGGCCGTCGGTCCGCATGTCCCCCGCCAGCCGCGGAGGCTGCTGCTGCTCCTCTCGCTCCTCGTCCGCCGCCGCCGCCGCCCCCGGGTCCCACTCCCGCCACCGCCACCCGAGCCGGAGCCGGAGCCGGAGCCGCCGCCTCGGCCGCCGCCGCCGCTCCCGCGCCAGCTCCAGCCGCGCGCCCCCGCGCGCCGCGCCCGCGCCCCGGCCCCGCCGTGCGCGTCCCCGGCGCCGCCCCTCCCCGCGTGCACTCTCGCTCAGAGCGCCGCCCAGCCAGGCAGGCCTGGCGAGGCCGCAACCCGGCCAGCCCCGCGTGTGTGTGTGTGTGTGTGTGTGTGTGTGTGTGTGTGTGTGTGAGCCGCGGGAGCTCCCAGGGTTGAACCAGAACCCCAGTAATGGGCATGTGCTGACCCCCAACTCCATGCGAGGTCCAGATCCTGTTAGTGGCGCCCGGTCCTAATATAAACCTGATACTACCCCCACGCCCTCCCCATTCGGATACAAACCTGGTATTGAGCCCCGGCCCATCCCCCTCCCCACCCCCAAACTCAATATTGAGTTCAAACCCCTGGATCTGAAATTGGAATCAAGCAGTGATTTGCATCTGAAGCCCCCTGCTGAGCCCAAACACCAGTTCTGACTCTAAATCTCCTTGTCATCGCTACCTGAGCTTGAAGCCTGATGGTGACAATAGCATCAGCCCTGGTACCCACGCGGAGTCCCCGTTGCTATAGGAACCCTAACGGTCCGATATTCATACCTTGTTAGGAAGCCCAGTGCCCTCTTCGGAACCCCAAGCCTTACACAGAACTCCAGTCCTAATCCCGGGGCAATGCCAACACACTCTCTGAATGGGGATGCCCAATTCCTGAACTGAGGTTGGGTCACCAGAAAAGGGCCTCACTCAGATACTGACCTCAGACCCCACCCACCCTTGGGACCATTCCGGACCCTAACTTGACCCAACTCTAATAATAATCATCCTGGAACTCAAGGTTAACGAGACTGGCTTTGCAGGAACTCCGTGCAAATCCACTTCGCTCCCACACTCACCCTCTACGTCTCCGACCAGATGCCAACCCCACCTCCGGCTGGCCAATACCCCAATAATTTATATCAATTTCAGCGGTGAGCCTGAATCAAGTCTTGAATTAGCCCTTGAGTTCAAGACTTGATAATGTCCTTCAAACTTGATACAAACCTTGGTGTTTAGTTTCTGACGCCTCATGCCAAACTCGTATGCTGACCCTATGAATATCTGGGCTAAACCGTTCGTGGACCTGAAGATTTATTCTGAGCCCTGACTCCTTAGGGTCTTGGGTGAGCTACAAAGCTAGGGTCACACCTTGGCAGCAAAGCCCACAGTTTCTGACCCACATTCCCAGTCCATGCCACCACCATGTAAAAGTCAGCCAAAACCACAACTGCCCTCCCTCACCCACCCCTCTCATGAAAGATGGGGTAGCCACAGGTCAGGTGAGGACCCCTGTGGAGTAACTGGGTTTCCGTGGGGCCTCCCGGATACCTCTATGAGTTTGGGAGTCGGGTGAGAAATAAACAAAGTTTGGGGGTTGTTGAAACACCTGGATTCACGGTTCACGGGTGCCCAGCAGGAGTGAAGGTGGGGCCCAAGGATTCAGCTGAGAGGTCAAGTTCTGGCAATCACTGCCTGCTTTTGCCGGGAGTTGGATTCAGAAACAGTGTGTCTGCGCCCCCTGGTGTGTAAGAAGGGGATGGGACTGACTCCAGTGATTCTGGGCAAGCAATTAGGTCCTGATGACAAACAGATAAAAAATGAATGTTCCTAGTCAGTGGTTTTTTACCCACTGGTAATTTTGGTGTACTGTGGAGGAGGCATTAAGACTTTTTATGCAGCTTTATACATTTTTGCCATAATTTAGGTGTTTCAGGACGGGTCTTGGTTTCTGATTGGGGCTTCCTTCTCCACCCCTCCCCCCAATTTAGAAAAGTATTCTTTTCAGTCAAGTATGCCAGCTTATTGCTGACTTGTGAAAACAGCCCTTCCCTTTGGCTTGATGGCCTGGACTTTCCACAATGGCCACCCTTTCTCAGTATCTCTCTCTCTCTCTTTAAAAAAAAAATATTTTATTGATTTTTTACAGAGAGGAAGGGAGGGGGATAGAGAGTTAGAAACATCGATGAGAGAGAAACATCGATCAGCTGCCTCCTGCACACCCCCTACTGGGGATGTGCCCGCAACCAAGGTACATGCCCTTGACTGGAATCGAACCCGGGACCTTTCAGTCCACAGGCCGACGCTCTATCCACTGAGCCAACCCGGTTCGGCTTCTCAGTCTCTTGTACCATCTCCTGCTCCTCCTGGGGTCTGTCCTCGCCTGTCCCTTCTCCCCCTCTGTCCCTTCTTCCTGGGCCATCTCAACCACCACCAACCACAAACCAACTTCCAAATCTCTCTCTCTAGTCTGGGCCTCTCTTCTGAGCTCAGGACCCACACAACCAAGAACCTTCCTCATTCCACTCTCTGCATATCCCTCAGGCAGACAGAATCCACTTTCTCTCCCACGGAGATCCGCTGGTCTGTAATTGTCCCCATCTCAGGGTTTGGCTTCCTCATGCATTCGGTCGCTGGGCCAAAATGCCGTCTCTCCTGCGTCCCCATCCAATCACTCCCGTAGAACTTGGAAAACAGAGACTAGAGACCAGGTAGCTCTGTGAGGAACACATCCGATGGAGGAAGGAGCCCCAGAGGTGGTTGGGGAGAGGGAAAGAGAGAGGGTGGTAGAGGGAGAGAGAGACAGAGACAAAGAGTTTCTGACTTTTGGGTTTTGGACCACACAAAACCAAGTTGATCATAAAATCTCTTGCATATAGCAAAAGCACGTCTTAAGACCTGCTCTAACTTTTTTTTAAGTGTATATTTTTATTTATTTCAGAGAGGAAGAGAGAGATAGAAACATCAATGATGAGAGGGACGCTGGACCGAGCCTGCAACCCAGGCATGAGCCCTTGTCCGGAATCAAACCTGGGACCCTTTGGTCCGCAGGCCGACGCTCTGTCCACTGAGCCAAACCAGCTATGGCGAGACCTGCTCTATCTTGAGTGGGTTTCAGTACCTTGGAACGAATGGTACCTGTTGAGAACCATCACTTCCTGCAGGAAGCCATCCCAACCGCTTTCTGGGTTGGGGGCTTATCTGCTGAAGTTCTAAGCATTAGGTATCACCACTACCTATACCAGCCGTGGGCAAACTAAGGTCCGCGGGCCGAATCCGGCCCGTTTGGCTGTTCTATCCGGCCCGTGGAGCCGAAAGAGTGGAGGGTTCTCTCGCTCTCCCCTCTGCTCCTTCACCAGCAGCCCAAGATGAGAGTGCCAGCATGGTCAGGTTGCTTTTGTTCCAGCCCTCCGGTCCAGTTTAAGAACCCATTGTGGCCCTCGAGTCAAAAAGTTTGCCCACCCCTGACCTAGACCTATGTCTGCCCCCCACCCCAGACTGTGGGTTCCTTGAGGGCAGGAGGAACGAGCCTGCCTTGTCCACTGCCATATCCCAGTGGCCAGCACGGGGAGCAGACTCACCATAGGTGCTCAATACAGATGTAAAGGAATGAACAGGTAGGTGTTCCCTTTCTATGCTCACTTTCTCCGTATGCCTGGCACCTGGAATTAGACATTAAGACTGAGGTAAAACTAACTAACTAACTAACTAACTAACTAACTAATAGGGGCCCAGGCTCCGGTCCACACAGACAAGACTCTGAGCGCAGAACAGCCACAGAAGGGGAGGTCCCGGCTCTGGGTAGACTGCCAGGCTCTGAGCACGGGGCCCATGTGGCTCTGCCCTCCTGCCCTGCCCCTGGGCCTGGCGGGGAGGGGTGACCTTGTGCTCATCTGTGAAGGCCACATGGCAGCACGTGGCCGTTCCGTGTCTGCTGTGCGCTGGCCCCAGGGTGCGGGGTGAGGGGAGAGCCAGATGTCAGCTCCCCCTCGCCGCTCACCCTTTGTTCCGGGTCCTGGCCCCCTGGACGCTCTGCCTCAGACTCACGATGTAAACACATCTCAGTTGCTCTAAATCTAATTAAATTCAGCTTGAGTCCTTAGCCTAACCAGATCAGTAAGAATCCCCTATCACTCACAGCCCTCCCTCGACGGTCCACGAACTCCAGGGGCTCACACAGGTCCAGGGGGCGGTTGGTCTGAGCGCCACAGTGGTCTTTGGGGGGACCACGGCTGCTTTGGCAGACATTCGCTGTCTCTGCCTTGGGGCTTCCACTCTTTGCCCCCCAGGCCTCAGGAAGGGGACCTCCCAGTCTTTTCACCCCAGGCTCTTCCAAAGGGGCCTCTCCTACAGACCAGCAAAGCCCTTCGTCTTTGGCATCTGTAGCGACGCACAGCCACGCCCGTGGGGGCTCGTGGGGGCGGGTTTCAGGGTGGGATGGGGGTACCTGTTCTGCCCCTCACTTCCCTGCTGGAGGATCAGCTCCCTAAGGGGTTCTCCCTCTCAGCCAATCAGAAGGCGCTCTGGCACCAGAAAGCAAAACAGTCTGTTTACCTTCTCAGGTGTGGGTGGAGGTGGGGGTGGGGGGGGAATGGCCTCAGCACACAAAAGCCCTTTCTTTCCCGCCCGGTGAGTCAGTGGGGGTTGGGGATGAGGCCCCGGGTTAATTTCTCAACAGAACACTCCGCCAGCCCGGCTTCTCTGGGCAAACAGAAGCTGCCAGGGGAGGACTTCCTCATCGCCCACTCCCAAACCGCCCCCGTCCCACCTTCCCTGCCAGCTCCCTGCGGGGTGCCAGGAGGACGTGCCCGCAGTGGTGGGCGCTGATCTCCAGGGCTCCCCTCCCCCCTCTCACCCCCCTTGCAGCATCATTCCCATAGGCTCATAGTTATTCTTAATTCTTCCTCATCCTAGAAAACAATCTGCTTCCTTGACCCCCACCCCACCCCACCCCACTCCACCACACACACCCGAGTGGGAGAGACTGAACATTTCTCTGCTCTCCTCACAACAAATCCAAGGGCTGTTTGGAGATGAAGCCTCCACTCTTCCATCTCCTGCTCAGACTCAGCCCACTACAGCCGGCTTTGGGGACCAGTGCTCCACTGAAATTGCTCTTGACATAATGACTGTTCACCTCTGTTTGCCAAGTCCAACGGCTGTGCCTGTGTTTTCAGCTTATAGAACTCCTCAGCGGCCTTGGCAGCCTCCTGACGTGTGCCCGGGTTACTCCAGGGCCGGAGAAGGCAGACCCTGAGCTCCTCGTCCCAACGGCCATCTCCTGGGGGCCACGTGGGCACCTCATTCTTACCATCACACCCTGGGCCCGGGCCCAGCCGGAACCACTCCTTTGCTGCTGGCACCTTACTCCTGCAACCTCGGGGTGCCTGCTCCGTCTCCTCAGGCTTCTTCCCTGTGGACCTCCCTGTGTTCTCCTGATGCACCAGCTCTCTCCTCCTTTCCCTTTTCCTCTGGTTTGTCCAACTCACATGCCGAGGCCCAGTTTTAATAACTTGCTTCTCAATATCCCAAACCCCTTTGCCCTTCTGCCTCTTGGTCATATCTGCCTGGCAAATCCCCAGCTGCAGACGAGCCCCCCTGTCTGCCGTTAGTGCCAGGCGCAAGTAGCCAACTGACTCCACAGGTCCGATGGATGCTCCCATAAACCAGAGCCACTGACTGCAGTTGGGCCCTGGACACATTTCTCCAGTCCAAGCTTAGAACCCTCCTCTCTGCCACGGCTGTTTCTAACCGTCCCCGACCTCTTTACACCCCCATTTCCTCGCGGGCACATGTGACCCTGCCTCTTCCTTTGTAGACAGGAACTTCTCCAGGTACCCACTCGCATGTTCACACATCTCCCTACATCTGTCCTCTCTCCCGATGCACTAAAGAAAGCCCCCTCCTTCTCTCGCAGGCCAGTGCTCCTGCCTAGCCTTGATCCCTAGCCCCTCTGCTTCTCGGGCACCCCACTCTATCCAGAATCCCCTCCTCTCGGAGCGCTGGATCCCACCCCCTCGATGGGATTCTTCCCATCTTTCTGCTCCCTGCACCTTAACCTCAGCTTCCTTCCGCACTCTTGGCTGTTATGGCATTCCTACTCCCCTCAGCATTCATTGGGATTTGGCTTTCTCCTCTCACGGCGCCCCTGAAACATGATGTTTGAGCTATGACCTCCGTGTCTCAAAATTGGATGGGATTTCCCCCCCAGTATTCATCTGTTAGATCTTTTGATTACTTCATTTTTAAAGAAAAAATATTTTTATTGATTTTAGAGAGGAAGGGAGAGGGAAGGATAGAAACATCAATCGGCTGCCTCCTGCATGCCCCCAACTGGAGATTGAGCCTGCAACCAGGCATGCTCCCTGACAGGGGATCGAGCTGGTGACCTCTTGGTTCATAGGTTGATGCTCCACCATTGAGCCGTGCCAGCTGGGTTGATGACTTCATTCTTAGAACACTGGCTTCTTTGACACCTTTGGCGCCATATTCTCCTGGTTGGCCTCTTTCTCCGTCTCCTTTGCAGGGCCACCCTCCTCCATTCAGTCATTAAATACTCCTGCTCTTCAAGGCCCAATTCCTAGGCCTTTGCGTTCACTCACTGTGGACTTTTCCCCTGGTGATCTCATCCATGCCTTTGATTGCAATCCATTTGGTGATGATTCACACCTCTGCGTCTCCATCCTGGAGAACTTCCCATCTAAGCTCCTGACCAACAGGAGCCTAGCCCACTGCCTAGTAAACAGCCCTACCTCAGTGTCTGTCTCAATGGCACTTCAACCCCAACATGCCCAAGACCCAACTCATGATCACACTCTGTGAACCTTTCCAGTGTTCTCTGTCTCAGTGAATTTGCTACCTAAAAGGCAAGCCAGAATCCTAGGAACCATCACCAAATCCTGTGAATTTTACCTCCAAAGCATCTCTTTTATCTACCCTCTTCTCTTCACCTCTACTGATGCCTTGCTGGTCCAAGCTATTATTACCTCCTTTTTAAAAAATGTATTTTATTGATTTTTTACAGAGAGGAAGAGAGAGGGATAGAGAATTAGAAACATTGATGAGAGAGAATCATCCATCAGCTGCCTCTTGCACACACCCCCACTGGGGATGTGCCTGCAACCAAGGTACATGCCCCTGACCGGAATCGAACCTGGGATCCTTAAGTCTGCAGGCCGACACTCTATCCACTGAGCCAAACCGGTTTCGGCTTTTTTTCTTCTTTTGTGTGTGTATTTTTTTAAAAATCGAAAAAGGAGACATTTAATTTAAATATTCAGAAATTGTCTGGGGGGAAAAAATCAGTAGAGCAAATAAACTCCTAAAAAAGAGGGCTGCAGCCAAGACTGATTTGGCTCTATCAGCATTGGCCTGCGGACTGAAAGGTCCCAGGTTCGATTCCGGTCAGGAGCATGTACCTTGTTGCGGGTACATCCCCAGTAGGGGGTGTGCAGGAGGCAGCTGATGGCTGTTTCTAGCTCTCTATCCCTCTCCCTTCCTCTCTGTAAAAAAATCAATTAAAAAAATATTTTTAAAAAGAGGGCTGCATTTTGGTGATCACATTTATTGGAAGGATTGGAGAAAAATGAAAGTGCCATTTAACTTAAGAATTTGTGAGTTATCTGCAAATCAACTAATTTCAGGAGTGGAAGATTCCTTACGCATTTCTTAATACCAAAATTTACGCAGGTTTCTCTTTTAAATATCTTCTACATTTAAAGGAACACCCAGACAAAGTCTCCTCATTTCCATGCAAGATACATTACTTGTTTCAGCCAACTCTCAATGGAGGGGCAACCCGTACAACACTATTATTCCCCCACCAGGAGCACTGGAACGTGCCATTTTGTTGATTTTTTTTATATCTCTTCATCTGTCTCCTCATCAATTTCTATAGGGGTCACAGTTTCTTCCAGACCTTCTAATACCATATTTAAATGTTGATCATAAGCAGGTGATCTACCTCACAGCTCTCTGTCATTTCTCATTTTCACATAAATCCGCTCCTCCACACTGAGTCCGATGGGGTCCAGGGACTCTTCTACCGGTTGGTAGGTGGTGGCTGGTCCACATCATTGTCCACCATGTTTCAAACCCCTGTTATTACTTCTTACCTGGACTCCTAACTGATTTTACTGCAAAGCCCCGCCCTTCTCCCGTCTTACCACATCACTCCCATTTAAAACCCTCTACCGACTTCCAGTGACTCCTGGGCTTAAGAGCCAACTCCTTCACTCTGCAAATGCCCTCCCCTTCCCTACCTTCCATCATCATTTAGCATTACACTCCCTTCTCCTGAGTTCCCTCCGGCTTCCTTTCAATGCCTCAAGTACACGTGTGCCCCCACCGCCACCACCCCAACCACCCAGCCTTTGCACCATTCCTTTTAGAGGACTTTCCCACCAGGCCCACTTCCATTTTTAGGGCATTCTTCACTTTTGGCTCAAGCACTATTTCTTTGGGCAGCCGGCCCTGGCCCTTAGTGCAGATCTGGGTTGTTTGGTAGACATTTTCACAGAGCTCTGTTTCTCCCACACATAATCATGCTCACGTATTTCCCTGGGACCCCAGCCCTGCGTGGAAGACGAGTGGAGTCCATGCAGGTTCCCAGCAGTGTGAGTCAGGAGTGTGGTGGGGGCTCCGGCCAGAGGCTTGGAGTTGCAAACTCCCAAGTTGCATGGACATCTCTAGGTTTCCGAGGACTCTTCTTATGCTGCCAAGGCCACAGCCAGGACAGACCAGCTGAACTGGCCCCAGCCAGCACAGATCAGCTGCGGGGGCAGCCTGGCATTTGGAGACATACAAACCTAGTCTGAAGGATACCCAGGGCACTGATTAGCTGTTGGGTTTTGGGCAAATTACTTCTCTCTCTAAGCCTCAGCTTCCTCTTCTGTAAAAGGGGAGTATTTCTTACTGCAGTATTGTGAAAATGATAGAAAACTGTGTTCATAAAGAGCTTTACCGCTGAAACCGGTATGGCTCAGTGGACGGAGCGTCGGCCTGCGGGCTGAAGGGTCCCAGGTTCGATTCCAGCCAAGGGCATGTGCCTTGGCTGCGGCCACATCCCCAGTAGGGGGTGAGCAGGAGGCAGCTGGTCGATGTCTCTCTCTCATCGATGTTTCTAGCTCTCTATCCCTCTCCCTTCCTCCCCGCAAAAAATCAATAAAAACATTTTTTTTTTTAAAAAGAGCTTTGCCAGAGCTTTTACAGAGCTTGACATCACAGGTTCTTGAAAATAGAAGCTATTTGATGATTATTAGAATTAGCATAATTAAGCCTCTAATAGTGCAGGCTTGGAGGACCATTTAAAAGCTAATCCCACTGGGCCCGATATCCTGGTAATCCTCCGCTAGTGTCTGCACGAGAGCCTGGTTCGTCATCTGTCAGCCTTCTCTCCTTCCTCTCCCCTGATCCAGCTTCCCCCTGCCCCCTCCCCGATCTTCCCCTGTTGTCCCCAGCAGCCCCAGCCCTTCGAGAGGCCCCTGGTCCAATGCCTGCCTAACTGAGGACCCAGCAACTGTTTCCGGGGAAGCCGCCGTCCTCCCCACGGAGGAGTCAGGAGGAGGGGCAGAGCCTTCTGTGCTCTCGAAAGCCACTCCCAGATCATTACTCCTTCAGCCTCATGGAAAAATTCCTGCTCATTTAAGGCTCATGCCATCTGGCTCTTGCGGTTCATTCATTCAATCAAGATTTATCAAGTGCTTTGCCCTCTCTCTCTTCATTTTACTTTCTTTCAGAAAGGATGTAGGTGACATAAAAAAACACACACACACGCGATACAAGACGCCTGGTGCATCGTAGGACTCTCTGTCTTTTTGAACAAATGAATACATTTAAAAGATTATAGAGCTGTTCACCTCTCCCCAATTCCCCTTCCAGAGGTAGGTCTCATTAAGCATGAACAGAGAAGTAGGAGGTTCAGTCTTGGTCACCCCCTGAGTTCTGAGTTGTCCAAGTGGGAGCCGGTTCACCATTTTATTTTATTATTATTTTAAATATATTCCATTGATTTTTTTTTTTTTTTTTTTTACAGAGAGGAAGAGAGAGGGATAGTTAGAAACATCAATCAGAGGGAATCATGGATCAGCTGCCTCTTGCACACCCCCTACAGGGGATGTGCCCGCAACCAAGGTACATGCCCTTGACCGGAATCGACCCCGGGACCCTTCAGTCCGCAGGCCGAAGCTCTATCCACTGAGCCAAACCGGTTTCGGCCTGTTCACCGTTTTAAATGTTCTAATTCTGCAGGGGATCTCATTTCATAATGCTGGCCACCACCTGGAGTTTGGGGTGTAGAAAGAAAACTTTGTTTTCTCCCCATGGACCCCAGGAAAGAGGTAGGGGATAAGCATACTGTCCACCCTTTCACTACGACAGCTTTTTATTCTCTCCAGGATCATCTTATAAGGCTGGGCTGCCATGTGTGACTTGCTTTAATGAAGAGTAGAGCAGCGAGCCGAAACCGGTTTGGATAGAGCGTCGGCCTGCGGACTCAAGGGTTCCAGGTTCGATTCTGGTCAAGGGCATGTGCATTGGTTGTGGGCGCATCCGTGGTGGGGGGTGTGCAGGAGGCAGCTGGTCGGTGCATCTCTCTCATCGATGTTTCTGGCTCTCTATCCTTCTCCCTTCCTCTCTGTGAAAAATCAATTTTTTTTTTTAAAGAGTAGAGCAGCTTAAAAAGGAATTACAGGACAGAAAGAGAAAATTACAGCTAGGTAATAACTAGGATTTCCCCAGGAATCAGGGAGAAAGGTATCTCAAGAGTTAAATGTTAAATTCACTCTGCTGGCCTCCATTATACAGCTTCTCTCTGGGCTGCATCCTTCAGCAACAGCCCCTGGCAATCCACTTTCAGAAAATCCCTCCTTTCCACACCGCGCCGGGAAGGAGTGTATCTCTCTGGATCCTTTCCCTCCCCCTCCATTCAGTTCCCGAGTCAAGAAAACTCATGACTCATGTCTGCAGGGCTCATCAAGTTGATCAGTGATGTTTGAATTGGCACCTCCTCCCAGAGGTCACTCTAGTGAGGGAGAGCGTTGGCATTCTACATCCCCTCTTTCAAGGTGGGTTTCTTTTTTTTCCAGGAGCTTTCTTTTCCATATTCAATATCCACACTGATGTCTTTAAATATTGAGCCCGCTAGACAAATACACTCATACCCATAGCTCAAAGACAGACATCGCTGCTCAGGTCTAGTACATTCTAAAGCCATATTGAGAAAATGAAATAATTCCTTAACTGCCTCATAATTAGCAGTAATTACTCCATTTTCCCTGGGAATTAGTAAATCCGATTATGGTGGCAAGGATAGAATGCCTACTCCTTTCTTGATCCCCTGTGGGATGTGTTTGAGTAAGAATGTGGTCATAGTCCCTTTAATGACTTCTCAGTTCTCACAGGAGAGGCGCTGATGACTTGATTTTAGGAAGCCTCCATTACATTCTTGCCAAGAGCTAATATCAATGGGGAGAGAGAAAAGAGATGACCTATCCTCCAGTTAAATAAACGTAAAGGTAAGTATATAAAGAAACTGAAGGGGAAAAAAGAAAAAAGAAAAGCAAAAACAAGGACAATAATAAAGACAGTGTGATAGTGGCATAGCATAGATATACAGATCAATGGAACAGAACTCAGAGTCCAGAAGTAAACCCTTACACGTATGGCCAATTTATTTATTTATTTTTTAAATTGCTGCCAGTTCATGTGAATATATATATATATATATATATATATATATATATATATATATATATTCCATTGATTTTTTTTACAGAAAGGAAGAGAGAGGGATAGAGAGTTGTTAGAAACATTGATGAGAGAGAATCATCCATCAGCTGCCTCTTGCACACCCCCTACTGGGGTTGTGCCTGCAACCAAGGTACGTGCCCTTGACCGGAATCAAACCTGGGACCTTTCAGTCCGCAGGATGACGCTCTATCCACTGAGCCAAACCGGTTTCGGCAATTGATTTTTTAAATAATTTATTCTTTATTAATTAAGGTATTACATATGTCTCCTTATTGCCCCATTGCCTCCCCCACCTCCACTCATGCCCTCACCTCCCCTGTTGTCTGTGTCAATTGGTTAGGCTTATATGCATGCATACAAGTTCTTTCCTTGATCGCTCTCCCTTACCCCCACCCTCCCCTGCCTTGTCAACTGATTTTTGTCATAGGTGCCAAGGCATCAGTGGGGAAAAAATCGTTTTTCTTTTGTGTTTTTTTTCAACAAATGGTTCTGATACAAGTGGATATCACATGCAAAAAAATTAATTTAGACACTCCATGCCATATCCAAAAATTAACTCAAAATGGTTTAGATTTAAATGTAAGAGAAAAAAACAATAAAATTCTTAGAAGAAAACATAGGAGTAAGTCTTCATGACTTTGGGTTAGGGCAAGTTATTAGCTATGACACCAAAAGCACAAGTAACATAAGAAAAAAAATGATAAATTAGACTGCATAAAAATTGAAAACTTTTTGATAAAAGAAATCCCACTAATAAAGTGAAAACAAGTGACAGGGGAGAAAATATCTGTAAATCGTATGTCTGATAAAAAGGATTTGCGTCTAGAATATATAAAGAACTTACAACTCAATAATAAGACAAATAACTCAATTTAAAAATGGGAAAAAGAATTAAACAGACATTTCACCAAATACATGGCCAATAAGCCCATGGAAGCAGGCTCATCATTAGTCTGTAGGGAAATGCAAATTGAAACCACTACACACCCACTAGAATGGCTATAATAAAAAAGACAGGCAATAACAAGTGTTGATGAGGATGTGGAGAAACTGGAGCCTTCACACGTTGCTTGTGGGAATGTGAAATGGCGCAGCACTTGGGAAAACAGCTTGGCAGATTCTTAACATAAATTTACCATGTGACCCAACAGCTTCACATCTAGGTATCTGCCCAAGAGAGAGGAAAACATATGTCTACAGAAGGACTTCCGCGTGCAAGTTCATAACAGCAGTATTTATAACAGCCCCGAAATAGAAAGAACTCAAACGTTTATCCCACTGGTGAATCGGTGATAAATAAAATGTAGCACCAGTGTATCCACACAGTAGAATACTATTTGGCAATAAAAAGGAATAAGCTACTGAGAGAGTCTACAGATGAACTTCCAAAACATTATACTCAGTGAAAGAGGCCAAACACAAAAGAACACACATTATATGATTCCATTTATATAAAATATCCAGAAAAGCAAATCTACATCAAACAGAAAGTAGATTGTTAGTGGTTGCCTGTGAGAATATGGAGTGACTGAAATGAGCATAAGGATGTATATATATATATATTTTTTGGCCCTGAAAAATACGTATTTGCCGGTGTATAAGACGACTGGACGTATAAGACGACCCCCTAACATTTCCACTAAAAATACAGAGTTTGTTATATACTCGCCATATAAGACTACCCCCCACTTGGAGGCATATTTTTCAGGGCCAAAAAATCGTCTTATACGCCGGCAAATATGGTGTATATATATATTTGGTATATATATATTTGGTATTTATATATTTTAGAGAGGAAGGGAGAGGGAGAGAGAGACAAAAACATCGATGAGGAGAGAATCATTGACCAGCTAGCTGCCTCCTGCACACCCCACCTTCAACCTGCTTTCATACCCTCACACAGGTAGTACGGCAGCAGAAAGATGGGTTGGGGATAGGAGTGGAGATTTCACTTAAAAAATAGGAGTAGGGTTACATGCTTTTTCTAACATTTGCACGTGGAATGGTGGGGTAAACTGGAGTCCATCAGGGGCCTCAACACAACAGCTCTTTCCGCCTAAGAACCTGCTGGCCAGGCGCCAAGAGGAGATTGAAATAGTCATATGAAAAGTCTGTCTCACTTGCAGATATTTTATTTTTTTAATTTGTCTTTTCATTCTCTCTCTCTCTCTCTCTCTTTTTTTAATTGTTTGAAGTATTACAAATAGTAGTACATTTGTCTCCTTCCCCCTCCTCATTGGCCTCCTCCCGGCCTCCCCTACCCCCCGCCCCCGTACATGCCCTCACCTGCCCCCCCACCCTCACCCCAGTGTCTTGTATCCATTGGATATCTTGCAGATATTTTTAAAAAATATATATATCTTATTGGCATTTTACAGAGAGGAAGGGAGAGAGATAGAGAGCCAGAAATGTCGATGAGAGAGAACACTGACTAGCTGCCTCCTGCACACCCCCTACCAGGGATGCGCCCGCAACCAATGTACATGCCCTTGGCCGGAATCGAACCCAGGACCCTTTGGCTCTACCACTGAGCCAAACCGGTTTTGGCATCTTGCAGATATTTTAACAACCAACGGTCCCATCCCCATTCGGTCCACCCTTTCTTATCCAGAGTGAAACCAGACAGAACTGAACAGCTGACCGCTTGCACCAGAGTCCAAGATGGCAGGCTCCTGCCGGAGGGAAGGAAAGGGCTTACAGGACAAAAACGGATGGGGCCAAGGAAGAGAGCCAGAGGGCCCGAGAGGGTGCCTTTCCGCCCCGTGTCGAGAGGGCGGGCATTTGGGGTACAGTGAGTGCCTGCATGAAAAGGCCCCTCTTACCCGGGCACTGTTAGGGGGCGGCTGTCCCTGGAAACGGTTCTCTGCATATTCCTCCTGGTTGGAAGCAAAACGCAAGCCAGCAGTCAGCATTGGCTTTGCACATTTGCCTGCGCTTGAGGGCCATGCTTGTCTGGCTAATAGGACAGACGTTTGAGTAAACTGTGCTTCTTCCTCCCTCTCACGTTTCCAGGGTAGTGTTTGAGTGAAAACCACCCAGAAGTATCGACCGAGGCCGGTGTCTGCTGTGACGAGACCCCACCATCCCATTGATTGGAAGCGGTGTGCCCCGCCGTGGCCTCTGGGGAGAGATACGGGGTGACTAAGGAGCAAGCGGCATCTGGCCTGAGGAATGAGGAGAGAGACGGAGCTGCTGGAGGGTGCAGTTGTTGAAAACGTTGGAGGTGAAACTCGACAGCCACAAGCAACACGGAGGTTAGAGGGCTGGTGCAGGGAGCTGAGAGGACACCACGAATGAGCTGACCACGTCTGGAGCAACAGCTGCTAACAGTCTTCGCTAAGGAAACCTGTGACGCTCCACTGCCCGTCTCCAAGCCTGTCCTTCCCTGGCTGCGGCCAAACGAATGAAAGAATTAGTTGGTGTGTGATGGGAATCACTAATTTTGTGCATTTCAAGTTGTTTGTGGTTTTACTGCTATAATTACGCCTTTTATTGTATTTAGATGGGGAGGGAGGGTCCAGAAGCTCAGTAGGTTCTTTCTATGACAAAAGCTCTGACCATACGGGCCGGGATCTAGGTGGGGGTGAGGCGCTGCTGCTCTGTGGGCGCTGGCGGCGCCTCCCGGAGCCAGGAGGGTGGCTGCGGAATGGGGTTGGGGCCTCACTGGGCCTTCTGTGAGGCAGACTCGGTTCAGCTCTCCGGTTGCTCCTAACCCCATGCCCTCCCACTCTGGCTAGTGGGCCCCCGTGGCACCCGGAGCTCTAGGAGTCAATGTTGGGTCAGGGCCAGTGTCCGGTACCTCTGAAATGCCGGGGAGCCACAGGCCCTGAAAGAGGGCAGGGCATTCAGACCCCAGGGGTCAGCTTGTCCGTGCTCCTGTGAGCACGGCTGGTTCTCCTGGCCTTGGCCTCTCTCACCACTTCACCGAGGAAGGTGTATCAGTCGGGACTCATTTCATTGCACATGGCAGAGGAAGTGTAAAAGCCCAGGATATACAAGAAAATGTTTAAATTCTCCATTGTGGTTTGTTTTTTTTAAGTTTTTTTTTTTAATTGACTTTGGAGGGGGAGGGGAGAGGGAGAGAGAAACATCAATGTGAAAGTGACCGGCTGCCTCATGCCTGCCTGACTGAGGATGGAGCCTCACATCATGGGCATGTGCCCTGAGCCCGCAACCTTTCAGTGCATGAGATGACACTCAACCAACTGAGCCACACCGGCCAGGGCTCCGTTGTGTTTTTAAAATGCTTTCGGGTGTGGGGAGGGGGGACTAATATAAGGTGACATACACAGATCTTGTAACATAGAAATCCACACCCTATATGTTCATGCTGACCAACGTCACCCCAATTTAACAAATAAAGGTTTAAAAAAATGTTTTCTGCTATAACAAGGATTTGTTTTTCTTCTCAAACTTCTGCAAAGGAGAAAAAACTTTTTTTAAAAAAATTCTTTTTCCATGGGGGCTGGGTGCAGGTGGGCAAAGGGAGGGGGGAAACGGGGATATCTGTAATAGTGGCAACAATAAAAATAAAAATGAAGTTAAATAAAATAAAACACTTTCCCCAAATGCTAAGAAACTCTTATCATTCTCGTCCTGCCAGTTGCTTTAAATAAAACAAGAGCACTGACATCATACTCATCAGGTTAAATATTAGATAGAAAGTTCAATTTCCTATAACAACCTCACAGTGAGTAAATACAATTTTCTACAATAAACAAGCATCACAGTCTTAAGGTTAAGGGTTATAAAACAATAAACCATTGTAGTTAGAGCAGAATATTGTGGGAGAGCTCCTTGCATACAAATAACTCAATATCATCATCACAAGATACAATAGAACAAATTTGAAATAAGATTTAAACTCTGCCTGATTAACTCTCTCTTGCTCTCTCTCTCTTCCTTGTGCCTCTCAACTTATTCCTAGTCTTTACCACACACAAAAATTATATCTAGCCCAATGCTTTTCCATATCAAAAGCCTTCATGCCAACAACTTTTCATTCTCTCAAGCCTCCTTTAAATATATATATATATATATATATATATATATATATATATATATATATATTATTGATTTCTTACAGAGAGGAAGGGGGAGGGATAGAAAGTCAGAAACATTGATCAGCCGCCTCTTGCACACCCCTTACCGGGGATGTGCCCGCAACCAAGGTACGTGCCCTTGACTGGAATCAAACCCGCGCCCCTTGAGCCCGCAGGCTGATGCTCTATTCACTGAGCCAAACCGGTTTTGGCTCTCAAGCCTCCTTGTGTATTATTATTGAAACCTCTGGTTTCAACTACAATTTTAAACAGATAAAGTAAGGGATTGGGGGCTTATAATATTTTATTTCCTGAAAGATGGCTGGGTCCAGGGGCTCAAATGGTGATCAAAGTTATCTCTTTGTCTCTGTCTCTCTTTCCATCTCTCAGCTCTCCTTGACCTCTGATTCGGTTGGTTTGTTGGCCTCACTCTCTTTGGTTGTAGAGTTCTCCTCTGAGGGACAGTGAGATCGCCACAGGGAGACCAGCCTGCACTCCTGGAGGATGGGACGACATTCTCTTGGTAGGTCTGACAGAAAACTATCAGCTTGGCCCATCCCTGACCTAATCATTGGGACCAGAAAAATGGAATAATCTGTAAGCCTGCCTTACCTACCCACCTCTGGGCTCTGGGGAATGGAGACTGAGCGGACATCACTGTTACCTAAACCACGTGGAATTGGGGTTCTTTCCCCAGAGGAAAAGATGCCAGACAGGCAAATAACCTCGGTCTAAGACAAAAGGATGAAAGATGGTGTTCTCTTAGGTCAATGGAGATAGGAAGTAAGCGTGACATTTGCTCATCAAGGCCCACCTGGCAGTGAGGCCCGATCCCCCATCAGCAGACTAGAGAGAGCATCACGTGGTGGAGTGGATGATCAAGAACACATTTAAGGAAGATGAGCGTGGAGCACCCTTCCAGGTGTGGGCTGCCACCTGCCTCCCGTACCGGCGCTGAATTGGATGTTAGGAGACAGGCCGGACAGACGCTCCAGTCGCCGGCAACCCCAGCGTTGTTATCATCGGCTCTGGAGGTGCAGCTGCTGTGTTAGGAAGGTCACCTCCTCAGGTCACTGAGACCGTTTTTAATGAGGGCGCGCAGGCCATTTGGAATGGCAAATCGGTCCGGAAAGGAGGCTTGGCTGACAGCCTGGGGCAACCCTCAGAAGCTGCACTTACAACCTTGAATTACATAACCCGGATCTATCTCCCTGGCCCGGATGGAGGCGGGGCGTCGGCAAAGGGCTTTGGTAGGAAATGAGCGGTGGTTGATAGTAAAGGGGAAGACAGCGGGTCCCTCGGGCAGGGAGGGCCCAGGGCTCCTCTTAGGGCCTGAACGTGCTCCTCTGTGAACCACCGGGATCACTCTGATGATCGGGTCCAGCGCAGGATCCCGTGGGCCGCGTAAACGGATTGTGGAAGCAGTTGGTTCTGTTTCAGAAAGGCTGCCCCGCGGCCCTGAGGTCCATGCACGGTGACTCTGGGCCTCGGGGAGGGAACAGATGCTGGGCTAATTAGGGCATGGTTCCTCCGGCCCAGGACAGAGGGCATCCAAGTAAAACGGAACACCTGCGCCCAGTGCATTTCGTGGGCAGCCCTGCACCCCAACCAGCCCGTGTGGAGATGCCTCAGAGCGGCCCGTCTTCTGACACCGGACGGCCAACATTGGGTGGCACAGTCCCTCCCGGGCCTGGGATCATACCCAGCAGGGGTCAAGAAGCGTCCTCTGCGTCAGGGGTGTCGTGGGAGAAGTCCCCAGTTTATGGGTTCTCTGAGATGCTGAGAATTGCGTTTCCAGCAGAATTGTAATTGGCAAAGCTAGGACTGCTTCCCCACAGGGGGACTCCCCCCCTCCCCCAACCCCAAAGGATTTCACAGAACTTGACGAAACGCGTGTGGAATGCTCTGTCCAGATCAGAGGGCGCTGTGGACCAGTACACAGACGCTCTAATCCAGTGGTTCTCCACCACCTTCCTAATGCCGCGACCCTTTAATGCAGTTCCTCATGTTGTGGTGACCCCCAACCATAAAATTATTTTCGTTGCTCCTTCATAACTGTAATTTTGCTGCTGTTATTGAGTCGTGATGTAAATATCTGTGTTTCCCGATGGTCTTAGGCGGCCCTGCTAGCGGTTCTCAACCTGTGGGTCGAGGGAGTCTAATCCATACTACGCCCTGGGAGCTCTGCTGCTGCCGCCTGTGTTCTCCGCCGCCGCCGCCGCCACGTGCCCATCTGCTTTGGGGCTTGACAACAAGGGGACACAGAGACAGTCTCACTCAGGATGCCAGCAAGCAGAAGGGTAGGCTCCGTGGTGGCTCCGCTGCACGGAGAACAAGATCAGAGCCTGGAAAACGGACGGCTGTGTGGGAGCTATGACCACACCCCGATTTTCCCTGAGAGGAACCACACCCCAGCCACAGCTCAGTCTGTGGAGTTTAGGGGCCAGGGGGTGAGGGGAACTGACAATCTTCAGGCGGAAAATCAAGGGGATTTCTGATGACACTGGTATTGGCAAAGCTGCTCTTTGCAGGATTGACAGTAAATATTCTCAGCTTTGTGGGCCATACGGTCTCTGTTGTTACATCTCCACTGCAGTTGCGGAGTGGCAGCAGCCGTAAACAACGTGGAAGTAAAGTGCCTGGCTGTGTTCCAGTACCCAGCTCTGTATAGAACACAGGTGGCACGCTCGACGTGGCCTACAGGCTGTAGTTTACCAGCCCTCGGTTTACGCACCTGGGTCCAGCTGAGCCCGAGGTTGACCGCCCTTGTGCGTTTTCAGTTGGTAAACCAGTGCATCCCCCCTTTTACTGAAGGCAACCCGAGAGGGTGTTTTTGCCAACACATTGGAGAAGCTTCCTATGGATCCACCAAGGTACAGGCTGGAGGCAGGGTTTCACAATGGATTTGGTGGCCCCAGGGGGACAGGAGACAATGTGTCACAAAGGAAACCGTATCTGATTGGGGGCTGCTCAGCATATCTGAGAGTTTGTCACCTGCAGCCAGCAGCCAAACAACCTTCCACCCACGGGAGACATGGAGGGGTGGGCAAACCCCTCTCTGAGGACATCGACCCTAACCCCCATGGCCAGGTGGACAGGAAATGCCCCAACGAGGCCAAGGAGAAGCCAGTTTGTTCTCGATGAGGACCTGATGGGAGAAGAAGGATGGTGAAGTGGGGGAGGGTGTGTGTGTGTGTGTGTGTGTGTGTGCATGTGAGTGTGTGCCTGGAGAACCTTTGGAAAGGAGCCCAGTGGTGCCTTGATCCCAGGTGGGGGGTGAGATACCCTCCCTTTTCAATGAGGATGTGGGGAGCCCTCTCCCCAAGACTTAATCTGGAGACAGCAGAGGATAAGAGAGGAGAAAAGAGTTGAGGGGCAAGTTTCAGCCCCCAAGGGGCACCAGGAAATCCACAGTCACTTAACTGATGAATCCAGGACCATTTGCCCAAGACCAACGCCCCACCTACCTAGAGGCTGCCTGCTCTGAGGCATGTGGTATGGCCAGGCCCTCGCTACACTTCACATTGAAGGGCTCTGCCTCCCCCTCTGTGAGAAAATCGGAAACTCCAGCCTCAACAGACTCACCATCCCTTAAGGGGTTGAATCTTTTCGTGGAGGGGAGAGGAACTGAGAGAAGATACCTGGACTGATATGGGGTCCAATGCCATTTCACCCGCTGGCTGAGCGGGTGCCCAGGGACAGGCTATGGAGCAAAGAGGCCCCCTGCCCTGGGGTGCAAGATGGCTGAGGGTGGTGGCTAGAACACGTCAGAGAATGTGGCAGCGCGGCAGGTCTCAGATGTCAAGAGTTTGCATTCGGAAGTAATTACAGAGAGACTGCTGCTGATGTTGTCGGTGCTCTGCCCGCTTTCCCTGGATCGCTTTTTGCACACCAGCTCCCCGAGTGCTTTCAATCCAGCAGCCTGCACTCCATCTCTGTCAGAGACTGAGCTCCGGCGAGGGCCTGGGGATTGACACGGGGCGGCAGCCGCCTGGACCAGCCACCAAGTGCTCCCCTGCTCCCTGGGCTGGACGACCCTGCGGGGTGGGCTCAAAGCCATGCTGTGGGATTACCCTCCTGAGACTCTGCTCAATACCCCACCTCACTGGATCCTCTCCCTTCCAGCCCCAGAACTCTTAAATAGCCTGCATACTAATCCTCCTTTTAGGGATTGCTTCTGGGGACCCAATCGAATTTCCGAAGCCCTGTAAGGATGCTATGGGTAACCCCTGCTCATGGGGAGTGCTGAGGCACTCTCACAGGGTCCATGGGCTCCAGAAACATCTGCAGTGAACTGTACGGCTTGGAGAATCGGGGATGGCTTAAGCCAGTCACAATGGGAACACTCCGGCCAGGTTTTCCTGAACAATCTTAGCCCCTCAAGAATCTGGCTCTTGGAAACCAAGATGGCGGCATAGATAAACACCTAAACTACTGCCTTGCACAACGATTTCAAAACTACAACTAAAGACAGAACGGACATCATTCAGAACCACAGGAAAGCTGGCTGACTGGAAATTCTACAACTATAAGGAAAGAAAAAAGCTAACAGAAAATCATAGGAACTGCAAAGGACTGAGGTATGGAGACACATTCGTAGAGAGGAAGGGTGGCTGAGTGCCTGGCTGACTTTCTCTGGTGGAAGAGGGAAGGAAGCCCCTGACTGCACTGAATCCCAGTTCCAGGTAAAATCCCATGGACCCAGGCTCATATTGGGAGAGTCTGAACTGTCAGGTAGAAAGAAAGGCACATGGAAACTCAGAGACTTGGGAAAACCATGATGGGCAGGGATCTGGAGGCACGCATGTGCAGAGAAGACCAACTGCTGAGGTTGCTGCTAGCTCTCCCTAGTGGAAGGGAGTTGGAAGCTCTTGACTGCACTGAACCCCAGTTCTGGGGGAGGCTGGGGGAATCTGAACTGTTAGGCAGAAACTCAGGGGAGCTGTAGAAGGCAGAGGTCTGGAGGCACACATGCAAGGGCAGGGCTGATGGGAAGCCAAGGCTGTCTTCAGTCCTGAGACTCCGCTCCAAGCTGAGCACAAAGGCTTTTGCTATTTTGGAAGGACCAACTAGAAATTAAACATACACTGACTGAAATAAAAAATATTATACAGAGACCCAACAACAGACTAGAGGAATGGAAGAATCAAGTCAAAGATTTGAAATACAAAGAAGCAAAAAACACTCAACCAGGAAAGAAAAAAGAATCCAAAAAGTTGAAGATAGTTTAAGAAGCCTCTGGGACAATTTCAAGTGTATCAATATCAGAATTATGGGGTGCCAGAAGAAGAGAGAGAGCAAGATATTGAAAACCTATTTGAAGAAATAATGACAGAAAACTTCCTGCACTTGGTGAAAGAAATAGACTTACAAGTCCAGGAAGCACACAGAACCCCAAACAAAAGGAATCCAAAGAGGACCACGCCAAGACACATCATAATGAAAATGCCAAGAGCAAAAGAAAAAGAGAGAATCTTAAAAGCAGCAAGAGAAAAACAGTTAATTACCTACAAGGGTTCACCCATACAACTGTCAGCTGATTTCTCAATGGAAACTATGCAGGCCAGAAGGAAGTGGCAAGAAATATTCAAAGTGATGAATAGTTAGGGGCTTATAATGTGTTCCTCTGTGTAATAAACATGCAACTTATCCCCATTCATGAGCAAGTGTTATAATTATATGCTAACAAGCCCCTTTAATTGGACCACCAAAGGCAGGTTTCTCTTCAGCCTGGATTAAGATATCCCTGAACTGTCCTTTCATGATTAGCATCTTTGGTTTTATCACCAGGAGTAATGACCCTTCTTATTCCTAGGAGTTTTCAGTATAGAACTAAGAGCACTGGCTTTGGAGTCTGACAAATCTGGCTTTGAATCTTAGCTTTAACATGTAAACATATGAATGAACTCCCTGTAACTTGCTTTCCTATTTGTAAAGTGGGATCATTAAAAACATCTACTTCATGGAAAAACAAAAAAAAACAAAAAAACAAAGTGATGAATAGCAAGAACCTACAACCAAGTTTACTCTACTCAGCAAAGATATCATTCAGATTGGAAGGTCAGATAAAGAGCTTCACAGATAAGAAAAAGCTAAAGGATTTCATCACTACCAAACCACTATTATATGAAAAGTTGAAAGGTATTCTTTAAGAAGAGGAAGAAGAAAAAAGGAAATATAAAAACTATGAACAACAAATATATATCTATTAACCTAAAAATCAAGTGAATTAAAAATCTGAGGAACAGAATAAACTGGTGAATAGAATAGAATCAGGGGCATAGAAAGGGAGTGGACTGATAATTCTCAGGGGGAAAGAGGTGTGGGGGGTGCAGGAAGAGGCCGGACAAAAATTGTACACCTGTGGATGAGGACAGTGGGAGGAGGTAAGGGCAAAGGGTAGGGTGGGAACCGGGTGGAGGGGAGCTATGGGGGGGGGCTATTATAATAATCTGAACAACAAAGATTTATTAAATAAAATAATAATAATAATAATAATAATAATATAACCTGGCTCTTTGGAAGGGAGGTGGAGAGGGGATGGGGATCAGGGCTGGGATCAGAGGAGGACAGACACGGGGAGCTGGAGGAGACGTAGGTGAAATTCTCAGTAGATGAGGCCTGGGGAGGGGAGAGATAAACTCCTAATGTGAGTGCCCTTGAGACTGGCCCTCTACCTGGCTAGATACCCCTCTAGTTTGTCTTTGGGGTGGCAAGTTCGGTGCTTTGGAATTACTGGGTATCTTTACAGGCACCCCACAGGCTCAGCAAAGGTGAGACAGCCTCGGGGCCCACCTGGACCGGCCCGGGGCTCCGAGGCATGACACCCTCCACTCTCTCCTGCTCCGCAAACATATATGGACTGTGGGGGTGAAAGGTATCCTCTACAGTGTTTCCCAAACTTTTGACATATGTGTCAAAATTCTATAATTTTTGTAACGCTGAGTACCCCTCGTCAAAAAAAAAAAAAAAAAAAAAAAAAAAAAAAGGATGTTGCCGAAGCCGGTTTGGCTCAGTGGTAGAGCGTCGGTCTGCGGACTGAAGGGTCCCGGGTTCGATTCTGGTCAGGGGCATGTACATTGGTTGCGGGCACATCCCCGGTGGGGGGTGTGCAAGAGGCAGCTGGTCGATGTTTCTCTCTCATCGATGTTTCTAGCTGTCTATCTCTCTCCCTTCCTCTCTGTAAAATATCAATAAAATATATTTTAAAAATGGATGTATTTTAATAACAATCAAAATATATTTATTTTTTTCTTTTTTTGGTATATACACAAAATAATAATAAACGAAACACTGATAGCAGACTGTTCCGGGGAGAAGGGCTTTTCTGGGGAGGGGAGGCTGAGGGGACAGAGGGGCGGATGAGAATGTGAGACGGCCTGGACCAAGGGCACTGGAGCCCGGCAGAAGGCTCAGTTCCCAGTGAATCCCGGACATGTGTGTTTGCTTCCACGGCAGACACACGTTCTTTAGGGGCGTGGTGACTCCTCAGGGTCCTCTGCGGGCCAGCGGGGGTCTGCGAGGACGCCCTGGAGGAGAGAGTTGCTGAAGAGCCAGTCTGGGGCAGCAAGCACGTCCCTAAGGAAAGCTTCGGGGATGAAAGCAAGGCTCAAGTGGGAAGGGAGGAGGGGGCAGGAGGCTGGGAATGAGCCAGAAGGGCCGCCAGGGCACAAGCAAATAACACACCCACTTCTTTTTGCTGATGACCTCATTTCCTGAGCAGGAGAGGGCAGGCCGTGAACCCGGGCCTCCAGGGAACGCTGGGTGAGTGGCCGGTGGTGGCCCCGGGCAGGCGAAGGGTAGCGGGATTTTACACTCTGATTTTGAAAGCGAGTTAGGGAGGAGGCTGGAGCCACCATGGAGGGGGAGAGAAGAAGAAAGACAGGTTGCACAGAGCGCAGCCGGATGGGCAGCCGCTGTGAGCACAAGGATTTGGGGGAAGGAGCTTGTGGGGAGCGTTGTAACGCCTGTCATCTCACAAACCCTCAGGAAAACCCACATCCCCCGTCTCTGCGTTCGGAGTTGGAATTCTGTGAATCCGAGATGCAGGGACCGGCCTCAGGCTGGCAGAGGGAGAGCAGGCACAGTCCCAGGCAGCCCGCCACACGCAGGTGACGTGAGCCAGTGAAACTGAGAAGGTTCAAGTGGGGGTCCCTTGTCTGGAATCCAACGCCTCCTGTTTCTCTTTCCCCTTTTCCCAGAACTAACAGGACTCCACGCAGCCCGAGGGGGTGTCAGCGGGAAGAACACTTTGGCTTCAGGACTGGAGAAGGCCCCCAGCTCTGCCGAGAGGGAGGCTTTGTGCTCGGAGAGCTCCAGCCTGCCTGGTTCTGGCTGCAGCCGTGGCTGCATCCGACAGGCCTGGCTGGGTGACATTTCAGGGTGTCACCGCAGACCTGGGGAAGGCGCCTTGAATTTGACCCTAGGTCCATGAAGAGTCCTTCAGAACTATAAAGCCCTCCGGGGAAGAGGAAGGATTTGGCAGGGGGCTTGAGCGAGTCACTCAAGGGGAGTGAAGGGGGCACTCCCCCCCCCCACATCCAGGTGAGCCTGTCACTGTCACTCTCTCCAGGCTGCCACCCAGGAGACAGAGCGTCTGGGTGTGGTGTGTGTGTGTGCGATGAGCAAGGGGAGGAATCTGGAGTATGGTACCTTGGGGGGGGGGGGGGACCCCGGAGTATCAGAGGCCGAGAAGCCTTGTGAAAGGCAGGTTATGCCTTTACTGTGGATGTCTTAGTAAGGACAGTAAGATCTTTCTGAACAAAAAATATCCCCTCTTGTTGCTGACATCTGCCACGCTTCTAGACTTGTCATTCTCAACTCCGTCACACCCAACACCCATTTGTAAAAAACGTTTGGTAACACCCCCTTTACTCTTCTGAGAGAAATGTATAGGTAGTATTACCTACTGTACACATGGTCCCAAGTGTTCAATTAGTTCAGAAGTCAAAAATGTCCAAATCACCACTCTTCCCCCCCCCCCCCCCCCACACACACATACACACACACTCACACACCAAGTAACAGGAAGGAGAGATGATGGGCGGGTGAATCATGATGAGAGGACTCCTGTGCCTCAGTATGCCAACGTGCAGGCAGCCCGCGCTGACACATAATGAGGGTCAGGCGCTTGTGTGTGACTGTGAGGTCACTGTGAGCGGCAGGCCTACAAATGCCGCGTTTGGCGCGGAAAGGCCTCAAGGGTCTTCGTTCTTAGTGGTTTCCCAAAATGTGAGCGGCTACTGGAAATGTTCTAAGCAAAACAAAGGCCCACCTCCCCGGGACCTCCACTGTGGTTGGTGCATTCCTGGAGTTGGTGTCCTTGAGGGCAGCCAAGCCACTCCGAATGCTGGCAGGACCTGGGGCCCGGGGCGGGGAGACAGTGTGTGCACACCCCCAGGAGGTGTTTAGGAACTCTGTGGGGGCATTTCTGGGGGTCCTAATGAAGAAGGGGTGTCCTTGCATTTTGGGCTCAGGGGCCAGGGAGGCTGGATGCTCTGCAATTCAGGACAGTCCTGCGCAGTGAGGAGTTGTCCTACAGCCTGGCCAACTTGGGAACAGCTCCCTGGACTGTCATGCAAGTAAATAACCGGGTTGTAATGACCTGAACCTAGGCCAGGGGTGGGCAAACTTTTTGACTCGAGGGCCACAATGGGTTCTTAAACTGGACCGGAGGGCCGGAACAAAAGCAACCTGACCATGCTGGCACTCTCATCTTGGGCTGCTGGTGAAGGAGCTGAGGGGAGAGCAAGAGAACCCTCTGCTCTTTCGGCTCCGCGGGCCGGATAGAACAGCCGAACAGGGGCTCGGCACGTGCTCACAGGGGAGCCTGTCTGGGCCTGGCCCTTGAACAGTTGGAACTGGCCACCTGGACAGCCCCCCTCTAGATGAAGAGCCAGCTCCCCAACACACGAAATCAGACCCAGCGTCCTCCCAACCTGGCCATCAGGTCCCGATTACAGAGGTGCCAAACGAGCCCCTTGCCCAGCGGACCGTCACTGTGGGGCAGAGCTCCCGGTGCATAAAAGCAGGAGCTGAAGGCATCGCCCTCAGAAGGTAGCTGTGGGTATGGCAGGCTCAAGCTTCCCTCCATCGCCTCGCTTCAGCAGGAGGGCAGCACCCTCAGGACACAAGTACCCGGGAGAAGGCAGAAGCATAGGCCAAGAGGGAAAGGGATGCAAAAGCCGTGGCTGCAAAAAGGTAAAGAATGTGATGATGGAGCAAATGCTGCGTGTGCATGAGCGGCAACATTTCTGTCTTCTTGTTGGTTACACCTGCTGTTCCTCTGGGCTATGCCTCCTGGGCTCTGAAGGCATCTTGGTGTGAACATCCTGGTGTTCTGCCCACCTGACTTCCTCCAGATCCTCAGCAAGAGGCGTGCTGTCCGTGTCTGGCCAATCAGAAGGGCCCGTTTTCAGGGACACAGTGATCATGTGGCCTAAGCTGGACCAATCACCAGTTGTCTGGACCTTGCAAACATGCAGATCCTGGGAGAAACAAATGCTTTTCCCCTGGTGTGGCTAAGCTGAGAACACGTGAATTTGGAACTGTCAGCACCCATCTCCCCTGGCAACGTGGAGGACATCCATGTGGAGCTCGAGAGGATAAGGTTAACACACAGAGGGAAGACGAGGGAGCCCTGTTGGCACTGAGCGAGGCTCTGGATCCAGATGTGCACCATGCCGGGGCTGCCCAAGGACTTCCCAGTGGAACAAGCTGATGGTTCCACTCCTACTCCCTTCTCTTTCTGCTGAGGCTAGTTTGAGATGGATTGTAACTAGAAGAGCCCTACCTTCTACAAATAGCATTAATTCATCAATACTTCTACAAGTAGCATTCATTCATTCATTCATTCACCACATACCAGGCATTGCCTTATATATCCTAGAGCTCCAAGAGTAAACAAGTGAATTTGATCCGTGCCTTCAGAGGGCTTACCATTCTGTGGGAGAGTAAAACAATTCCATAATCAGTTATTTTAATTAATAATTCTAAGAAAGGCTATGAGGAAATACCTGTGGAATTAAGCTCCATGAGGGCAGGAACCACTGCCTCTTTTGCTCACTGCTGTGTTCTAGGGTCTAGAGCAGTGCCTGGCATAGAGTGGACACTCAATCAATACTTATTGAAAAATGAACAGAAGACAAAGTTCTGGACATAACAGTGAGGAGGTGTGAGAGTCAGGGAGTTTCCCCAGGAAGCAACATTTAAGCCAAGATCTAACGAACACAGAATAGCTTGATCAGCATGGCTCAGTGGTTGAGCATTGACCTATGAACCAGGAGGCCACAGTTCGATTCCCAGTCAGGGCACATGCCCAGGTTGTCGGCTCTATCCCCAGAATGGAGCATGCAGGAGACAGCCAATCAGTAATTCTCTCTCATCATTGATGTTTCTCTCTCTCTCCCTCTCCCTCCCTCTCTGGAAGACACACACACACACACACACACACACACACACACACACACACACGTCATCAGAAAGAGCAGAAAGTGTGGAGGTGGGGTAGCTGGAGCAGGCCTCCATGAAGGATGTGAACAAAAAGAGCCACATGCTAACCTGATGAGCTCAGGGAAGGCCTGCGTGGCAGTCTTGCAAACTCAGAGACCTAAAGTAACCACAAAGGATGGTTTGAAAATTAAATATCTTACTACCAACAGGTTATAGTGGGCAGTCATTTTCTAGGCCAATATTTTCCCAGACAAAGATCAACTTTGATCTTTTCTGAGCCCGTTTGCCTTCTGGCCTCTAAGATAACCTATCTGTGAGATGTCTGAGTAACTTGTAGCTTCCTCTTTACCCCGGACCCCTGAGGGCACAACAAATGGCCCTGAGACATTCCCTCATTGTTATTGTTATCAAGTTAATTGTCAAGTGTTAAGTTGGAGTTGGAGTGTCCTGTATCCATCTCTGTAAAAGAAGCTCACGTCCATCATTTCACTTTTTACCCTATCCCAGAGGTTTCCCACCGGCTTGCTTTCTCCCGCCTCTTTACTCCATCACCAATGAATTTCATGTAACCCACCTATGTTCCTCCTTTGATTGCAATGTATAAATACAGAAGCGTAACCGGCCATTCTCCGGAGCATTATCTCAATCCATTGAGGTTCTGCTTCCCGGCAATTGTCGACAGTTTGGCTCAAATAAACTCACAAAAATTCTTTACAGGTTTCAATGGTTTTTTTCGTTAACAAGGAGGAAGAGGAGGCAAGCATGGTTGGAGTGCCGGGAGCAAACGGGATGTAGTGGGGGGTAAGGCAGTGGGTGGGGCACTCGGCAGGGGCTGCAATGGCCACACTCAGGGTTTGGATCATATCTCCAGAGTAGTGGGAAACTGGTGATCACAGCAGCGAGCAAAGCAGTCAGGGGCCTCACCCTCAAGTTTCATAAATGGAATTAGAGAATGAAAACGGAATAGGGGGCCGGGTGAGAGGAGAGAGACTAGTTTGAAGCTTGATGGAGAGGAGGGCATAGCCAAGAGATATTTATAATCATTACAATCCAATGAAGGGAAGTATTACTCACATACTCAATAGGAACTGATTTATTGAGCTGAAAAATGATTGAGTAAATAAATCAATGACATCCAGGAAATATTAATAAAAAATTACTAGGATGTATCCTGGCAATGAAAAACTTCCCAAGATGAAGGAAAAACATTACACAGATCCGTAAATTAGGATGGGCTGCCAAGGGGAGAGTTTAGGCTGGTCTTAGGCTTTGCCTCAGCATTTCTAAATGCTAGAAAATAAGGAGCAATGGTTATAGTTTTGAATGAGAAAGATTGTGACACAAGAATTCTGGACCCCAAAAAATGTCACTCATGTGCAAAGCAACAGAACTATATTCCAGATTTACAGAGAAGGGTGTCGAAAATGAACCACTCATGTGTTCTTAAGTAAACAACTTGAAGATACACTTCAGCTGCTCAAGAGATGAATTAAAATTAAAAACTTGAAAATGGGAATATTATAAAAGACTTGGTTGCAAGTTTCAAAACGAATCTCATCTATCATAAGAATTGAACAAAAAAAACTATTCTTAAAAATATGATTGGAATGCAAGTTGAATTTATAAACTCACAGTGCATTTTTAAAAGACTAGAAAATGAGTGATGAGTAAGGCAAGTAAAGATCTACTGAAATCTTCACTTGACAGAAAGTAAAGGAGCTAGGAGGTACTGACTGGTCTTAACTTTCCTAATCAGAGAAATAGAGGCTTAATAATATATTTGGTAAATATAAAAGTCAATCACCAGTAAAATTAAAAAAAAATAGGATTCCTACCTTTTAAATGATGGTAGATGAAAAAAGGAAAACAGAACATTCTATATGGCAAAACACAGAAAATAAAAGATTCCTAAATAATATAAATGAAATATGAAAAAAATATTTAAAAAATAATCTGGTACAAAGATTTCAAGTGACTTCAGTAAAATAGGGGAAATGACAGGTGAGGAGTAGATTTCAGGTATTCTAATGATCTTATCTTGTTTGGGGGGAATTATTAATTTATTGGATTTTTTACATTGATAGAAAAATTTGTTTCAATATTCAACAAAATAGGCAAGGACAACATGTAGACACAGAATGCAGAAAAAGGAACAAAGATATACTATTAAGCCCTCGGAAAGCAGAAAGGGAAAAAGGAAACCAGAAAGCATGATTGCTAGAAAATATAGAATAAAATAGCAGGCAAAAGTCTAAATATATCAGTAGTCACAATACACCATTATTTGAAAATGATACGATGGTCTCCCTAGGAAAGAAATGATATTCAACTGAAAAACTACTAAAACCAAGAAAAATGTTCAGGAAGGATGCCAGAAATAAGACCCACATACCAAAATCAATAGCTTTTCTATTTGTCTGTAGTAATCGATTAACAACAACGACTTCAAAGTACCTAGGAATAAACTTAGAACAACGTGTTCAAGAGAAGGAAATAGCCAACTACCCAATAGAAATATAAGCAAAGTCTATAAACAGTCAGTTCACAGCGAAAGAAAGATGGTCAATAAACATAAAAACATGTTCAATTTCACCAGTAATCAGAGATATGGAAATTGAAACAATATTAATATCAAAAGTGAAAAATGGTTCACTTAATGCTTAGTGACGGTGATGGAGTGGGGCAGCAGACATTCTCATAGGAATAAAAAGCAGTAAATCATTTTTGTAGGGCAATTTTGCAATGTTTTAAATTTAAATGTCTTTTTGACCCAGCAATTCTGCTTTCAAGAGCCTATTTTACAGAAAACACTTATAATAATAAAAAAGAGAAGGAAACAAATGCCTAAAAGTGGAGGGATGATCAATTAACCTACAATACCAGTACGCCCCGATGGAAGGGAGTGCCAAGCGGCTGCCTCTCTTTTCTGCTTAGGTGGACTTAATATTCCACCTGGAAACAAACCTTCTCTATTTAGGAGGGATAGCCGTGGTGGGAGCCATTGTTTATGGCAGTGTGTGTTAGATAGACACCCCTTACATAAGCCCTCAACAGGATTCTTACATATGCCCTTAGCAGCTAAGGCTTAGCGTGTGGAGGCCTGGACTTGGGGAGAAGGGAACCTGACTTCCATCAGAAGCCCACAGCTTGAGAAGGAAGGGGTGGTGATGGCAGCCCCTCCTCTCTGATACTTGACGTTACCATATTTGATATCAGGGGAGAGCTGAAGTCTTGAGGCAGGTCTGCTGGTAGAAAGAACACCACGGTTTCCAAGGAGAAATTGCCATGAAGGAAGGAAGGAGCTGGGCTCAAAACAAGTATCTAAGACAGTGGTTGGCAAACTGCGGCTCGCAAGCCACACGCGGCCCTTTGGTCCCTTGAGTGTGGCTCTTCCACAAAATACCATGTGCGATCGAAACTTCGTGGCCCATGCGCAGAAGTCAGTTTTCGGCTCTCAAAAGAAACTTCAATTCGTTGTACTGTTGATATTTGGCTCCGTTGACGAATGAGTTTGCCCACGAGTGGCCTAAGAGATTATAGGGAAAGCTATGCCTTTAGGCCAAGTAACCTCTGTGTGGTATTGCTTGGTGAGAACCACAGTTGAATGATAGCTCTTTTAAGAAAGACCTGGGCCAACAAGGTCATTCCCAGAGTGGAAAAGCATTCATTGATTGTGCGGACCAGATTCAATAGAAACGCCATGTGGTATTAACTGGAGAAATGAAATATCAGGTGAAGATAGATAACTATGGTGGCCTGCAAGGCCCGTGGTTACATGGCCCCCTATAGCAATATGACCTTATCTCCAATGGCTGTTCCCTCACTCATCTGCTTCAGTCACAGCAGCTCGTATTGCTCCCCAAACATGCTAGCATGTTCCTGCAGTTCTTGCTCTTGCCACTGCCTGGAAGGTTCCTTTCTCATCACCTCACTTCGTACAGGTCTGCTTAAATATCGCCTTTTGAGTCAGGTCTTCCGTTTCCACCCCTTGAAACAGTGCAAACTCCTTTCCCTCCCAGATGTCTAGTACTCCCTTTGGCCTTTCTTTTTCTTATTAATTAAAGTTTTACATATTTCTCTTTTTCCCCGATTGGACCCCCCCCCCCCCCCCCCGCAGCCATTCCCATTCCGAGCAAGTCCCCATGCCCCAGTGTCTATGTCCATTGGTTATGCTAATATGCATGCATACAAGTCCTTTGGTTGCTCTATAACCTCCCTCCCGCCCTACCCCTTCCACCCTCCAACCCGCCACCTCCCTTGCCATTTGTCTCTGGATCTATTTTTGTTCATCAAATTATGTTGATCATTATATCCCACATATGAGTGAGATCATGTGATATTTATCTTTCTCCAACTGATTTATTTCACTTAGCATAATGCTCTCTCGGTCCATCCATGCTGTTGCAAATGGTAAGAGTTCCTTCTTTTTTTTTACAGAGCATAGTATTCCATTGTATATAGATGTAGCCAGTTTTTTTTTTTTTAATCCACCCATCTGCTGATGGGCACTTAGGCTGTTTCCAAATCTTAGCTATTGTAAACTGTGCTGCTATGAACATAGGGGTGCATATATCCTTTCTGATTGGTGTTTCTGATGTCTTGGGATATAGTACTAGAAGTGTGATTACTGGGTCAAATGGGAGTTCCATATTTAACTTTTTGAGGAAACTCCATACTGTTCTCCACAGTGGCTGCACCCGTCTGCATTCCCACCAGCAGTGCATGAGGGTTCCTTTTTCTCCTCATCTACACCAGCACTTCTCATTTGCTGATTTGTTGATGATAGCCATTCTAACAGGTGTGAGATGGTATCTCATTGTTGTTTTGATTTGCATCTCTCAGATGATTAGTGACTTTGAGTATGTTTTCATGTCTCTGGGCCTTCTGTGTGTCCTCTTTTGAAGAGTCTATTTAGGTCCTTTGCCCATTTTTTTGATTGGATCGTTTATCTTCCTTTAGTTAAGTTGTATTTGACTTTTCTTACTTAAATTTTCTTCAAAGTACTTAACACTTTACTTAATAATTTTGTTTATTTCACTTCCTACCTTCCCAAGAATGTAAGCTCCACGAGGCACATTTTAAAAAATATATATATATTTTATTGATTTTTTACAGAGAGGAAAGGAGAGGGATAGAGAGTTAGAAACATTGATGGATGAGAGAGTATCATCAATCAGCTGCCTCTTGCACACCTACTGGGGATGTGCCCGCCACCCAGATACATGCCTGTGACCGGAATCGAACCCAGGACCTTTCAGTCCGCAGGTTGACGCTCTATCCACTGAGCCAAACCAGTTTTGGCACGAGGCACATTTTTTTACATGTTTCTTTCACTGATTCATCCCCAGGACCTAAAACAGTGCTGACACATAGCAAGTACTTTATGAATATTTGATGAAAGAATAAACAGGTATGCAGAGAAAAACTCTAAAATATGTAATAAGTGAAAAAAAGCAGATTGCCAAATAACATATAAGAAGTATCACATCATTCGTGTGAAAATAATATGTGTGTGTGTGTGTGTGTGTGTGTGTGTGTGTGTGTGTTTAAAGGAAAATAGAAAGCTGTTATGAAGAGGAGAGTAGGATGGGAGTAATTAAGTGCTTTATTTTTAATTAGTTAAAATTAATTTTCCCTTTGTATGCTTCTGTATCATTTGGCAATTTAAAATATGAATATTTATTAGTCACATATAAAATACATAATAAATGAATACTTTTTATAACTAATATTAAAGGGTAACAGTTCTGGAACAAGGTCCTGATCTTTGGCATTGGAGAGTAGTTGATATCAGATTAGTCCTCTTACAGATAAATGTTATAAACTCTGGCAAAAATATTTTTAAAATGTTTTTATTGATTTTCAGGGAGAGAGGAAGGGAGGAGAGAGAAAAATGTTGATGAGAGAAACAACAATCATCTGTCTCCTGCACATCCTGGACTAGGGATCAAGCCCACAACCCGGGCATGTGCCCCAACTGGGAGTAGAACTGGTGACCTCTTAGGGAGGGATGACACTCAGCCAGCTGAGCCACACCAATCAGGGCTGGCCAAAATATTTAAAATATATATATATTTCATAGACCTTTTACAGAGATGAAGGGAGAGGAATAGAGAGTTAGAAACATTGATCAGCTGCCTCCTGCATACCTCCTACTGGGGATGTGCCCGAAACCAAGGCACATGCCTTGACCGGAATCGAACCTGGGACCCTTCAGTCCACCGGCCGACGCTCTATCTACTGAGCGGCCAAAATATTTTTTGTTAAATGATTTGAAGCTACTAGAGAATGACAAAAGGCAGGTAGAAACATGAGGGAATTCAATTCTTGAAAGAAGGGAGCCATGCTAGGTGAGATCCATATTTATGTGGTTTCTCTTTGCAGAGCATGAGGCTAGCGAAGAAAGGAAAAGCTGCACCCTAAGGAGGCAAAGGACAGAGTGTGGGGCTGTCGGAGCAGCGGGAAATTAGGGAGGACAAACCCCAAAGGAGGGAGCTACAAAAGGGGATGCACCCCGCCACCTAAAGAAGAATAAATCTGTATATAAATGTTTCTTGAATCTTTGGCTGACCCCTAACCTACACGAATAGGGAGACTCCACAGAGATTAGGAGAAGAATAACAGCTGTGCACATGAAAGAGCTTAGCAGAGACTAATATCTATTATAAATATGGATGCGAGAATCCTCAACAAAATATTAACAATCTGAATCCACAACATATAAAAAGAATTATACACTTTGACCAAGTGGGAATTTTTTCCAGGAATGCAATTAAAATGTTAATTTAATACCCCCCAACCAATTAATGTGATATACCACACACACACACACACACACACACACACACACACACACACACAAAACTTCAGGATCACTCAACAGGCACAAAAAACAAACAAACAAACAACCACGTGACAAAATCCAACCTCTTTTCATTATAAAGTACTCAACACACTAGGACTAGAAGAGCACTTCCTCACTATCATATGGGACAGCCCACAGCTGACGTCTAACTTAATGGTTAAAGACTAAAATCAGAAACAAGACAATATTCACTCTTGCTGCTTCTACCCAACATTGTTCTAGAGGTTCTAGTCAGTTGGGCTTGAAAAAAAAAGAAATAAAAGGTATCAAAATTGTTAAGGAAGAAGTAAACATCTCTATTAGTAGATAACATGATGTTGTGTGCAGAACATTCTAAGGAACTCACTAAAAACCTGGTGGAACTAATAAATGGGTCAAGTGAGGGCACAGGATTTAAATCATACACAAAAATCAATAGTATTTCTACACACTAGCAATGAACTCTGAAAATGAAATTGAGAAAACAGTTCTATTTACAGTAGCATCAAAATGAATATAATACTTAGATATAAATTTAATAAAATATTTGTAAGGCTTCTACACTGAAGTCTACAAAACATGGTTGAAGAAAATTAAAGGAGTTCTAAATTTAAAAACCCCATTTTCATGGTTTGGAAGACAATATTGTTAAGATGGCAATACTCTCCAAATTAATCTAGAGATTCAAAACAATCCCTGTCAAAATTTCAACTGCCTCTTTTGCATAAATAGATAAGATGATCCTAAAATTCACATAGAAAGGCAAGAGACCCAGAATAGCCAAGAAAAATCTTGAAAAAAATAGAACAAAGTTAGAAAACTTATACTTCCTAATTTCAAAACTTCAAAGCTACAGTAATCAAGGCAGTGTGGTTTGGGTATAAGGAATGCCATGTAGACAAATGGAATAGAATTGAAAGTCTATATGGATTTTTGACAAGGATGCCAAGATCATTCATCAGGGAAAAACAGTCTTTCAACAAATGGTGGCCAGACAATTGATTCTCCACATGAAAAAGAATAAATTTGGACCCCTCCTCACATCATATATAAAAATTAAGTCAAATGGATCTAACTCTTGAAAGAAAATATAGGAGGTAAATTTTCATGACCATGGATTAGGCAATGGTTTCTTAAATATTACACCCAAAGCACAAACAACCAAAGGGAAAAACAAAAAAGTAAGTTAGATTACTTTTAACCCAAAAACAGGAAAATTGAACTTCATCAAAATTAAAACCTTTTGTGCATCAAAGGACATTATCAAGAAAATGAAAAGACAAACAACAGAATGGGAGAAAATCTTTGTAAATCATACATCTGACAAAGGACTTGTGCCTAGAATATATAAAGAATTCTGACAACTCAGTGATAAAAAGGACAAATAACCCAGTTTTTGGTTTGTTTTAAAAAATATATTTTATTTATTTATTTATTTATTTATTTATTTTTTACAGATAAGAAGGGAGATGGATAAAAAGCTAGAAACATCGATTCAGCTGCCTCTTGCACACACACTACTGGGGTGTGCCCCCAACCAAGGTACATACCCTTGACCAGAATCGAACCTGGGACCCTTCAGTCCACAGGCGTCTGACGCTCTATCCACTGAGCCAAACAGGTTAGGGCCAAATAACCCAGTTTTAAATTAGATTACTTTAACCCAAAATAACCCAAGGGACCTGAATCAATATTTCTCTGAAGAAGATCTATAAATGGTCAAAAGCACATGAAAAAATGTTTGACATCATAGTCATCAGGGAAATGCAAATCAAGACCACAATGAGATACCATGTTACACCCACTAGGATGATTATAATAGTTTTAAAAGTACAATAACAAATGTTGCTGCAGCTGTGGGGAAATTGGAACCCTCATACAATGTTGGTGGGAAGGTAAAATGGTGCTGCTGCCGTAGAAAACAGTTTGGCAGCTCATTAAAACGTTAAGCATAGAGTTACAATATGACCCAGCAATTCCACTCCTAAGTATATACCGTATTTTTCGCACCATAAGATGCACCCAACCATAAGACGCACCTGGTTTTTAGAGGAGAAAAATAGGAAAAAAAATATTCTGAACCAAATAGTGTAATAAAATATTTAATAAAGTATAACAGAATAATATTTGAACCATATAAACTGAACAGCAGTCAACAGTGGCATTGAGAACCATTATCACTGTCATTAACACATAAAGACAAAGGTTTGAGTACTCTAGTCTTCTGAAAACCCCAAGAACTCTTCTTCGCTAGAGTCAGAATTCATGAAGACGCAGGCACTTCTATTCGGACCATAAGACACAGGCACTTTTCCTCCCACTATTTGGTGAAGAAAAGGTGCGTCTTATGGTCCGAAAAATACGGTACTCAAGAGAAATGAAAACGTATATCCACATAAAAGTGTGCACATGAATAGCCCCATTATTCATAATACACCCAAAATGGAAATAACCCAAATGTTCATCAACTAATGAACAGATAAACAAAATGTGGCATATCCATACAATGAAATAGTATTTGGGTATTAAGAGGAATGAAGTACTGATTCTTATTACAACATGAATGAACCTTGAAAAATAATAATTGTGTGAAAGAAGCCAGCCACAAAGCCAAATATTTTATGATTTCACTGATATGAAATGTCCCAAACTGGCAAATTCATAGAGACTGAGAATAGATTGGTTTCTCAAGGAGAAGGGGAGAAAAAACGTGACTGCTGCCCTGGCCGGGTGGCTCAGTTGGTTGGAGTGTCATCCTGTGACATCAAAACGTTTTGGGTTCAATTCCTGATCAGAGCACTTAGGTTGTAGGTTCGATCCTCGGTCAGGGCATGTATGGGAGGCAACTGATTGATGTTTCTCACTCATATTAGTGTTGCTTTCTCTCTGTCAAAATCAATAAAATCATATCTCAGGTGAGGATTTAAAAAGAAAAAAAAGACTGCTAATGACTATGGGCTTTCTTTTTATTTTATTTTTTTCAGTATTTTTTAATTTTTTAAAAAATTTATTAAGGTATTATACATGTACATAGCTTACCATTGCCCCCCCCCCCCACCTCCCATACATGCCCTCCCTCCCCTGGGATTTCTTTTTAAAGTGATAAAAATATTCTGGAATTAGATAGTGATGGTCGTTGTACAGCTTTGCAAATACACTTAAAAACCCACTAATTGTACACTTTAAAATGGTGAATTTTATGGTATGTAAATTCAATTTCAATTAAAAATAAGCAGAATAGACAAAACAGAATCAAAGATTAGGGAACTCGATTCACATAATCTAAACTGAAGCACAGAGGTTAAAAAAGCTTAAAAAGAAAGAGAACAGCTTATTAGTAACATGTGAGATAGAATCAAGAGATAGCACCCATGTAATTGGTGTCCCATAAGAAAAGAAATAGAATGGAGCAGAAAACATGTTTGAATTCTATCTGGAGAAGTTTTGCCTAAATATACTCCAGATTTGATTAGAAATACCTAGCAAATCCAGATCCAGGAAGCTCAGATAAATAAAAAAAAAAGTCACACCCGTGCACATCATAATAAAACTCTTAAAAATCAAATACAACAAAGGAAAATCTTAGAAGGTATCAGAGAAAAAGACACATTATATACAGAACAATAATGAAAATGTTGGCTGACTCTTCATCAGAAAAAACAGAGGCCAGAAGACAATGGAATGGCATCTGTAAGTGCTGGGAGAGGGGATGGAGCTGCTGGGGAAGATTGCCAACCTCACATTCTATATTGAGGGAAATAAGGACATTTTCACATAAGCAAAAGCTGAAAGAACTCATTGCTCACAAACTGCACAAGAACTACCAAAGGAAGTTTTGTAGGTGGAAGGGAAGTGTTATCACATGGATCTATGGGAGGAATGAAGAGCACTGGAAAGGGTATCTAACACATTTAAATATAAAGCAACTATTTTCATTAAAATTTTTTTTAAGTCAATTGTTAACAGTAATAATGTATCATGGTGTTTTTAATGTGCAGAAGTAAAACATATTATATCAATAGTACGAAAGATAGGATGGGGTATAAATGTAATTAGATCATTGTATATTACCTTATATAATAAAAGCCTGATATGTTAAGTGCCCAGTCATCCAGTCATCCGTTCAACCAATCAAAGCATAATATGCTAATGATATGCTAAGGCCACTCAGCCGCTTGCTATGACATGCACTGACCACCAGGGATCCAGCTGATTGGGACTGAGTGAGACGGCCGGGCATGCCCTGGAGCAGTCCTGCGGTCTCTCCCTGGCTGGTCAACCTCCTGTGTCCCTCCCCAGCCCCTATTGTGCACCAGTGGGGTCCCTCGGCCTGGACTGCACCCTCATAATCTGGGATCCCTTGGGAGATGTCGGAGAGCTGGTTTCAGCCCAATCCCACAGGCCAGGCCAAGGGACCCCACTGGTGCATGAATTTGTGCACCGGGCCTCTATAGCTTATATATAATGTGGTATAATATAAATTAAGCAAAGGTTATGGTAAGTTATAGATGAATATTTTAATTCATAGAGAAATCACTAAATCTAATAAAAGGGTAATATGCTAATTAGACCAGATGTCCTTCCTGACAAAGCTGGGCCCCGAGAGAAGCCGCCCGCCCCACAGTCCCGGGAGCCAGTGCCTGCGCCTGTGGCCTGGGAGAGGGAGAAAAGCCACCTGTCCCACAGTCCCAGGGGCCTGCAGCTGTGGCCCAGGCGAAGCTGCCTGCCACAGTCCCCTGAGGCTGTGGCTGGCCTGGGCAAAGCTGGCCCGGGTCCCAGGTGCCTGTGGCCGGCCAGATGGAGGGACACTTATTAGTAGCCTGTAATGCCTAAAATTTGTTTCAGGTTAGGGGCGATCAGGCCAGCAGGGGAGCAGGTAGGAATGATCAGGCAGGCAGGCAGGCAGGCAGGCAGGCAAGTGATTAGGAGCCAGTGGTCCTGGATTGTGAGGGGAATCCCAGATTGGAGAGGTTGCAGGCTGGGCTGAGGGACCACCCTGGCTCCACATGAATGAATTTTGTACACTGGGCCTCTAGTAAAAATATAAAGAGGTATAGGTAAGAAGCCTATAGAACCCAAAGAAGATATACAAATGGCCAAAAAGTACATGGAGAGATCTCAACGTCATTCACCATCAGGGAAATGCACACCAAAACAACATTGAGATATCATTTCACACTCATTGGGATTGCTCTCATAGAAAAGACAGATAATAAATATTGGTAAGGATGTGGGAAATTGTAATCCTTATACATTGCTGGTGGAATGTAAAATGGGTCCCGTTGAAAACAATCTGGCAGTTCACCAAAAGTTTCAACACGGAATTACCATACGACCTAACACTTAAACTCTTAAGATATATACCCAAGAGAAATGAAAACATATGTTCACACAAAAGTCTACAGAAGTATCATTGACTATAGTCAAAAGGTTGAGACAATTTGGTGCTCATCAACAAATGAACAAATAAATAAAATTTGGTATATTCAGCCGAAACCGGTTTGGCTCAGTGGATGGAGCGTCGGTCTGCGGACTGAAGGGTCCCAGGTTCGATTCCGGTCAAGGGCATGTACCTTGGTTGCGGGCACATCCCCAGTAGGGGGTGTGCAAGAGGCAGCTGATCGATGATTCTCTCTCATCAATGTTTCTAACTCTCTATCCCTCTCTCTTCCTCTCTGTAAAAAATCAATAAAATATATTTTTTAAAAATTTGGTATATTCGTACAATGGAGTATTATCTGACAATAAAAAATGAAGTACTGATGCATGCTACAGTCTTGAGAATGAACCTTGAGAATATTATGCTAAATGAAAGAAGCAGGACACGAAAGGCTACATATTCTACAACTCCATTTATATGAAACTAGAGGCCTGATGCATGAAATTAATGCAGGAGTAGGCCTTCCTTCTCCCTGCTGCTGGCACCGGCTTCCCTCTGGTACCTGGGACAAGGGCTTCCCTCTGGACCGGGGTTTCCCTTGCAGCCCTGGCTTTATCAGGAAGGTCATCCGGTCTAATTAGCATATTATGCTTTTATACATATAGATGTGAAGAAGAGGCAATTCTATAGACACAGAAAGTAGATCAGTGGTTGACTAGGGCTGGGAGAGGGCTGGCAGCAGAGGGAAAAGGAACTAGAGAGTATGAGGTGGTTTGAAGGAGTGATGAAAATTGTGGTGATGGTCGCACAACTCTTTGAATATACAAAAAAACATTGAATTGTATACTTTAAGTAGATGAATTGTATGGCATGTGAATTACATATCAATAAAGCTGTATTTTAAAAATACCAGTGGAGAAGATGAAAATGAATCACTAAAAATACTTGATGAATACAAAAGAAGGCAGAAAAAGAACAAGGGGAAAAGAACATAGGGGAAAAATGGCAAACAAATAACAGGATGGTCAACTAAAACCCAACTCTATCTGTAATTATATTAACTGCAAATGGACTACATACCTTGATTAAAATGTGTAAATAGACAAACTTTATTTTTTTTTTTAAAAAAAGGAGGACCCTTTATTTCTTCTTAAGCTTTATTCTGAGATGCAACTAAGTTACTTTTAAACCGCTTGATCCTTTCAGATCTTGCTTTTATGATGTGCTATGTAGGTCTGCAGAAGTGCTCACGCTAAGGCTAAATATTCCCCGCTCTGAGTCACTCTGTGCATTGCCTAAGCGCTCTGTCCAATGCCTGGTAAATTTAGAATTTTCCATTCTGGCCTTGTGTGAGTGCCAGGCATTATTTCTTCTAATACTTTGGGTGGTTTTTTCTCCAGTCTCAGAAAGTTTCTTCACACGCATCTGTTGACTAGTACTCTGCTGAAAACCGGAGTGGGATCCTCTGTTAATCCCCAGGATCCTCTCTCTCTGCAGCTCTCCACTCTCTTTTACTCTCTCCTACACACTCTACCGGTAGATGCCTCATTTTCAGATTCTTAGTTCCGTCTTCTCAACTCAGGGCATCTCTAGATTCTGTCAAAGTTCCTCGACTTATGTTATGTTCTAGAAACTTTCCGAAGACAGTAAGTTTGGGCAATCATAGGGCTTACCTCATTTGTTTCCCATCTCTTAGGGATCTCTATTCTCTCTCTCTCTCTCTCTCTCTCTCTCTCTCCCCCCCTGATGTCCAGTGTCTTTAAAACTTCCGTTTCATGTATTGTGTTTATGTTTGTTGGTTGTTTCAGGTAAATCTGGTCCCTGTTGTTCTATCTTGGCTAGAAGTGTGAGAAAGCCAAGATATTAATATTAACATTAGAAAAAATAGACTTAAAGATAAGGTGTGTTATTAGAGCTAAAGATTTCATTTCGTAGTGATAAAAAGATCAATTCTTCAAGAGAGGGTGCTGAAATCAATGACAGTGAATTTGACTAGTTTTCCCAATAACCTGTAAATATTTGCTTTATGTATTTTGAAGCTCTGTTATAAATTGCTGTTACGGACTACATATTTGTTGATAGATCCTCCCTTCCCCCAGTTGATTGACAGATGTAAACCCCACCTGTGGCCAGACATACCTGAACTCTGAGCCACCAATCAGCGTGTGCTAAGTACCCTAAGCCCCGTCCCCTATCTTCCCCTTAAAAGCAGACACCCAGGTGTTTTACGGCCTCTTCCAGTCTCTTCCACTCTCTCCCTCTGGAAGCAGCCGGCGGGGGTCCCACCCATCCCCAATAAAAGCCTGTGTCCTGGCCTCCCAGTCTCAGCTACCTTCTTTAATTAATCTATCATTTGTGTCCTCCCCCAAATTTATATGTTGAGGACAATCCCCAAAATGATGATATTTGGAGGTAGGGCCTTTGAGAGGTAACTAGGTTACAATGAGATCCTGAGGGTGGGCCCCATGATGGGGCTAGTGTCCTTAGAAGAAGAGGAAGAGACCAGAACTCTCTCTCTCTCCACCACGTTAGGATACAGCGAGAAGACTGCCTGTCTGCAAGCCCAGAAGAGGGCTCTCCCTATGAACTGAATCTGCTGGCACTTTGATATCAGACTTCTCAGTCTGCAAACTGTGACAAATACACAACTGTTGTTTAAACCACCCCATCTGCCGTATTTGTTATGGCAGCCCACGCTGACTGATGCAGGTGCATACACATATTTTAAACTGCTCTATCTTCTCAGCAATCGATAAAACAAGTACACTTAAAAGAGTAAAGGCACAATAAATTTGAACAACATTATCAGCCAATTTGACCTCATTGACACAGAACACTGATTCAACAACTTGCACGCTTAAAAATAATACACTTCCTCTTTAAGTGCGCGAGGGGCATTTAGCAAGGTAGACCATATCCTGGGCAATAAGACAAGCCTCAATAAATTTCAAAGGACTGAAACCATACAGAGTGTGTTCTCTGAATACCATCGTATTAAATTAGAAGCAAACATAAATTTTTAAAATCAGGAAATCCCCAAATATTTGTATATTAAAAACACATTTCTGACTTGAAGGCAATAAGAAATTACAAGGTTTGAGAAAGATGGCAGTGTAGGTAAACACCTGTACTCACCGCCTCCCATAACCACATCAAAATTACAACTAAACTACAGAACCACCACCACCCAGAACCTCTGGAAAGCTGGCTGAATGGAAGTTCTACAACTAGAGGAGTAAAAAAAAAAAAAAAAAAAAAAAAAGCCCATTGAGACTGGTAGGAGGTGTGGAGGTGCAGAATGGCTGGTCTGGCACCCACGTGCACTGCTTTTTTATTTTTATTTTATTTTATTTTATTTTATTTTTTTTTAAAATATATTTTATTGATATTTTATAGAGAGGAAGGGAGAGAGATAGAGAGCCAGAAACGTCGATGAGAGAGAAACATCGACCAGCTGCCTCTTGCACACCCCCTACCGGGGATGTGCCCGCAGCCAATGTACATGCCCTTGGCCGGAATCGAACCTGGGACCTTTCAGTCCGCAGACCGACGCTCTACCACTGAGCCAAACCGACCTCGGCTGCACTGCTTTTTTAATCAGGAGAGAGATTGTCTCTTCGGAGGCCACCCGGAGGAATAAGGGGCCCCAGCCCCACATCAGACCCCCAGCCCAGGGACCGAGATTTGGGAAAAGACGTCCCCATAACTACAGGCTGTAAAAACCAGTGTGGACTGGATCTCAGTGACACAGAGGCTTCTGGGAGAGCCAGCTGCTCCTCTTTTTTTTAATTTTTATATATTTTATTGATATTTTACAGAGAGGAAGGGAGAGAGATAGAGAGCTAGAAAAGTCGATGACATCAATGAGAGAGAAACATCAACCAGCTGCCTCTTGCACACCCCCTGGGTGTGCCCGCAACCAATGTACATGCCTTTAACGGGAATCAAACCCAGGACCTTTCAGTCCGCAGACCGACGCTCTACCACTGAGCCAAACCGGTCTGGGCCCAACTGCTCCTCTTAAAAGGCTGGCACCATGAACTGGACTTACAAAGTCCTGCTTCCTCTGAGCCCCAGCATCAGGGTGAGGTTCTGGGGGACACATTTGTCTGGCATTGAGGCAGGAGCTTGGGGGCAGCTTTCTCCCAGACAGCATTACTCACAGGGATCATTGTTCCTCTGCTGGGACCTCCCTGACTATAGGGCTGACTAGCAGCCATTTCTGTTGGCTCCACCTGATGATTCCCTAGGACACCGCCTCCTCTAATTTGCAACCCCACCCAAGGTGCCTGCAGTGGCTTTTGCATATGAATGAATGGCTTGCCCTTGAAAATCTCAAACAGGCTGCAGCTGGTCAGACAGCCCCAAACCGATCAATAAAAGGCCAAGACCTGGGACCAGCACCAGCCTACCTTGCTTCATAGGTGGGCCTCGTCTGCCCACTTCCAAACCCATACAAACCGGAGGAATCTGCAGATCTCTCTGTGGCTGCTGCTGGGTGGCCCCAGGCAGTGGCTGACTTTGTACCTCCCTGGAGATCTAACAGCCAGTGTACCTAGTGGTAGGTATCAAGATTACAACTCTATACATCCATAAGCAACACACTTAAGGAGCAGACTCAGTGAGCATCAAAATGCCAATGAACCAAGTCCTGCTCCATAGGGATGCTTTCTGCATAGCAGCTCTCCCACTATAGTTGCAGCTGGTCCTCATAGCAAATTGGCCTGGAGATCAATTCCTCCCGGTGATACCAATAGCAATCAAGTCTCAACTACAACAAGACTGTGCTCACAGCCCACAAAGGGGTGCACCTAGAGTTCCCAGCTCAGGTGACTGGGGAGGCTGAGCCACTGGGCCCAATAGGACAACCTGCTACGCAAGGCCACTCTACCAACTCAAGGAGACATAGCGGCTCTACCCAACACATGGAAACAAACACAGAGAAGGAGTCAAAATGCAGAGGCAAAGAAACATGTCACAAATGAAAGAAATGGAATATAGCAAACTGCTGGATATATAGTTCGAAAACCACAGTTAATAAGATTACTCAAGAATTTATAGAAACCTCCAAGGGACTTAGTAAGACTTTTAAGGGACTTAGTGAGAATGCTAAACACATGGGAAAGGACCAGTCAGGAATTAAATATACACTGACTGAAATAAAGAATAATATATACAGGGCCGAAACCGGTTTGGCTCAGTGGATAGAGCATCGGCCTACAGACTCAAGAGTCCTGGGTTCTATTCCAGTCAGGGGCATGTACCTTGGGTGTGGGCACATCCCCAGTGAGGGGTGTGCAGGAGGCAGCTGATCAATGTTCCTCTCTCATTGATGTTTCTAGCTTTCTAACCCTCTCCCTTCCTCTCTGTAAAAAAAATCAATAAAATATATTTTATAAAAAGAATAATATACAGGGACTCAACAGTAGAGTAAGGATTCTGAGACTCAAATCAATAATTTGAAACATGAGGAAGCAAAAAACACCCAACCAGAAGAGCAAAAAGAAATAAGAATCCAAAAATATGAAAGAGCCTCTAGGAAAACTTTAAGTGTACCAACATTTGCATTATGGAGGTGCCAGAAGAAGAGAGAGCACAAGATATTGAAAACGCATTTGAAGAAATAATGACTGAAATAGACTTACAAGTTCAGGAAACACAGATAGTCTCAAACAAGAGGAACCCAAAGAGGACCACACCAAGACACATCATAATTAAAATTCCAAGGGCTAAAAACAAAGAAAGAATCTTAAAAGCAACAAGAGAAAAGCAGTTAGTTACCTACAAGGGAATGCCCATATGACTGTCAGATGATTTCTCAACAAAAATTATGCAGGCCAGAAGGGAGTGGCAAGAAATATTCAAAGTGATGAATAGCAAGGACCTACAACCAAGATTACTCTACCCAGCAAAGCTATCATTTAGAATTGAAGGTCAGATAAAGAGCTTCTCAGACAAGAAAAAGCCAAAGTACTTCACCACCACCAAATCAGTATTATATGAAATGTTGAAGGGTATTCTTTAAGAAGAGAAAGAAGAAGATAAAAAATATGAACAACAAAATGGCAACAAATACACACCCATCAATAATTAGAATCTAAAAAATAAAAATAAATGAATAAGAAATCTAACAAACAGAATAAACTGGTGAATGAAATAGAATCAGAAGCATGGAAATAGAACAGACTGACAATTCTCAGAGAGAAGGGGTTTAGGGGTGGGAAGAGATTAAACAAATATCTTATCTGCATTTATGCATTCCCTAAGGACACAGACAATAGGGTGGTAAAGGCCTGAGGTGGGGTAGGAACTGGGTGGAGGGAGTCAATGGGGGGAAAAGAGACATCTATAATAATCTCAACAATAAAGATAAAGAAAAAGAAATTACAAGATATATTAAAATATTTTAACTGAATGATAATAAAATTATAACATAAATATTTGAGGGATGCAGCTAAAATAACACTTAGAAGGAAATTTATTTTGAAAAATATTTATTTATTGGTTTCAGAGAGAGAGAGGAAAGGAGAGAGAAAAAGAAATATTGAGTTGTTGTTTCACTTACTTATGCATTTATTTGTTGATTCCTGTATGGGGAATTGAACCTGGAACCTTGGAGTATCTGGATGATGCTCTAACAAACTGAGCTACCAAGCCAGGGCCTAGCAAGAAATTTATAGCTTTAAGTGTTAATGTTTTTTGTTGTTGTTGTTGTTGTTGTTTTAAAGGAGAATATCATGAAATATCATGGATTGAATCTTAAAAGCATGTTAAGTAAAAGAAGCCAGAACAAAAGAATATGATTTCATTTATCTGGGATTCTAGTCTGTGGCCCATTGGTCAAATCTAGCACAACACCTGTTTTGTATGACCTTAAGTTACTAGTAAGAATGTTTTTTTACATTTTTAGAAGGTTGTAAAGAAGAAGAAAGAAGAGGAGGAGAAGTAGTGGTGATAGAAATCATATGTAGCCTGTAACTAATTGTTCCTACAAGAAAGTTTTCCAATGTGTGATGAAGGCAGACCAAGCAATGGGAACAGAAATGAAAGTAATGGTCACCTCTGGTGGGAAGGGTGAGAGGCGATTGGATCAGGACACCAAGGAATGCTCTGTGTAATGGAAATGTTTAATATTTTGATCATGATAGTTACTTGGATATATATTCTTGTCAAAACATTAAAGTATGCCTTGGCCGGATGGCTCTGTCAGTTGGAGTATCCTTCTGTACACCAAAAGGTTGCAGGTTCGATTCCCGGTCAAGGGCACATACCTAGGTGGCACGTTCCATTTTGGGTTGGGGCACAACATGAGACAATCAGTTGATGTCTCTCTGTCTCTCTCCCTTCCCCTCTCTCTAAAATTAGTAAACATATCTTTGAGTGAGGATAGAAAATAAGAAAACACATTTTATTATACATAAATTTTACCTTAATAGAAGAACCAGGAGGTCTTTTTCCCCTCCATGAGTTGTATTCACTGACTAAGATTAAAAAAGCATTAAGAATATATGTTTCACTCCCCTCTCCATATCTTTTCTTTTAAGTAGAATTGATATTTTTAATAAAGAGCTTTGTTCCAGAGGTCTTCTTTGATATTTTTTAGCTTGATTGAAAGTTAATCAAATAAAAGACAGTGTTTATAGAGCTTCAGAAATTATTGTTTCCTTGGGATTGTGCTTCCCAAGTAACAGTTTAGCATGATTGAAAATATAAATTTATGTGGTGAAAACTGCAACAGATGTTCTAATGTTTGTCTGTCTGTAAGTGAATAGGGCTGAGTAGGGCATTATCTCCACTTACATGAACATTCATGAAAAACACAGGGTAGATCACTTTGCATCACGTTCTGTTTTCCGTCCACTGATAGAAATTTGGCTGGTAGAAAATTAACTTGGTCTTTAAACTGATTTTAAATTATATCCCAGTATGATTTTTAGTTTTGAGAATCCAAAGTTAAGAATTCTTCCCTCTGTCCTAGCCGTTTGGCTCAGTGGACAGAGTGTCCGCCTGAGGACTGAGGGGCACTGAAGGGCACTGGGCTCAAATCCTGTCAAGGGCACGTGCCTTGGTTGCAGGCTCCTCCCTCCGCGCCCAGGCCCCGGTCGGGGTGTGTGCAGGAGGCAACCAATCAATGTGTTTCTCTCCATCTTTCCCTCTCTCTTTCACTCTCCCTAGGAATCAATGAGAAAGTATCCTCCAGTGAGGACTAACCAAAAAAAAAAAAAAAAAAAAAGAAAAGAAAAGAAAAAAAGAAAGAAAGAAAAATAATTCTTCCCTCTTTCAAATTTAGGATGTTTAGTGCTGTTGGCCTGTTTTTGCTTCATCTGTATGTCAGAAAACCTAGCCCCCTTTGGCCTCTGATCAGGTGATAAGATTGGATTGTTAGAAAAGGACTTCATCATATAGATTCTAAGAGATTTTTTTGTTTGTTTCTTTTGTTAATCCTCACTTGAGGATATTTTTCTTTTTTAAAAAAAATATTTTTGTTTATTTCAGAGAGGAAGGGAGAAGGAAAGAGAGAGAAATATCAATGGTGAGAGAGAATCATCAGTTGGCTGCCTCCTGCACGCCCCCTACTGGGGATAGAGCCTGAAACCCAGGCATGTGCCCTTGACCGGAATTAAACCTGGGACCTTTCAGTGTGAGGGCTCACACTTTATCCACTGAGCCAAACAGGCTAGGTTTGGCTCAGTGGACAAAGTTTTTTAAAAAAATTAATTCATAAAGCAATTAGAATAAGAAACCCAGCATCACTAAAGTAGGAAATAGCATTTATAATTTTTATTTTAGGGATATTTCCCTTAAAAGTAGGTTTCCATGACTCTTTTAGATATCCAGCTGGTAATGAGCAATAGAAAATAGGGAGAAGTGTTTTAAAAATTGATTTAAAGATACCTCTTCTGCCCTGGCCAGGTAGCTCAGTTGGTTAGTGTCCTACCGATATGCCAAGGCTGTGGGTTCGATCCCTGGTCAGGGCACATACAAGAATCAACCAATGAGTGCTTAAATAAGTGGAACAACAAATTGATGTTCTTCCCTCCCTTCCTCCTTCCTTCCCTCCCTTCCCTCCTTTCCCCAATCTCTCTAAAGTAAATAAAATAAAATAAAATAAAATAAAATAAAATAAAATAAAATAAAAAGGTATTACTTTTGAGGAGGAAGTGAAAATGATGGCAGAGGTTTTAGACCTCCTCTGCCTTACACCATATATAAAAATAAATTCCAGATGGGGAAAAAAATGTAAATAGTTTCTTTCCAGAATAGCTGTCTGGAGAAAACTTCTTGGTACAGAGCATTTAAAATGCTGGATGAAATACAAAAAGCATCTTTCTTTTTAAAGGCATGGCAATGCTGTCAGGAAAGAAAGGGAAATTATCAGAAATAAGAAGCAAGTTCCACTCCAGAAAGATTCTAACTGGGGCTGCTGTGTGCGTGGGGACTTCAGTCCTTTTCTGGCAGGCCTGGCAAAAAACGCAGAGAACAGTAGCTGAAGCTTGAGGCCCACGGCCAAGGGGTTTGCCTCGGGAACTTCCAGAGAAAGCTGGGATTCCCGGTGGATGAACTAGAAAAGCAACTGAACTGGGGGGGGGGGGGGGGGGGGGGAGAATACCACCAACAGAGGAAGACAATGAGGATACTTGTCTCCAAACCTGGGGCTGTGGTCGCTTGAAAGTGATGACACATAACTGCGTGTTAAAAAATAATAATAAAAAAGATTCTCTCCCTGCGGGTGGCTGTTAGCTGGAGCATTGTCCTGTGCACGGAAAGGCGTGGGCTCCATTTCTACTCAAGGCGCATGCCCAGGTTGTGGGTTTGATCCCCAGTTGGGACGTGGTCGGAGGGCAGCTGATTGATGTTTCTCCCTTTCTCTCTCTTCCTTCCTCTCTAAAAATCAATGAAAACATATCCTTAGGTGAGGATTTAGAAAGAAATAAATCTTAAGCCTAAAACGTGGTTCAAGTCCCTCTGGGTTTGTAGTGCCCCCAAGTGCTTAGCAAACACGAAGGGCTGTTTTCCAAGGATGAATGCATTTTCACCCAGGACTCAGTTCCCACAGAGACATGTTCAAAGCATCTGTGTTTTGTTTTTTTTTCCTCTCTCTTTCTCTCTCCCTCCTTAAACGTAGGAGGTAATAAAACATGATGTATGTGAATCAGCAGAAAAGATACACAGCAGAATCAGGCCCATACATATGATAGCCACCAGAATGATCAGATACAGGATACCAAATGTGCATTTAATATGTTTAAATAATACAAAAGACACACAAAAAAAATTTGACATAGGAGCAACAGACCTTCGAGAGGAATTAGGCAGAGTTGAAAGAGAAGCAAACGGAACTCCTGGGAATTAAAAATAAAGTAGAAAAACCGAAGGCTTAAAGGGTAGACCGTACACAGGTGGAAAGAGAAGATAAATCTAGGAAATCACCCAGACTGCATTAAGAAGAGACAAATATAGTGAAAATGTGAAAGAATAAGAGAGACGGAGAAGCCCATGAGAAGATCTAACATAAACCTTATTAGCAGTTCTAGAAGGAATGGGGGCTGAAATATTCAGAGATTGTGGTGAGACTTTCTAAAGCAGATCAGAGATGCCAATGATCAGTCTGAGATTCAGAAAGACAAATAATTCTCAAAAAGGCTTAATAAAAATAATATCCTGTAAAATAAAACCCTAACATGCAAATCAACCCAATGGCGGAACGACTGGTTGCTATGACACGCACTGACCACCGGGGGCAGATGTTCAATGCAGGAGCTGCCCCCTGGGGGTCAGTGGGCTCCCACAGGGGGAGCTCTGCTCAGCAAGAAGCCAGCTCACCGCTGGCAAGGGCCAGGGTGGTGGCGGGAGCCTCTTCCACCTCTCAGGCAGGCTAAGGAGCCAGCGTAAGCCAGGAGGCGGACATGCCCCGAGGGGTCCCAGACTATGGGAGGGCACAGAACAGGCTGAGGGATTCCCCCACCATCAGTGCATGAATGTCATGCACCGGGCCTCTAGTATGTATATGAAAGATTAAAACAAAACAAAACAAAACAAAACAAAACAAAACAAAGCATGACAAGAGGACAAGAATTAAGACTAAAAGCTGTCTTTTCAGCGGCCACAATGGAAGTTAAAAAATGGGACAATATTTTCTGCAAAGTTCCGGGAGAAAGTGATTGTTGTTTAATTATATGCTTAGCAGATTTTTACTTCAAAAGTAAGGGCAAAATAAAGGCATTTCTGGACAAACAGAAAGTAATTTCCTTTAAGTGACTAAAAAAGCTGCCAAAGGTTAAGCACACGAAATACTCATTTTCAATAGTCATTAGGGAAATGCAAATTAAAGTCACAATGACAGCACGACACCCCCCCCCCCCCCCCTGGAAGGGCTAAAATGCGAAAAGACTGACCAACCACATCAAGCGTTCGTGAGAAAGTGGACCAAATGAAGCTGTCAGGCACTGCTGATGGAAAATGCACAACCACCTCAAAGAACAGTCTGGCAGTTTTGTAAAAAAGTTAAACACACACCAACCGTATAATCCAGCCATCCCACTCTTTGATATTTACATAAGAGAAAAGCAAACATATGTCCACACAAAGACTTGTACTAGTGTTTATAGCAGCTTTGTTTGCAATAGCAAAAACCTGCAAACAATCCAAAGTCCATAAAGAGGGGAGCAAATAAACGAGTGATGGATATCCAGACAATGGAATACGATTTAGCAAAGAAAAATAACAAGCTGTTGCCGCACACAGGATGGATGCACACAACACGATTGGGGGGGGGGGGGGGGGGGAGGGACCAGACCTAAGAGAATAGACAATATTATTCATTTTATAGAAAATCCTAGAATATACAAAAAGATGTTTAGAGACAGGAAAACTGCCAGAGGTTGCTAAGGCTGGGGCGGGAGCAGGGTGAGGCTGGAGGAAGTGATCATCAACAGACCCAAGGAAACATTTTTAGGGCTTTAAATAAAGTGTATGATTTGATGCATTCTGATATATCCCCATCACCACAATCAAGACCATCGGATCCACACTGAAGATTAAGAGCGTGTCAGGCTGACGGGAAATGATACAGAGTGGAAGCACAGCATTCCAGGAAGGAATGTAAAACACTAGAAAGGGTGAGAAAAACATGCAAAAAGGTGTGTGTGTGTGTGTGTGTGTGTGTGTGTGTGTGTGTGTGTGTGTTTAAATAGTGATTGTTTAACATAACAGCAGCAATAATGTCTTGTAGAATTTAAACAGTTTAGAAATAAAACAAGTGACAAAAATTGCACCAAAAGAGGGGAGGAGGAGGTTTGGTAAGTAACAAAAGTGCTAATTTAAGATAGGCTTTCCTCAGCCAAGGAGTCATATTTTCATTTTATTTTATTTTTTTAAAGCAGAATTTATTGTATTTCTGATAGAAAAACAAAGGGATGCACACTTGAGAATTATAAAAGTACATTCAAGGACAAAGATGAGTAATAAACGTCCTAACTGTGAAAAACATTCAGTGTTGGAGTCCTATTTTTAAAATACACTTCTTAATTTAAAATACTTTTTTAGATTTACAGAAAAGTTGAGAAGATGGTACAGAGAGTTCCCATGTAACCCTCACCCCGTCTCTCCTATTATCAACATCTTACGTTATTCTGGTACATTTGTCACAATGAACGAACCAGTATGGGCACATTATTATTAACTAGAGTTCACATTTTATTTATATATTTTTTAGTTTTGACCTAATATACTTCTTCTGTCCAGGATTCAACCTACGATACCGCATTACCTTTATGTGTCTTTAGGCAACTCTTGCCTGTGACCGTTTCTGACTTTCCTTGTTTTCGATGACCTTGGCAGTTCTGAGGGGCACTGGTCAGTATTTTACAAAATGAACCTCAGTGGATATTTGTCCATGTTTTTCCTCATGATTAGATTGGAGTTGTCTGTTTTAGAGTGGAAGAACTCAAGGCAAAGTCTCATTTTTGTTCACATACCAAAGGGCATCCACTATCAACGTGACTTCACTGTGTTTTGTTTAAATTAATTTCTTTATTGATTAAGGTATCACATATTTATCCTCAACCCCCCATTCCACTCCCACCCCCGCCACTCACGTCCCCACCCCCCTATTGTCCTTGACCACTGGTTAGGCTCATATGTGTGCACAGAAGTCCTTTTATTGATCTCTCCCTTTTGTCCCAACCCTCCCTCTGGGGTCCAACAGTCTGACCCATGGCTCCTTATCTCTGGGTCTGTTCTTGTTCATCCGTCTATGTTGGTCACCATTTCCCCTACCTGAGTGAGATCACGTCCTACTGGACTGTTGATGTTGATCAGCATCACTTGGCTAAGAGAACGTCAGATTGCTTTGCTGTAAAAGTATTCTTTTCCTCCTTTCTATACTGTGTTTTTTTGGAAGGAGATAACTATGTATGGCTCATATTTAAGGAGTGGGAATGATCTTCTATCTCCTTGAAGGTGAAATATTTATATAAATGACTTGGAATTTTTGTGCAAGGGAGATTTCTTTCTTCTCCCTAATCTATGTATTCATTTATTTATTTTTTTTAAATATATTTTATTGATTTCTTACAGAGAGGAATAGAGAGTTCGAAACATCGATGAGAGAGAATCATCAATCAGCTGCCTCTTGCACACCCCTACAGGGGAAGTGCCTGCAACCAAGGTACATGCCCTTGACCGGAATCGAACCTGGGACCTTTCAGTCCGCAGGCCGACGCTCTAGCCACTGAGCCAAACTGGTTTTGGCTATGTATTCATTTATTTACATCAGAATGGACTGCTGGGTAATTACTTTATACTTTCTGTTATAATCTAGTACCATTTTGCTTGTTATTATTATTTTGCTCAAATTGTTCCACCTTTGGCTGCTGAGAGCTCTTCATCTGGTCCCCGTGTCCTTCTGACCTCCCCTCCTCGTTTTTTTGAAAGCACCCAAAGCACTACTTCACTTTCTGGCATTATAAGATGATACAGGCTCATCTTGTATATTTTCTTCATCAGTTTTAGTCAGCTATTTCTCCAAGGAGTCCCAGTCCCTTTGATTTTAGAATGGTGTTAGAAACCAAAGTCTGGGTGCCTGGTATGCTTCTTACGAATGGGGTGTCACTTCTTCCAAGCCTTCTCAGCTAACAGAGCAAAAAAAAAAAAAAAAAAAAAATATATATATATATATATATATATATATATATATGTGTGTGTGTGTGTGTGTGTGTGTACACTAGTCTGTGTACACAACATATGTATATGTGTCTATGTATTTATAAATATATTTTTGTATATGTTGCCATCTGTATCTATATAAAGCTAAACATGAATTTATACTGATGTAAGGAGATGTATTCAATCTCTATAATAACCACTGAAAGAATTAGAAAAGAATGTGAAACTAAAAAAGGGATTAAAAAAAATAATTCCTCCCAAAGAAGGCAAGAAAGGAGAAATAAAGGAACAAAAAATTTGATGAGTAGAAAACAAAGAACAAAATGGTAGATTTCTATATAAAGAAAAATAAACTGTGAGAGCGTCAAGACAAAAATAGTAGCACATTCACCTCTCCCTTTCCCACCCTGTTCTCCGCCTCAGGGCTGATCTGCGTGGACTGTGTCAGTGGACTCCTCCCTTCCCGGCTCAGCCAGGAAAGATCAGCCAGTGAAGACTCCCAGCGAGGCGTCTCCCTTAGAAGTCCACTTGGGTTGGCCATGTCCCTCGACCAAAAACCATTACTTCTCTCCAATGGGCCCACTCTATAGGAATCCCTTTTGGATTCCAGAAACCACTCCCTCCATCTCTTCAGACCCAGGGGTACTCATGGTTCTGCTTTTATTAGTTCTGGATCAACGCATTATCCCTTGTGCGTTCCTTCTACAATGCCCAAGCCTTAATAAATAGTTTCTTCATGAAACCCTCCTTGAGTTATGCTAATTTCAGTGTGCCATCTGTTTCCCATTTAGACTCGGACTAATGCAGTAATTGTGGCATCAGAAAATACTCCCTCCAAATGGGATTCTAGAATTCAGCTGCTCATATGTTGAGCAGCACAGTGATAACTTGGCTGGGGAGGATTTGGAGATGGGTAATCCATGGCATGTGGTGGCATCATCATTACCCAGATTATCAATGGTGGCAGCATGTGATGAAATGCAGGTGGAGGGTAAGGCGATGAGAAATCAAGTGGCTCTGACACTTAATTGCTATGGCAACAACAGTGGTTATAAAATAGTTGAACCAACTGGATTCTTTTTACCACAGAGGGAACGTATAGGAAGGGAAAAAGAGAAAATAAAGCTATGGAGCCGAAACCGGTTTGGCTCGGCAAATAGAGCGTCGGCCTGGGGACTGAAAGGTCCCGGGTTCGATTCCGGTCAAGGGCATGTACCTTGGTTGCGGGCACATCCCCAGGAGGGGCTGTGCAAGAGGCAGCTGATCGATGATTCTCTCTCATCGATGTTTCTAACTCTCTATCCCTCTCTCTTCCTCTCTGTAAAAAATCAATAAAAATATATTTAAAAAAATAAAGCTATGGAGATACACTGTGAAAGACACGGGGAAAATCAGGGTTCCTACGTGGTGGCATTGAAGGAGTCTCGTTTTCAGTAAATGCAGAGCAGATGTGGCTCAGAACCAAGCCTACGGTCTGATTGTGGCACCGATGAGATGCTGAGCTCTGCCCAGCCTCTCACACCCAGGCAGCGTTACTGGCGGGAACAGGGAACTCGGAGACATGGGAAGGGGAGACATGATGCCTCAATGCCAGACGATGGCGCCGAGCATTCTGAGCCTTCACATTCCTCCGGACCTCTTCTGCTGGCCGAAGGACTGTGCTCTCCTTTGCATAAAAGCCTAACAATCATTTCACTCGGGGCAGTGGCCTCCTGAGCTCAGGCCAAGTCTCCTTAGGCCCCATTTCCTTGCCTCTTATCACTAAACGGCCTGCTCGGGAAAAGCAGGGCCTGGGCACTTAGAGAGTCCGAAACCTTGCCCGGTGCAGGGTCCAGAACCTAAGGGGAATGTGTGGGAGGGGATCATAAGGAGGATAGACGAGTGGCTCTCAAGTTGTGGTCCCCGGACCCCTAACATCAGCATCACCCGTAAGCGTGTTGGAAATTCAAGTTCTTGGGCCCCACCTCAGATCCATGGAATCATAAACTCTGGGAGGAAGGCTCAGAAATCTATGTTTAACAAGCTCTCCAGGTGACCCTGACACACCCTAAACTTTGAGAACCACTGATATAATAGAGCCATTATATTCCCATGTCCCGAGTCTACGCCCACCCCTACGGCATTATTGCTCAAGCCTGTGGTCTCAGATCAGAAGCACTGGCATCATCTTCTAAGAGCTTGCTACAAAATGCAGAATCTTGGGCCCTTCCTCAAACTGAACTAAATCAGATTTTGTGTTTTTTAAAAAATCCCCATGATCCTAGCCGGTTTGGCTCAGTGGATAGAGCCTCGGCCTGCGGACCAAAGGGTCCCGGGTTCAATTCCGTTCCAGGGCATGTACCTTGGTTGCAGGCTCCTCCTTGGCCCCTGGGCCCTGGCCGGGGCTCATGCAGGAGGCAATCAATCAATGTGTTTCTCTCTGTCTTTCCCTCTCTCTTCCACTCTCCTTGGAAACCAATGGAAAAATATCCTCAGGTGAGGATTAACAAAACAGAACAAATTCCCATGTGATTTGTATTCACATTAAAGTTTAGGAAGCCTACCCTAGTCAGTGGCTCGGCTGGCTGGCATGTGTCCCACGCACCAAAAAGGAGTGGGTTCAATTCCAGGTGAGAGCACATGTACAGGTTGCTGGTATGATCCCTAGTCAGGGTGCATGCGGGAGGCACCCGATTGATGTTTCTCTCTCTCTCTCTCTCCTCTCTCTCTCTCTCTCTCTCTCTCTCTCTCTCTCTTTCTTCTTCTTCTTCTTCTTCTTCTTCTTCTTCTTCTTCTTCTTCTTCTCTTCAAATTCAATAAAAAGCATATCCTTGAGTGAGAAAAAAGAATAAAGTCCTCTTTAAGTTTGAGAAGCCCTGCTCGACAGCAGTGGTTCTCAAACACTAGCATGCATCAGAATCACCACTCTTTGAGGATGACTGTGCTGTGTAGACCTGCCACGTCTCCCGAACCAAAGCCCTCAGGAAGGCCTAGAGGACACCCCCTCCCCCCCTCCCCCGAGGCAGAAAGAAGTGCTTGAAAAGCTTGTGGTGACTGTCATCTATCGACTGGGGACGACAGTTGGGCACGAGGCAAAGGGACTGGGTTCCTTGATCTCAGTGGGAATGCGGGGTGCCAGAGTAGAAAAGTCAGAGATGAGCAGGCCAACAATGAGCCACAGACACAGAAGGACAGTGGGGTGCTTTGATCTGTAAGAAACCATGGCAGAGATTTCTAGAAATGAAAGAGTTGGGCAGCCTACAAAGGTGCTGCTTGCCAAGCACATATGAAAAATTCAAAGTTTCTGGGCAGAAACTGGAGGGGGTATTCGTGGCCTCTTACCCAATTCCTAGACCCAATGAAGTCAGCTCCCAGACTCCGAGGGCCTCAACTGAGGGCGGGTCCTGCAATGTGGCCACAGGCCCTGTGTGTCTCCCCTAAATGACCTGCAGCCATTTACAGGGTAACTATGCACTAGTGAAAGGGAAATTCGAGATCTTGCCGAGGTTAACAGATGTTGGCTCTAAACTCACTCTGATCCCCAGGGCCCCAAGGTGACACCATGATCCGCCAGCGAGACTGGACACCTAGGAAAGTCAGATCACATATATAAACCTAGCCAAAGTCTGTCTAATACAGTCTCATGAGCTCAGGTACCCACCCTGTGTGTTTCCTCCATTCCCAGAATATACAGCGAAAAGAAAGATATTTGGTAACTGGCAGAATTCTTCTATTGATTTCGTTCACCCATGAAATGAAGGCTATCATGATGAGAAGGGCAAAGGGAAAGCTCCTGAAACACCCCCCACATCCCCCCCCCCCCCACTCCCAGCCCCACCACACCAAGCAAGTAAGTCAAAAGCAACGATACTTCAATCATGGGGAAAATTACAGAGATTAGTGCTACCATCGAAAACCTGAGCTATGCAAGGGTGGTGCTTCCCAACATATCCACCTTTACCTCGCTTATCTGCCTGGTGCAGACGCTAGGTGGGGCATGGAGAAAGATGGTAAGTCTTTGCGAGCTTAGTCAGGCAGTGACGCCAATCCCAACTAAAGCACCAACTTGTGGAATTCTTACTGTGGCAGTTCCAGCACAGCCCGTGGCACCTGGCAGTCAGCTTTAGACCTGGAAACCATTCTCTTCCATGAACACCTGGAGCAGTTTGTATGTACACAGCAGGGCAAATGGAATATTTTTACCATCTTGCACCAGGATAGTGTCCAGCCTCCTCCTCGCTGTGGTGATAGTATGTGAAGGAAACGCAAGCATTTTGATATTCCATAGAACATGCTGGTTCACTGCACGGGTGGTATTATACTAACTGGACCTGGTGAGTGGGAATTGTGTGGTTGCTACACAATGGGAGTAGGGAGGTCTTTGTTCAGGGCACCCCTGAGTCCTCTCTTGCTCTGAAGTTCTGGTCAATGGAAATTTGACAACTCAATGTCAAGACCGCCAGATGCCTTTGTAAGATATATGTGCTTGAGGCTGAGGAGCCTACCATGTAGATAAAATTCCTTGGGATCTGGGGAATCCTTCATTTTATTTTATTTATTTTATATTTTTAGAAAGACAGGAAGGGAAAGGAAGAAAGAGAGAGAAATATCAATGTGAGAGTGAAACAACCGTCTGCTGATTGGCTGCCTCCTGAATGATCCCTACTGGGGATCAAGCCCACCATCTGGCCATGTGCCCTGACTGGGAATCGAACTGGCGACCTTCCGGTGCATAGGATGTTGCCCAATGAACTAAACTGAGCCACACCAGCCAGGGCTGGGGGCATCCTTCTGAAGTGAGAGACAAGTTTCTGCCTCTTGAGTTTCCTAACAAGAAGACAGAGACACACTGGGGTTGGCAGGAAGTCTTCTTGAACCCCTCCATCTTGGAGGGAGCCAAGCTTTGTTCTCATAGGATAAATACATAATCAATTATTTCTCTTTTCTGCTTGAAGTATTTCTTCCAGCATCATTTTTAAAATTTACAGAATGCCTATGCTTCATCATGGTATTAAACTCAACATCACCTCAGACAACGGGACACATTTTACAGCGTAAGACATGTGGCAGGGGGTTCATCCCCGTCAAATTTGCTGGTGTGACCCTGTGGCTGATTGCCCAGAATTAATTAGCTTGAGAGAATGGTGAAGCGGATTACTGAAGGCTCGGTTACAGTGCCAGTGGGAAGACAACCCCCTCCAAACAGTGCAAGCTTTAAACCTGAGGTCACTCCATGGGGTCGTGTCCCCAAAGGCCAGGACGCATGTGTCCCAGAACAAAGGGCCAGCGTTAGGAGTGGCCCCTCTCACTGTTACACGTCGTCATCCACTAGAAGACGTTTTTGTTTCCGTTTCTGAAATTTTAGGCTCGCTGGATCTGGCGTTCCTAGTGTCCGCAGTGATGATTCCGTACCAGGAAACATGGTTGCGTGAAAAAAATAAACTAGAAGCTGAGATTCACCCCGTTCATCATAGGCTTCTGATGCCACTAAACAAACAGAGAAGAGGTTCTCCAGGGTGGCTGAGTAATTGACCCTGATCACCCCTAGGAACGTGTGGCAAGGGAAATACGACAACTCAATGTCAAGGTCACCGAAGACTCAGATCCTACAGGAAGGAAGGTCTGAGTCAGCCCACTAAGGTCAGGAAACCTATCCAGCGGAGATGCTGCTTGAGGACAAGGAGAACTTGCATTGAGTGATGAAAGAAGACAGCTCTGATTGCCAAACAGGCCCTATTCCCAGCTACAAAATGGGGACCTCAGCAGCGGTGTTACCTTTTGTCCCAGGTATTGATAAAATTTCACAAGGTTAGCAGCTTGAGACCACATCCACGTACTAGCTCGCAGTTCTGTAGGTCAGAAGCCCAGGCGCGGCGCACACGGCCGGGCTCTCTACTCAAAAGGTTCAAAAGGCTGAAATCAAGGGCTGCCTTCTCATCTGGAGTTCAGGGTCCTCTCTCAGCTCACAGGGTTGTGGCAGAATTCAGTTCCCTGTGGCCACAGGATTGAAGCTTCCTGCTGGCTCTCGGCCACATTCCGTCTTGTCTTCAGAGCCACCAACGGAGAACTTCTCGTGCGTTACATTCAACTCTCTCCCATTAGGAAGAGCCCCGGCCCTTTTAAGGGCTGATTAGGTCAGGCTCACCTGGGATAATCTCCCTTTCGAAGCTGGGACTTTAGTTACGTCTGCAAAATTCCTTCAGTACCCAGAGCACGTTGGGTTGAGTAACTGGGAGGAGGTGTGTGTACACCAGAGGGCAGGCATTTTGGGAAGCCATCTCTGAATTCTGCCTGCCGCACCTCTCCTCCCTCTTGCCCAATTCTTTACAGTAACGCTTTAGGTTTCCGGAGGGATGATGCCAGAGCGCCTAGTGATAAAATGGTAGCCAGGGGGGCTTTGTGCATCCTGTTGATGGAAACACGTGTTTTTTCACCCAGATGAAGGATGACAGTGTCCCCTGAGGAAGGGAAGAGGTGAGCCGTGCCAGAGGCAGTCTGTTTGTCCCTCCAGATCTCGTTTCCTCCTCGCTCTCTGTAGAAAGATCTGTGCTGATTACAGCAATGGCTTCCCTTGCCCTCTGGCTCGGGTTGGTTTGTCTAGTGAGGAGGAGGAGATGAGAGAGAGCACGGAGAGAACTGTTGTGGTATTTATTTCTCAGGCTTCCTCCCTGCAGGCTGACTCAGGCTGCCCGCGTCCCTCACCTGAAGGCAGCTAGCTTTCCAGGACCCTCTCCTCCCGGATTTCAGTAGCCGCCCCCCCTGCACCCTTTCAGGCCTAGGAGTGGCAAACGCTCTGCTTGCGGTTCTCAGCCCTGGGTGGCCGCACTATCCCGCTTATCTCTCCTGCACCCTGCCCGCACCTTCGTAAATAGTCCCTTTATTAAATCTCCTGAATTATTCTAATGTGCGTGTGCCTTCTGCTTTCTGTTTGGTCTCTAACTGACACGAGAGCCTATTAAGAGATAGACACAGGAGTGCGGCAGATGGGGGTATAAATATTACTCTTATTACCGCCACAACCGATACTGGACCATATGGCTGAGGTCTGCTAGGCAAGCAGGTTTGCAAGATATTTCACCCCCAGGTCAGCCCGGTGAGGGCTTCCCCCTGTAGCGCTCCCGGGTGGAGGAGCAGAGGGGATGTGTGTCTTTTCACGGAGGAGGGACCACAGGACGGAGCTGAGCATGGTGGCTTCCTCTTCCTGCCAAAGTTACCAACAAGTTGAGGCGTCCTCCTCCCCTCGGGGAAGACGGAAAAGGTGGGGCGGGCGGCCAGGAGAGCCGTCACACGGGAGGGCACACCTCCCTCCACACAGGAACGTAGATCGCTTGACAGGAAGGCAGCGGCTCCAATACTTCAACGGCAAGGAATACTTGAAATAAAGTCGAAGAGGAGTAAAAAACAGCCAAAGATTTAATATCCAGAACACCTACACACTTCCTAATTAAAACACTAAGAATCCAATGGAGGACGTTTGCTACAAATAAACTACAAAAGAGGGAATATTAATAGCAAATAAACATCTGGAAAAATGTTCAACCTTAGTAATTACCAAGAATTTGCTCTTTGAAGTGTTTGTACCCCTTCGGGTTGGCAAAAATCTTAAAGACCGGTGTTATCCAGTGTTGACTAAGGTGTTGGGAAGCAGCCGCGCTGGTGAGGCTCAGTGGCTGAGCGTTGACCTATGAACCACCCCCCATCAGGGTCCATGTCCCCATTGCAGGCTCTGTCCCCATGGCGGGCATGCAGGAGGCAGGTGACCAATGATTCTCTCTCATCATGGATGTTTCTATTTCTCTCTCCCTCTTCCTTCCTCTCTGAAATCAATAAAGATATCTTTTTAAAAAAAGATGTAGGGAAGCAGGCACTCATAGACTATTAGTAGAAATAAATTGACAACGCCTTTTGAAGGGCAATACGAAAGTGAGTTAGAACTTTGTACAGGTTCTTTGGCCTGGAGAGTCCACTTCTAAGGATCTGTATTGGAGAAATACTCATATCTGTACACACACAAAATGGCATATATAAGGATGCTTAATGTTTGTAGTGGTGATAAACTGGAAACCATCTTGTTTGTCTTTCAATAGGGGAATGACAAAATCTGCATAATCCTATATAATAAAGAGGTAATATGCAAATTGACCCTCATGCCCTCACAAGATGGCTGCCTATGATCAGGACAGCAGGGACATTATCAAGGGACAGCCAAACGACTGAACAGCAGGCTGTGTGGGGCAACCAGGCCACTGGGGTGGGGGGCTGTGAAGGGTGACCAAGTTGGCAGGTGGGGGCAGTTAGGCTGGTGGGAGAGCAATGAAGGGTGACTAGACCAGTGGGGGGGGGCAGTTGGGGGCAACCAGGCCAGCAGGGGAGCAGTTAGGGGTGACCAGGCTGGAAAGGGGGAAAGTTGGGGGTGATTAGGCTGGCAGGGGGGCAGTGAAGGGCAACTAGACCAGTGGGGGGGGGGCAGTAAGGGCCAGCCAGGCAGGCAGGCAGGCAGGTGAGCCATTAGGAGCCAGTGGTCCAGAATTGTGAGAGGGATGTCCCTGGGATGGGGCCTAAACTAGGAGTTGAACACCCCCCAAGGGGTCCCGGATTGGAGACTGTGCAGGCTGGACTGAAGGGACTCCCACCTCCATGCATAAATTTAGTGCACCGGGCCTCTAGTCTGGAATAAAATGCAGTTAAAAGAATGGCCAAAGAAAGCGAGAAAGGCAGTTTACATATACCCCCCCCCTCCCCAGAAAAGACTTCTTATATAAATATATAGCTATATGGAATAAGTAAGTTGCAAAAAGTGTATGTGTAACATCATCAAAATAATTCATGAGTGTAAAAATTAAGTAAGAGAAGAAGAAGATTCCATAGTCAGGGTTACTGAGATTTTTCAAAATTCCAAATGTAAAAGAAAAAAAAATCTAACTTTTTGAATATTCACACTTGTACCCTTTGAGTCCACACTGGTTGAACTTAACCAGGTTTAAAGTTTGCATGTGGATGAGTGTGTAATTAGTTAGCACTCCACTAGTTAAGGCTACAAGAGTCTTCTTGCGTTGCCAACAGTATGCATACAGAAGGGAGGGGCACAAGACGAGTCTCTGGATGTGATCCAACCACCCAGTAATAGACCAGAAACTAAAGATAAAGTTCCACTTCCTTTTAAAGATAAGGGTGTATAACATAGAAGGGCAAATATTATAATATTCTTTCAAGAATATAGATGATCGCTCAAGCAAGCAAAATTTTCGTAGAGTGATTCAGTGCTGTTTGGTATAATGACGTTATTCAATACACTGTGTGTTAGATGATTCTATTTAAATTGCTGAAATTTTAGTTATAGAGTCCTAATGTAGATGTACTGCAGATATTCCTCTGACATGCTTGAATACAATAGAAATCTATGAAAGAAAAATTTAACCAAAGATTTAGTTTCCTTCTTGACACAGTTACAAGCTCTCATGAATCCATGCGATAGGGACTATTACTGGTAAAACTGAGCAAAGTAGGAGAGTTAAAATCCAAAGCCTTAGAAATGCAGGCTCAATGGCTCAAAAAAATACATAATAGAGTGACACTTGAATGTTGATATTCTTAAATCTAGGCAGCTGCAACTGAACACATGGTTGGATGTGAAAATATATAACATGATATATAAAATCTGATTTGAGCAAGCTGTAGAGAAATGTTAAAAAAGACCGGTAGCTCCAGAAAGAAAGTGAAATAGAAAGGAAAGTGCTCTTGTATTACAGCAAGATGGAAAAGCACTTAATGAAGATTGGATGAAATAAAAAAAAAATCATCAGAAATTCATGACTTTGTGAGATAAAGACCCCTGTTAGCCTGGCCGGTGTTGCTCAGTGGTTGAGCATTGACCTATGAAACAGGTGGTCATGGTTAGATTCCTGATCAGAGCACATGCCAGGGTTGTGGGCTCAATTCCTAGTAGGAGGTGTGCAGGAGGCAGCTGATCAATGATTCTCTCTCATCATTGATGTTTCTATTTCTCTTCCTTTCCCTTCCTCTCTGAAATCAATAAAAAAAAATATATTTTAAAAAGACTCCCTCATAGACACTGAAATCCTTAAATTGTTGTGGGGTCATCTAGCCGACTTCTACAAGCCAGCAGAAATTATATAATTAATGAAATGATGTAAATACATAGTCACAGTGTCCATGATTCAGAATATATATATATATATATATATATATATATATATATATATATATAATTGATTTTTCTTACAGAGAGGAAGGGAGAGGGATAGAGAGTTAGAAACATTGATGAGAGAGAATCATCGATCAGCTGCCTCTTGCACATCCCCTACTGGGGATGTGCCCACAATCAAGGTACATGCCCTTGACTGGAATCGAACCTGGGACCTTTTAGTCCGCAGGCCGACACTCTATCCACTGAGCCAAACCGGTTTCAGCCCATGATTCAGATTTAAAAAAAAATATATATATATATATATATTTTATTGATATTTTACAGAGAGGAAGGGAGAGAGATAGAGAGCTAGAAACGTCAATGAAGAGAAACATCGACCAGCTGCCTTTTGCACACTCCCCACTGGGGATGTGTCCACAACCAATGTACATGCCCCTGACCGGAATCAAACCCGGGACCTTTCAGTCCACAGACCGATGATCTACCACTGAGCCAAACCGGTTTGGCATGATTCAGATTTTGAATTGTGTGTGTGTGTGTTAACTAAGAGAACCAAATGTTTTTTGAAAGTGCATCATGCTGGATCTTGGGATGGGAATAGCAAGTTAGTTCTGGTCCATCTTGTGTTTGGAAAGAGTTAAGATGAAGCAATGAAGGCCAGCCTTGTTGGTTCCCTTGCAGAGGTTCCAAGTACACAATGCCTCCCTTGGGTTTTCTTTGCCCCTTCTCTTGTACATGAGCTTTATTCTTTCTGGCTCACTGTCCCCGCAAGATATGGTTCTATTAGGAAGGAGAAAGGAGGGAACAGATGTTGTATAGGCAACCTACAAGGTCTACGACAGGTGCCGTGGTTGGTCCATCGTGGGTCAGGTGTCCACTCATTGACCAATCATTGTGTCTTCAAAGAGAGAATCATATAAGAAGATGGCACCACTCATTTACACCTTAAGGTGAACAAGTAATGAGAGTAGCATAGTTCCCCCAAACAAGGGAACTGTACCCAGAAGAAAAAAGAGATCCTCTATTAGTTACCTATTGCTGCTAAACATTACCCCAAAACTCAGTGTCTTGAAACAACAAACATTTATTATCCAAGAGTTTCTGTAGGTCAGGAATTGGGCGTGGCTCAGCTGTCTCTGACTCAAACCCAGTCTGTCACAGGCTGCAATCAAGGTGCTGGCCAGGGTACAATCATCTTGAGGCTTAATGGGAGCAGACTTGCTTCCAAGCTGTTGGCAGCCTCAGGTCCTTGCTGGCTGTTGGCCAGAGACATCAGTCCCTTGACGTGCAGGTCTGGCAATAGGATAGGTAGCTCACAACGCCGCAGTTGGTTTTTCCCAGAGCAAGTGATTAAAAGCGTCAGAGAGGGCGCCCAAGGCCAAAGCTACAGCCTTTTTGTAACTAATCTCTGAGGTGACACCGTATCACTTTTGCTGAATGCTATTTATTAGAAATGAATTGCTAGGTCCAAGAGGAGGGGATGTGAAGACCAGGAGGTAGAGATCATTGGTACCATTTTACAGGCTGCCTGCCATAGGTTCTGAGCACTAAATTGAGCAGTGACACGTTGAATCTAAAAAGTGGTAACTATAGTTTAATACAAATAAGCTGAGTCTGAAGAAACACCTTGAGATTATGATGATACTACAACAAGAAAGATGTTAAGCCCAACTGGTGTGGCTCAGCGGTTGAGCGTCCACGCCAGGAACCAAGAGATCCCAGGTTCCGTTTCCGGTCAGGGCACATGACTGGGTTGTAGGCTTGATCCTCAGAAGGAGGCGTGCAGGAGGCAGTCAGTTGATGATGTTTTTATCTCTCTATCCCTCTCCCTTTCTCTCTGTCTAAAAATCAATAAAACCATATTTTAAAAAAGAAGACAATAAATAAGTATTTCAAGATGAAAAGCATTGAAAAAAATTATGTGACCATTATTCACCTGCTCTTCTTCATAGTTTTATAGATGTATGTGTCTTACACAAGACATTGTTTGGTTTTCTTTGCTTGACTGAGTAGAAATGGAATCATACTGGATATATTTCTCTGTGATTTGTTTCTTTCATTCAAGATTATGTTTCTGAGATTTACCCATTTGATGTGTTCACACCGATATTTTCAATTTGGCCGAAGCTTCACTAAGCTCTTCGTGTATTACTTTAATACAAAGCAAACTCAATCTTATCCTTTGAGCCACCAGCTTTCTCTTCACTCTTATATACAACAATGTATGACTATACCTCAAGTGATCTATATATGATTTGGGTTAGTTCCATCTTTTGGCTACATAAATAGTGCTGCCATGAACATCACTGAACTTATTTCCAGATATACTTGCTCAAAAGTGTATCCGGGGAATGCACCTGGGGGAGGAACTGCTGGATCAAAGGCACACGCGTGTCCAGCTTTAATTGATAATGCACGTTGTTTTCCAAAGCGGCTGAAGTGACTTATACTCCTGTCTCCGATAAGTAAATGTTCTAGTTGTTTCCACTCCTACCCAATATTTGATATTGTCTGTCGTAAAAAATTTTGCCAATCTGGGAGGTATAAAATGGAATTTCATTGAGATTTTTGTTTCCTTTTCACTTGGGCTATAATTTTATTTATTTATTTATTTTTTTTACCACATTATCAGGTCCGATCCAAATGATCAAATGAGACTCGGCTGTGCACTCAAAGTTCAGCCATTTACTATTTACAAAGTATTGCTACCTCAACTAGTTGTCATACCTGTGCAAATTCTTTGGTTGGGAGTTACCGGCAAAGAATCAAGATTTGTAATAATAATCTAGTGTAATGTCTACGTTACAAAGTGGTCTGAGGTGTAAATAGTCAAACAACGAATAAAGAAAATAATTTTCATGTGCATTGTTCTCCTTTTGTATTTATTTTGACATATACAGTGAAGATGTTTTTAGGGAATTATGGTAAGGGGGCAGCTGAGCCATGCCTGTCTAGTACATACACCATCTCTGCTGCCCTAACGGGTGTACAGAAAGAAAGAGTGGACCACTGAGGATTGGACAAATTTTGTTCCTGTTACAAACCCCAGCAGATGATGGTGCTTTTCTTTTTCTTTTTTTAAATAAATATATTTTATTGATTTCTTACAGAGAGGAAGAGAGAGGGATAGAGAGTTAGAAACATCAATGAGAGAGAATCATTGATCAGCTGCCTCTTGCACACCCCCTACTGGGGATGTGCCCACAACCAAGGTACATGCCCTTGACCGGAATCGAACCTGGGCCCTTTCAGTCTGCAGGCAAACCGGTTTCGGTCGATGGTGCTTTTCTAAAGTCAGAATTTTCATGCTCAGAGATTTACAGCGAAGGATTAATAAAGAAATTACTTCCCTTAGATGTTACTCTGTTTGATCAACATTGGATTGTAAATGTGCTGAAGTTTGGATTGATTACATTGTTCGACTCGGTGAGGTCACATCCTGGTTGGACCACACCCAAGAAACACGTCCCAGGACAAGTCAAAGTGCTAAGTGTAATGCCAGCTGCAAATGGGCAGAAGTCAGGTGATCTGGAATAGCTGGTGGCAGCCTGTCCTTACAGGCAGAACTGAAATGGAAACTGCCAACCCCTTGGATTCACTGTGAGATCGGCCTGGGCCTGCCTTGGTTTGGAGGCTGGTCATGGCAGACGCGGAACTCGGGTGTTCCTAACATTGCACTTTGAGCTTCCTTCTGTCAAAGCTAGCACAGAAAATAAGACCAAGATGACTTTTACTCATGTCCTGTTGGAGAATAGATGTACAGCATTTTAAAAATGCAATTTAGCTCAGCCATGAAGAATTTAAACGTATTACTATTTTTTGACCATGTAATTCCAACCTTAGGAATCTGCCCAGAGGGAGAGAGGAGAGACAGGGAGAAAAGGACTCATACTGGGAGGAAAGAGAAAGAGAAATGGAGGGAAGAGAGTTTGTGCACACAAGTGTTTGTGTGTGTGAGTGCAGCGATGGTGTGAACAAGTGTGGATGGGCAGCAGGCTCCCAGATCCCCTCCTCCTTAGCACTGTCTACTTACTCCCTCGCCAACTCCCTGCCCCAGCTTCAGGAAGGCACATGGTGAGTGGACAGCATACTGAGCCTCCTCATATCACAGAGAGTTAGTAGTAACTTCAACATTATACAACATTATAGTTGGGTCCAGCACTTTCTTTCAACATCACAAACTGACTTTTTGCCAATGGTTCATTATAATATTCCTAGGGGTCCAGTGCACAAAATTTGTGCATATTAAAAGGTGATTAATTAGAGGAAATCTACACTAATAAAAGAGAAATATGCAAATGTATTGTACCTCCATAATGCCCACCAGCCAATCAGGAGTGAGTATGCAAATTGACCCAACAAAGATGGCAGGTTAATTTGGCTGGAGCAGAGAAGGGTAGAGAAGCCCAGCCTAGAGGCTTGGCTTCTGTGCTGGAGCTGGAGTGAAGGCCTGGGTCCCAGGTGCTGGAGGAAAACCGATGCCAGCAGCCAGGGGAAGGAAGGCCTACTGTACAAATCTTCATGCAACAGGCCTCTACTATTTTAATATTGCTATTTTCCCTTTCTCTATAATAGAAGTGTCAGAGATGAAAGAAAATTTGTGAAATGTATATGAAAATCTTCCTCCTGTCAGAGTCTGGGGCAAGCTGTGGGACCCAGAGTCAAGTCCCCACCCACCTGCAGTGCCTCAAAATTGCACAAGACTCATACTCGGTCAGCCCCACCCACATTGGGTGAGATCCAGACCCGGCCAGCCCCACCCTTATCAAGCCCCTCCAGGCAGGGGTGGGGGGGTGGGCAGGTGCAGCCTCAGGTCCCCATCCAGCACCGCCATCCAGCCCGCTGGGCAGGGAGGTCCCCTGTCAAGTCCTGCCTTGCTGATTGCTCATGAAGGCTCATTACGGGAACTCATCCTCCGCTGTGGGTGCAGCCATCTTGACCGTTACAGTGTGATGGTCAATTTTCATATTTCCTCTTTATTAGATAAGATGGGACCACTGTCATATATGTGGTTCCTTTTTGACCTAAACAACTTTATGTGTCACATGACTATAAAGTACTTTGGGACAGGCAAACACTGTAATGAGCATCTGTACACAAGGAACCCAAGAAAACAATTCAGAGATGGATTGAGAGATGCATTAAAGTGCTTTTACAGTGTGTACACACACATCGAAAAACCCTAAGGTCCATCAACAGAGTAGTATAACCTCTGGGCTGTCTAGGCGTGGAACAATGAGCAGCTAATGCAATGCTTTTGAAGAACACTGAAGAACACAGGGATCAAAATGAAGGAAACCTCAGCTAAAATTTGTGTTGAGGGGAGGCTCTCACCCTTACCACTCCTCAACAGTTATCCCAAACAGGAAAAGACACACCTGTGTCTCTGAGAGGAAGCTGTATCTTCTACCCAGGAAGGAGGAAGATTTTCTTCTAGCCCAGCAACAAACCCAGCCAATAATTCATGGTTACCCTGAACTTGTGTTTTCCTCCAAAAAAAACTTTCACTTTTCTTTGCTAATGACTTTCGTCCACAGAAGGTTGTCATCAACGCCAACAGGAGTTTCCCAATATGGGGTGTGGTGAAGGGAGAGGCTTTAGTCAATGAAAACAGCTCAGTTGTGAAAGAACTCGGTGACAGCTCAGTCATGAAACAGCACGACTGTGAGGCTACCTTGGTGTTACAGTTCTGGGTTGCATTTCAGCAGGGGAAGGTGAGGTCTTCCGTGGGAACTGGTAGTGCGCTCAATGGAGACAGTGGGAAGCTGGCTTATCAAGAGAAGAGTTCCCACCTCAGTCCGGGATTGGTTCTCCTCATGAAAATGAGGACTCCAAATCATCACAGTTTGATTGGTCCCGAGAGCATTGTCTTGATTGGATGGGATGGAGCCCCTCTAATTGGTTAGTAAAGATTGAATGGGGAAAATCTCAATTCTATTGGTTGAGTTTGATCCTAGAACAAGGGTGGGCAAACTTTTTGACTCGAGGGCCACAATGGGTTCTTAAACTGGACCGGGGGGGGGGGGGGGGCGGAACAAAAGCAACCTGACCATGCTGGCACTCTAATCTTGAGCTGCTGGTGAAGGAGCGGAGGGGAGAGCAAGAGAACCCTTCGCTCTTTCGGCTCCGCGGGCCGGATAGAACAGCCCATCAGGCCGTAGTTTGCTCACGGCTGGCCTAGAAGCTCCTTTGTGAGGGTTGACTCAGATGAGAGTCAACCAATGCTGGGCAGTGGGGTGTGGTTTTCCCTGAAATGCAGTAGAAGCAGTGCCTGCTGGACTCTGGTTATGAATTTGAGCCCAAGTATGTTGAGTCCTTTTTGGCAAGTATATTTTTCTCAGGGTCAACACTTTTTGCCCCACCCTCCTTTCTAAGAAAATCTTTCATTTTGTATAACTCTTCTGGGTATCTCTCCTCGCTAGATGAGATGTTGCCTGGTCCATGACTTGTTTAATAAAGCCAATTATTCTTCAAATTTACCAAGATGAATTTTGTTGTATGGCATGACAAATGATCACAAAATAATATTAAATGACACCCTGGCTGGCATGCTCAGCGGTTAGAGCCTTGGCCTGCACCTGGAAGGGTCCCAGTTTGATTCCAGGTAGGTGCCCTTAACTGGGAATCCCTACTCCCAGTTGGGGCACGTGTGGGAGGCAACCAATTGATGTGTCTCCCTCACATGGATGTTTTTCTCCCGTCTCTCTGTCTCTCCCTCCCCCCATCCCTTCCACTCTCTCTGATCATCAATGGAAAAAATATCCTTACTTCTCCGGTGAGGATTTAAAATAATAATAATAATAATAATAATAATAATAATATTAAATGAAAAGCAGGCTATAAAACCATATATGAAGTACGACTAAAATTTTCTAAGAAAAAAACTGCACTTTAGTTTTTTTAATCTGTAAGGGAAAGTTAATGGGTGATTGGTGTGATAACTAGTGGTTTAAATGTTCCTTACTTGGTTTTAAGCTTTCAAATGTTCTGTAATGAACAGATGCCATTTCCACAATGAGGAAAAGTACTGCTCAAGTCTCATTCCTTCATTTTAATGGCCCTGGAGGCAGGCTGGCTTCTTACTTGCCCCGGTAACCTCAGACAAAGGGCCACCGGGGCTCCCCACCTTCTCTCTGCCTGCGTCCTGGCCGCGCTGCCCTCGCTCGGCCCTCTCTCTCCTCTCCCTGCGGCGCTTCCCTTTCTCCTAGTTTGAAATATCTCACTTTTCTGGAAGGCCCACGGCTTTTTTACAAACACACTGCTTCTCTCACCTAACACGGCCCGCAGAGCTCAGGACCCTGACTCGCGGCTCCCGCGCGCCCCCTATCGGCCGGCCGGGGCACTGCACCCCCCCCGGCGAGCTCCGGCCGCCCTTCGCCGGCGCCCCGCCCGCTTCCGCCTTCCGTCCCCGCCTGGACTCTGCCCCCGCTCCCCGCTCCCCGCGCCCCCCGCTTCGGACATGGCTCCGCTCCGCTTCTCGGCCAATGTGTCGTGGCTGTTCCCCGAGCTCCCCGGCCTCCCCGCGCGGTTGCGGGCAGCGGGCCGCGCGGGCTTCGAGGCCGCCGAGGTCGCCTGGCCGTACGCGGAGCCGCCCGAGGCGCTGGCGCGCGCGGCGCAGGAGGCGGGGCTGCAGCTGGTGCTCATCAACACGCCTCCGGGTGCGCCGGGGCCCGGCCGGGAGGGGGCCGCGCCGCGGCGGGCGGGCGGGCGGGCGCTGAGCTCCCTTCTCTCCGCAGGAGACCGAGAGGAGGGGGAGATGGGGCTGGGGGCCGTCCCCGGGAGGCAGGCGGCCTTCCGAGCGGGGCTGGAGCAGGCGGTGCAGTACGCCAAGGCTCTGGGCTGCCCCAGGTACCTGCCCTTTCCCCTCCCCCTCGCTGACCCGCGACCCCGCCGCACGTGTTAGGGGGAAGGGGGGGGGCGGGGGGATGACGCCCCCAGGTTCGGAGAGGCGCTTCCACTCCCTGCGGCCCCGGTGCTTTGTAAATTGCCTTTCATATTTGTTGTGTGTCATTCTCAGTCGGCAACTCTTTTCATGCTTCCCTCCTGCTGGGATCCCACGCTGGGATCCCGGTCTGACCTGGGAGATAGCGGAGTAAACTGAGAACGGAGGGGGGATCCGTCGGGGAACGGGTCAATTCGCGGCGGTGGGGGCAGAGGAGGCACCTGCCTGGGATTAGAGGCAGCCCCCTACGGGTTCTGATGTTGAACTGGGTCTTAACGGGGAGGGCATTTGCTCCATGTAAGGAGCTTTCCAGGCAGGGATGCTGTGGCCGGAGGCAAGAGGCGGCCTGGTGTGTTCAGCAAAGTTCAAGAGGCTGGAGAGGTAGCTTGTTGGGGTTGGATGTGGCCGGGAAAGATCAGGTGGTGGTGGGAGGTGGCAGGCTCAAAGCGGGGCTGATCAAATAAATGTCAAATCCTGCGGGAATGTCTGAAGAGGCTGGGGGGGAGCTGGCAAGAAGGGGCCGTTATTGGTGGGGGTGGGGTGGGAAATCGGATGAGAAGCAGCTAAGCAGCATTCAGGAAGTAGAGACAAGCAGCATGGGATCCTTAAGAAGGGTTTGGGTCAAAATAATGTCTAAAAAGTGAGACTTAAGCATGTTTAAGGGCGGAGAAGGGCCACTGGAAAGGTTGGAAGTACAGGAGGGGCTAAGCGAGGAACTGGACTCTGCGGCAGGAGGATGGGTTGACCCTCAGGGGGGCTGCGGGGAAAAGGCCTGGCCAAAAGCGGACACAGGTGTGTCTGAGGCCTGAGCACCGGGGCCAAGAGGTATGGACCAGAGACCTTTGGGGATGGGAGGGCTGCATGGTAGGAGGGCAGCTGGAAGAGGAGCGGAGGGGGTGAAGGCCCCGCTCTGGGGTGAACGCCACAGCCCCTTCCAGTCCCGTTTCCCCCACAGGATTCACCTGATGGCCGGCCGGGTACCCCGGGGTGCTGACCGAGCAGCAGTCAGGGGTGAAATGGAGACCGTTTTTCTGGAGAACCTGAGGCACGCAGCTGGGGTTTTGGCTCGGGTGAGGTGACAGTGAACACACACACACACACACACACACACACACACACAGGAATGTGCCTGAGTGTGCAGGGAAGGGGACGCACAGTGCGGAGAGCAGCCAGGCATAAGGCTGGGCACTGGCCGAAGTCAGAGTGACTGGTGAGGGGCTTGATCAGTGACAGAGGCCAGACGGGGGTGGGGGTGGGGGGAAGAGCTCTACTTACAGATCCAACATGGCGCTAGGAGAACCTCGTGGGACTGCTGGAGCCCATTAACACCCGCCTCACCGACCCCCAGTACTTCCTGGATTCGCCCCAGCAGGGTAGGACCCCCAGCCCTGTGCTGCCTCCTGTCCCTTTGATTCTTGTGCCCTTCCTGTGTCACGCCCCCCTCCTGGTTTCTCTCCAGCGGCGGCCATCTTACAGAAGGTGGGAAGGCCCAACCTCCAGCTACAAATGGTACGTGAAGAAAAGGGAGTGCTTCTGAGGGCCCACGCTCTCCAGCTGGGAGGCATGGTGGGCCTGAGGCGTTTCTGACTGTAGTGATCTCTGCCCAGGACATATTCCACTGGCAGATCATGGATGGGAACCTGACAGGAAACATCCGGGAGTTCCTGCCCATCGTTGGTGAGGGTCCCTCTCTTTGCTCCTTCCTCATCTGCTGTGCTCCCTTTACCCTCCCACTCTGCCAAGCCCCCCCCCCCCATCCCCCCCACACATACACACAGCTGTCCTTCAGGCCTGAGCAGGAGCCCGGGCCTTGCATCTGCCATCATCTGTCCCCAGGGCACGTGCAGGTGGCACAGGTCCCGGGCCGGGGGGACCCTGGCAGCCCCGGAGAGTTGAACTTCTCCTATCTCTTCCAACTGCTGGAAGATGAAGGCTACAGAGGCTTTGTCGGCTGCGAGTACCAGCCTCAAGGTGAGGGGCAGGCTGAGGCCCCAGGCTCGGCCCGGGGACGGGAGAACGGGGGACAGGTACTGGACAGGAGCCGTGTGCCTCCTCGTGGGTTGAGATGCTCTGCCTCCCTCTCCCCCCAGGAGACACAGTGGAGGGCTTGAGCTGGCTGCGTTCCTACTGGGACAGGCGGGGCCGCTCGCGGGCTGGCCCGTGAGGTGCTGCAGGCCCCCCAGTGCCTCTCCGGGACAGGGAATTGAGCATCCCGAGTATCCCCTGGAATTAAAGACAACTTGCTGGACATTTCATACATGTATGTTATTGGAGACACACAGTGTCTAACCCTTCGCTTTCTCCGATCACTTCCCTCCTTTTGGGAAGGGACACAGAGCTCATGGCGGAGTCCTTCAGTCTGCAGTGCTGCTGGGGAGGAGAGAGAGCTTTGAGTCCACCTCCTTACGTACAGATGCGACTCCAGGGGCCGGAAGCAAAGGGACTTGCTCAGGCTCACAGGGGCTTCAAAGACAGAAATGGGATTGGAACCCAGGTGTCTTATCTCAATGGCAATGCCCGTCAGCGATGTCTCACTGGGTAGTGGGCAGTGGGGACCAGAGAGCTCAAAGTGGGAGGTGGGTGACCTGGAGGCAGGATTCAGGCAAAGGAGCCCTAGGGCGAGCGCTTGCCACCTGATGTGAAGAATTCCTGGATTCCACCAGATGAGCAGGAAAGAGCCCCCTTCTGGAAGGGCCCAGGGGCCTGAGAGATGGGAACCTCGGGAGGTGACCTGGCTAGTCAGCAGCGTGAGTGTCCGGGGAGGGTAGGCCCTGCTGCCAGGCTGGAGCTGCAGAGCCCGCAGAGATGCACAAAGCTGCTGGTGTCCCGCGGTGCCCAGGCTTGTGCAGGGGCACAGAGGGCTGGCCATCCTACAAGTGAGCAGTCTTCTAGAACATGATTGGAGGAACAGTGACCTTCAGCCGTCCATTCCTCAGAGGAGGCGGGTCCAGAGGGTGAAACAGGCTGTGTTGATGACAGACTCAAGGTGATGGTAGGTGGAGACCAGCTGGGCGGGGGGGCTCTCGCTGTCCTGGGGCTGTACTGGGAAGGGCTCGCGGAAAACCACCGTCAGAGACTGTGGGGAACAGAGTGGGGGTCCACGGGTGAGAGAAGGGCAGGTAGGCCTCCCAACCCCAGCAGGCTCGAGTAGGGCATTTGGGTACAGCTTCCCACCAGGCTGACACAGAGTCCCACAGCCCCTGTTCTCACCGTCTTTCCCAAGTGGGAATCCAGAAACACTAGCACGAAACAGTCAGTGAACTTCTGATTCAACACAACCTGCGGCAGAAGACAAAATGAGATGGGGAGTGAGGTTTGTCCCGCCTGAGGAAGCACAGACCTCGTGGAAGTGGGAGGGACTAGTCTGAAGGGCGCTCCCATCACCACACCCAAACCCACCTGCACTCACTCCACGGCCAGCTAGAACCTCCTCTTTAAACGGAACCGTCCTCACCCTCGCTGGCCCCTGGTCAGCCAGTCTAGCCTCATCACGGAGAGGGGGAGGGGGCCTGACTGGGAGGCTCCTGAAGCCATCTGTCTGGAGGCCCTGCTCGGAGCTGGCACTGCAGCCCAACAACCAAGGGGAGCTCTCTGCCTCGGACAGCCCCCTCCTTGCCTCTGTGTGATCCCAGGTTTTACAGCTCTGGCCTCCCTGGACTGTCCCCTCCTGCCTGTCTGTTCCTGAGCAATCTCTTCCCTCCCAAGGATGCAGGGACCCCCTGTCCATACAGATGCTGCCCAGATCTCCTGAGTGCCAATCCCCGATGTCCCTTCAGAACACCTGGAAACTAATCTCCCCCACAGGTGCCAGGCTGCAGGACCTATCTCCACGAACCAACTCCTACTTTTTCTTGTGAAGTCTTCTCGAGTATCCTTTCCTGGACCACTGCTCTCACGGGCTCATCGCTAACCTTTACTCCCCCCAGTGTGTGTGTGCCTGTCACCACAGCTCTCCTCTCCACCCGTCCTTCCTGGCAGCGCTCTCAGCTTCCGTGCAGCAGCTGCCTGGAGAGAGGGCTGAGAGGCAGAGTCTCGGTCGGGTGTGAAGTGGGGCCCACGTGCGTTTTGGAAAGCTCCCCGGTGGTGCTGGTGCTGCTGGAGTGAGGGCCACACTTTGGGGGAATAAGAAGGCTTAAAGCCTAAGAGGTCCTTCCTGGGACTGCAGCCTCCCAGACCAACCACCGACGAGGTTCCAGAACTTGGCCCTCAGGATCTCTAGCCAAGGAAGGTTTGTGTTTTGTTTTTGTTTTTTAAATATATTTTTTATTGATTTTTTACAGAGAGGAAGAGAGAGGGATAGAGAGTTAGAAACATCGATGAGAGAGAATCATCGATCAGCTGCCTCCTGCACACCCTCCACTGAGGATGTGCCAGCAACCAAGGTACATGCCCCTGACTGGAATCGAACCCGGGACCCTTCAGTCCGCAGGCTGATGCTCTATCCACTGAGCCAAACCGGTTTCGGCAGGTTTGTGTTTTTGAGGCAGGTCAGGGAGACTTACCAGGTACTGAGTTCCCAAGTCTGGGCTCTGGAAGTGGCGGCAGCTCTGGGGAAAGCGGCTCAGGAGAACCTTGATCAGACTCTGGTACCAGGAGACCGTCATGGACAGGAAGCAGTCCTGGGGAGGTCCACAGGCCTGGACCTACTGTCCCAGAGCCCCCCTGCCCCCTCCGCTCTGGCTGCCCATGGAATCCTGACATCCATCCCCTCCCCTCTGGAACCCACGGTTCCTTACCAGCTGGGGGTCAATGTCTGCGATGGATTTGGCATGGACCGCCTCCAGGAGCTCCTCCAGCTCAGCCAGGGCCAAGCGCCCCCCCAGCCGCAGCCGATCAGGCCCCGGGGGCTCCAGCAAGAAGAGGCGCTTCCAGAGGGTATCCCTGCGGCAGTGCCCTCCAGCTAGCCGCACCAGCTGAGCCAGCCGCGCCCGTGCCACGCCCACCTCTGCGGCCAGTGGGGGGAACTGAGGAGCTGGGCCAGGCACCAGACCAACCCCCGCGGCCTCCCTAGGGCTCCCAGCAGAGCTCCCGGGAGCCTCTGGCTCAGGGGGAAGCCTGGGTGGCTTCCGGAACCTGCGCAAGTCCGCAGTTAGCCTGGGAAAGAGCTCTCGTTGGCTGGTGAGCACCACGAAGAACTGCAGCCTGGAATGGGGAGGGAGCAAGAGTGGTGGTTACAGCAGGAAACGGCAAGGACCGGGGGCAGGCTGGACAGTGGGCACATTCCAGGTGGGCATCTGCTGACCGCAGAACATGCCGCTCAGCCTCTCCTTGCTCCTCAAAGGGGGCAGCACAGTGACAGACAAGCAGAGACACGTCAAAGTCATCCTGGTGACGAAGTCCCTCAGAGTCCAGGTAGGAGCCGGAGCTGTGCGGTGGGGAAGAGATGTCAGCCTGAGGTCCTAATGAAGTCAGCATCACCCCTTCTGTCCAAGAGAACACAGGTCTCCCAACCGTAAGGCTAGTTCTGACCGCAGCTCCACCAGAGAACATGCTGGTGGCCTGTCCTCCATACCTGTGCCATGCCGACACCAGGGCGTATTCATTATGTTCTGGGCCCCCTGGCCGAGCCATTCGCAGTGGCTTCATGTGGTAGGAGCTAGCGTGGTCAGCCACGTAGTTGTACAGCTGGTGGGCAGCAATGAGCGGTGTGGGGAGCTCCAGGGTCCCTAAGGGGCAAGTTACAGGAGACTGAGCCTGGGATAGACACACTGATCTGATGGGCTGGGGGATTAGGAGGTCCTAAGGCTCTGATTGACACGCAGACTGGCCCTGCTTTTGTGGAGAGCTCCTAAGGTCCTGCAGAACATAGAGATGGGACAAAGTGCCAGGATAGGCAGGGCAGGGCATACAACACAGGATCTAAATTTTGATATCAAACAGACTATGAAGAAGTTAAGACAGAGATGTGGAGGCAGGGTCCAAGTGATATGAGGCAATTAACAACATGGGCTAGAAAGACAAAGTGTGGCCCTAGGAAGTGGTCCCATTGGCCCACACCTTGTGGCCTGTCCTTTTTTAGTTTCATGGGCTTGCCCTTGGGCACCAACCAACCTTGGTAAATGTGATTGCGACCAAAGTGGGGCCCATCAGGGTGGTGGGCCAGGAAGTGTCTCAGGAAGGTGGTGAGGTGGTAGCCGTGCCGCAGTACCAGGTGGGTGCCCACCACATGCTGGTGCACGAGGCGCAGGTGGAAGTCATAGCTGAATGAGTGCACGTGCATCAGGTCCCGCACCTTGTCGCACTCCTCGGTGAACAGCATGGACAGCTGGGGAGGCACAGGAGCTGGGTTAGGAAATGGTAGCACAGGCTGCCCAGCACATTCCCATTTCCTCCTTTTGCATGGGAGAAGACAGCTCAGGATTCACCCTATTGCCCGAACAGTTCAGGGACATTCTCCTCATATTCTCTTTTTCACTATACTAGAGGCCCGGTGCACAAAAATTCATGCACTGGAGGGGGCGGGTCCCTCAGCCCAGCCTGCCCCCTCTCACAGTCCGGGAGTCCTCAGGGGCAGGAGGTGACCCGGCAATCAGGGGAAGGCGATGCCTCCATCACATCTCTGCTGCTGCCACTGCTGGCAGTGTAAGCCTCAACCAGCCCTGGTTACCTGAGCCTCAGGTGACCCTGAACGGCTGGGCAACTGCCATCCGAGGTTTGCCTGCACCTTGGGCCGGCCCTGGGCAGCTGGGGGCTAAGGGGACTGGGGGACTCTGGAGGCAGGCGCATGGAGTGGCCAGACCCACCTGGGTGTGGGCCCAGATTTGCCACATGCTTGTTGCCCCAGTGGGGCTGAGGGGACTGGGCGCTGCCACCTTGTGGCTGTGGGTGCTGTCATCTTGAGGGTGTGACAGCCAATTAGCATATTCCCTTCTGATTGGCTGTGGGTGCTGCCATCTTTGTGAGAGCATGACAGTCAATTGGCATATTCCCTCGTTATTAGATAGGATTGTCATCCTGTTTATATGAAACTGACCCTTTTGAGAGATGGACTTTTTATTCTGAAGCCCAGAGTCTGCTAATGTCTGGCACAGATTCACTGATACAACAAATACTTGCTGAGTGCCTACCTGGTACCATTCTAGGTGCTGGGGAAAATTGGGCAACAAACCAAAGCCCTCAAGAAGCTTACTTTTGAGTGGTGGGAGATAATACAATAAACATCAGACAGAGAAAAGGAGTGCACTGTAGGTTAGAAGATGGTGTTATGGAAAACAAGAAGTAAAGCAGTTGCCATTTTAAACAAGGTGGTCAGGGTAGGCCAGGTGTGTAATTATTTACTATGAGAAAGTGTCTGCTGTCCTCTTCCCATCTCTCCAGCTTTATTTTTCCCACCAAAATACTCATTCTTCCCAAGTACATCACATTCTCTCTATTTTTCTCTGCCTGAATGCTGCCCTCCCCGATCCTCAAGCCTGGCTAACTTCTCTTTGATAAAGCTTTGTCTTGGACATCCTGACAAGCTAGATCTAATTGATCTGTGAATGAGTGAGTGAAGGGTGGCAGAGAGACGGAGCTGATCTTCTCTTGGTGGAAATCACCATTAGTTAAAGTGCTAACAACTGGATCGATGGTGCCGGAATGGCAGAATCTACGTGAGCACTTCCTTGGGGGCCCTGGGCATAGGAGTTAATAGGAAAGGAAAAATGACTGGATAAGGAGCACTAGCTGAGGAGCAGAGTAGCCGTACTTTGCTGGGTAAGTCATGTTACCTGCTTCAGTTCCCATCTACCGTGGAGATGCGGTAACGGTCTCCCTAACATTAGAGGCAGTGTGAAAAACTTCCTTAGCCAGGCAGGAGCCTCAGTACTGCCCCCAGCTGGCTCTGTGCCCTGGGGCAAGGTAATGAACCTCCATCAGCCTTAGTTTCCTCATCTGTACCAGAGAAGTAAAACTCCCCTTCACTGTAGTATATATACTAAGCACTTGTTGAACAATAACAATAATAAAGCAATTTAGAAACCAAGTAGGGTTAGCAATTAGATATGTAGAGGCAGCGAGCCAAGCTGGATAGGGATCAGGGAGCAGGGAAGCCAGGACGTCAGAAAGTTTGAGAGTAGCGGAGGATGGGGGGCAGGGCAGGGTCCTTCCCATCAATACAGCAGCCCAGTGTGAAAGTCCCTCCGGCCCACAGCTCCCTTCTGGGCACTCAGGCTCCAGGAGGTTCCTGCAGTCACCAAGCTTCCCTGGATCGCAGCATCCTGTGATGACGGGACTAGGTATCCACAGCAAGTCAAAGGCAACCGTCTATGGGCTGACAGGAGCTCTCCAGACAGGAGAGGAATCTGTGATGTCTGCGCTGGAAGGCGACAGCTGGGCCCGGGCAGATCCTGATCTCTCGGAAACCAAATGGGAGACGCGAGGAAGGCCTGGGCCTTCGCATGACGAAGCCGAATCATGGAAGCACAGAGGGCGGCAGGTCCCTGACCTCACTCGAACCTCTCACTCCCCTGAGCACTCCTGGCGCTTGGTGCTCCTGGGGTGCAGTGGCCCTGCCTTGAGGCAGACAGACAGGCCTGAATAAGAACTGGCGGGTATGCTGTGTGGGTGGGAACTCTAGCCCGCATTCTACGAGATGCAAAGGCTATTGCCAGCTCTAGATTAGGCCAGGACTGCCCATGGCACCGACCTGCCCATGTGTCAGATCAGCCACTATGCTCAAATGTCTGCACTAACCATCCATGGTTATGGACTGACACAGCGCCGGGCTGTCAGTGCCCAATGACCACGGCCAGATCAGCCACTGTGCTGGAATGCCTTCTGCCCTCTTGTTACAGCTGAGTACATCTCTGGACCACCTGCCGAGTGACACTGGTGGATGGTCCAGTCACCAGAAGGACCACTGACCTAGCCAGTGCACAGCACCAGATCACCCCTCAGCCAGACGGCTCATGCATTATTCTTATTGGCCACAGCACACCACGGACTATACCTGAGCCGCCATATTCCCGCCCCCACCACATACCTGAGAATTGACGGCTTGCCCCATGGGGATCCGGGAACACTCTAGGGCAAACTGTTTGACACAGAAGTAACAGCCCTAGAGAGAGGGTGAAGGGGAGGTCAGGAGGGTAAGAGACAGGTGAGTCTGGCCCTCCTCACTCAGCGCTCCCCCTGCTCACCTGGAAAGCCAGCTCCATGAGGATGATGCCCCCGGGCAGTGCCCGCTGTAGGTGGTAGGTGGTGACCGGAGAGCCAGTGCTCTGAAGAAAGAAAAAAAAGATGGCTTCGGGGGCAAGAGTGGAGGTTCACCGGCCACAGATCAGCAGGGAAAAAGTCTCTGGGGCGGTGACTTTAGTGGGGTCAGGCTGGGATCAACCACCTGAGTCACTGGTTGTTGATCCCAGGGTCACTGACCTCTGGCCTTGGGGAAATAATTCAGGCTTAGTGACACCGGTGTCTGGGGCATCACTGATTTCACTCTCAGGGAAGGTACGTGACGACACGTTACCTTGGGGCTCCCATCAGTCTTGCTTTTGGAGCAGGAGAAGGAACTCCGACCCTCTGTTCCGAGGATGGCCATGGCCCGCGGCCGGCTGGTACTGCAGGAAAGGAAGGGGGACAAGAAGATGCAGCCAGCCAGCGGGGTGAAGGATTACAGCTATCTGACTCAATCCGTTTTACGTGGAATTGTCTGTAGGAGAGGAGACAGCCCAGAGGGGGCCTGCTCGGGCACCACAGTGAGGAGGTGGCAAGGCTCCCTCAGTAACGGCTGCTTTAAGGGGAAGTGAGCAGTGCTCAGTGCAGAGATGGGTGCCAGGCCTTTCTCTACCACATGTAACTGTAATATGAACAGATACTTTCCCATCAGCCCCTGGGAAGGGGTGGGAACACAGAATCCGGAGGCTCAGATGTTGAGAAGAGCACAGAGCAGGGCCACAGAGATTCGATACAGAGGAAGAGGTGGTGGGGAACTTGTCACTGAGCTCAGGGGAGAAGCAAGGTGGTGACAGACTTTCTAAGACTCCAGTAGCCATGAATGAACATGACCAAGAACAGGCCAGAGTGCAGTGATGCAAGCAGGTTCAGTGCAGGGGTTCTTGCTGAGAAAAACAGCTACCCTTGGTGAGTAAGGGACTTCCTGGGTCACAAACCACATAAAATCTCAGGAGAGGGCAGTGAGGTTATCAGGACAGCAATCATTAAAGCCCAGGTCCAGAGGTCCATGTGCATGGCTGTACACCAGCACGTAAGCACAAGCTCTGTGGGAATGTAGTTCTGTGAGGTTTAAGGATGTGAGTGAGGGCTGCATGGAAGTGTCCAAGGTCCTCGGGTGTGTGTGTGTGTGTGTGCACTGGCCTAGTGGGGTGGACATGCGTAAGGCCTGAATTGTCCTCACGGGACCTATGTGAGGACAGGAAGGGCAGGTGGAGCCTCACCTGCAGTGGGGGAGGGGAGGGGAAGGAGGGGCGGAGGCGGAGGACGAGGGAAGGAAGAGATGGGCTCACCTTCGGGCAGGTGAGGGGGGCCGCAGCGGCACCAGCGCAAAGCCCATGCTCTGCAGATACTGCACGTACTGCTGCAGGAACGCCAGGCTCAGCTCCTTCAGCCACGGCTCCTCACGAGCGCCCGGCGGGGACACATCCAAGGCCTCACAGCTTGCGGGAGCCTCTCTGCTCCCAGACCCTGACTCAGGGCGGTGGCGCCGCTGTGAGAGTGGGAATTAAGGAAGGCTCTACCCACTGTCGCCCACCAGGGGGTGGGGGGAATGGCGGTCGCTGTGGGGAAAGGGAGATCCCAGGGGAGACATCCTGGAGTCTTGAGCCTCACCTGGCCCTCGGGGGGCCCACAGGTCTCGGGTGGCCCATGCAGCCAGGCGGCCGGGTCGAAGAGCAGGGCTGTGGCACAGTAATGCACCAGGCGGGATGACTGCTTCAGGGTCTCCAGCTCCCCGGCCTGAGGAAACGGGGCCGTGGACACTGGAGTGGCGGCCAGGGAAGGGTCACAGATGACCCGAGAGGAGGGGGGTCGGGCCACTCACACTGATGGGCATGCTGGCGGGGGTGGAGCGCTGCTGCCAGGTTACAAACAGGTTCTCCATCTTCATCTGCCGCTCCAGCTCTGGGGGTGGGAAGCATCAGCAATGGCCCCCAGGACCTGCTGCCCCTCTCCCTCCCAGACTCCACGGTCTGTCCCTGCCCACTGGCCACCCAGTGCGCTCACCTCTGCGCTCCGTCATCTTGATCTCCAGGAACTGTTGTCCATGGTAGGTGACGGGGTCGGGGGGTCTGGGCACAGGGCCAAGTGAGGAGCTGTGGCGGGCAGCTGTGATATCCCTCAGGGCCTCATCAAAGGGGAATGTGTCCAGGGGCAGGGGGACCCCACCCCGAGAGGACCCACTCAGCCGGCCTTGCTCACGGCTCAGAGGGGGGCTTGCACTCCGGATGAGGGCCTCTGCTTCCACGGTCGGCAGCAGGAATGGGTTTGGCTCCTGAGAAAGATGGAGCCTCACAATGGGTGAGCGGCTTTTGTCCTCAGACCTTCTCTCCTGCCCTGGCCTCTCTCTGTCTCTCCTTCCCCACTGCCTCTACTTTTAGTCTGTCCCCTTCCCCTGCTTCCGAGCCAGTACTTCCTTCACACCCTCAGGAGCAGAGCTAGCGGAGGGAGCCGGGCAGCGGCACCTTTTCATCCCGCACTGGGAAGTCCAGCTGGCCGTAATGATGGAAGAGGCCCAGCTTCTGGCTGAGGAGGCAGAAGATGAGGTGGGCGCGAGCGTTCTGCCACTGCACGAGGCGGACCAGTGCTCGGCCCAACGCTGCGCCTAGGTCTGGAGCCCAGTTGTACGTCAGCAGCTGCAGCTGGAAGTCAGGGGCCAGGGTCAGGGTCAGCGAGACCACAGAAGCTCTTCCCACACCCAGCCCCTGACCCCACATCCACCTTCTTATCCACGACCTCCAGGAGCAAGAACCTCTGCCGGGGAGCATTTCGTCCGGAGCTGCTGTCACTGCCAGGCTCGAAGCGCTGCAGGGCTTTGGGAGCTACAGGGTGGGGGAGGGTCATAACGGGATCCTGGAGGCAGGTCTGCTCAATCCCATCCTGTCCCCAAGGTCAGAGACTGCCTTCAGTCACTGCAAACCCAGCTCCCCCAGGCCATGCCCTCACCCTGCTGGGTCGGTCTCCTCCACTGTGAGAAGCTCCTTCCCAGAAGCAGCAGGTGCCGCTCGGCTGTAGGGCGGGGTGTGGGGCCCAGTTGTCCGAGGGAACAAGGAGTGAAGGTGTCTGGCTCTGAGCTCCTATTGGGAGGGAGGGGTGCTCAGGAGGCAGACCATCCACGGCCTCATCTCCGGCCATCACCTCCTGAGCCTAGGCCCCCGTTCCCCTAGCTCAGCCTCTGAGACCCCAAACTCACACATGCTGCTCAAAGATGCGAACACTGGTGTCTCCAGCCATTGAGGTGACCAGAGTGGTGAACTCAGACAAGATGGACGCAAGGAGGAACCGGGACACCATGTGGGTGGAGCTCCTGGACACTGAGGTGCAACCTGGATCCGGGCAAAGGAGTCCTGGTTGGGGTATGTGTGGGGTGGGGGGTAGGCTGAGGAGGGGAGGGGGCTGGGGTCTCACCAGTCTGAACCATGAACTCCATCCAGCGCCGAGTAACCCGAGCGAACACAGGCTGCAGGGTCCCCACCTCGCCCTCCTCCAGCTGCGTGGTCCGGCGTCTGAAGACACAGCAGGAGTAAGAACCGCACACGGATACTTGATATGTGTTTATATAAATCCATTATCAACTATGATTTCACACCACACCCTCCCCTGACACCACACACACACACACACACACACACACACACACACACACACACCTTTGTCTCTGGGCTCCAGAATCCGGGCCCGATGCCCGCTCAGCTCCACCTGGAGTCCGAACGTTTTCAGTTTTGTGACGCCTCCGGCCCCGAGTGTCTTCTGGCCGATCCAGGACAATGTCATCAGTTGTTTTGGGAGAACCCAAGTCCCCAGATTCTGTTTTATTCTGGAGGCAATGCAGTGAGTGAGCAGGGCTACTGGTAAGGGGAGCAGGAGAGCGGCTGGAAAGGTAACAAGAGCTGGAGGATGAGGAGGCTCAGGCTCGGCCCTGGTTTCACTGCGGGCTGACTAAGCAACCTTGGGCAAGCTTCTCAACTTTCCACCAGCTGTGTCAGTGGTAAAAGCCCTCTTCCCCTGCGGGTGGTGAGGACAGGGTAAGAAAAGTGGACGTGAGGGCCCTTAATAAGCTGAGGCTCTCTCTGTCTGAACTTGCTACATTCTACAAGCTCCTACCCAAGGACAGAGTAGGTTTCTATTACTGGAGACGTGAGGCCAGGCCTGTAGAGGAGTTCAGGTGGAGCCAGGAGGCAGGCGAGAAGTAGATGCCAACTTCCTCACCTCCTCCCATTCCCCCTTACCAGCATGTCCCAGAAGCTACGCCGGCCAGCTCTGCTGGGGGGCGTCACAGGCTCCCCAGGGGCAGGCCCCGGGGGAAAGGTGCTAGCTCGGCCTGCGGGGCTCTTGGTTTCCAAGGACCCACTCCTGAGACTTCCTGTGGACACCAGACAATACAGATTTTGTCACTGACCATCAATCCCCCTTCCAGACAACCTAGCCCCAAGGTGTGACAGCGACTTGACACCTCTGTGGGTTAGTGAGTGACAGCATATGCAACTGAGCGTGGCTGCAGACGTGGTATGAAGTGAGTTGCTGACATTTCCCACTCAGAGCGGTGACCCTAAGCCTGGGCACATTCCTGCCAGGGACTTGCTGATGCAGGGAAGGTAAGGGACAATTAAGAATGAGTATTTCAGATGGGGCCTCTGTGAGGTCTTCCAGAACCCCACCCGTGCACCCTCACCTGAACCACCATCTTGCCTGGACCTGTGAGGCTCTCGCCCCACATACCTGGGGACAGGTCCTCTGTGCACAGGGAGGCCGGCAGCAGCTGCAGCTCCATGACAGCATCGGCCAAGGCCTGGCGAGCTGCTCCGCGGAGCTTCTCTTCCAGTTGCACGATACTGATATTCCCCTTTTCCCACACATCTAGGCGAAGCCGTGGGGCTCCACTGTGAGCTGGAGGAAAGAATGAGGGTCACTTAAGGGCGCCCCTAGTTCCTACAGCATTAACGGAACACCCCTCCTCTGAGCAAGCTGCCCCACCTGAAGAACTGTCCGGCAGGACTGGGCAGCGAGTGACCGTGGTCAGCTGCTCAAATTCCTCCTCTTGCAGTAGATCTGGGGGCCCCAGGGAAGAGGGGGGCCATGATGCCAGTGAGATGGGGGCCCCTTCCTCATCCACAAAGGATAGAGTGATGCAGGCAACTCCTAGGTAGAAATCCACAGGAAAACTCAGGGCTGGGACTTCCAGATCCCTTTTCCTCATCTCCCCAAGCCCCCCTGAGCTGCAAGGCTGGGAAAGGCCCTCTCAGCCACCGCAGGAAAGGCTTCCCCACACCTGGCAGCGCCATGCCCTGTACCTTTGCCGCCAGTGCCCTGTCCACCAGGCTTGTTATACAGATAAATGTCCAGGTCGGGGAGGCTGCCCTGTGGTGGGAGCGGATGCTGGGGAAAGAACCAGAGAACTAAGAGTAGGCAAATGGACAAAAGCCATCAGGGAAGGGTGTCCACAGTGGGGAACGGGAAGCACAGGAAGACACAGCTAGATAATAAAGGTGTTTGTGGGGGGAAGGGGTGTACACAGGCCCATGGGCCAAGGTCCAATGGGGCATCTATATAAAAGTTACACAGTAAGGGTGTGCGTGTGCATGGGGGTACTTGGGCACGTGTGCGTTGAATGAGGTGGGTGAAACCTCACCTGGAAGTGGTTCCGGCCATTGCTGTCTGTGTACTTGGGAGAATGCAGGAAGATAAGCAGGTTTTGCCGCAGGTACCAGGCCACGGCGGGCAGCCAGGGCCTGCAGGACGGGGGCAGGGCCAGATGCAACACCTCTGAGGGGAGACTTCCGGGCGGCTGGATGAACTGCAGAGAGTGGGAAGGGGGGTCAGAGCTGGATGAGGAGGTTCTGGCTGAGACGGTCCTGCATCTGCGGCTGCCATGGAGGGTGTTGGAGTCTGGGGGGGAGCTGACCTCTACATCAGCTGGTGTCAGCTTGCAGTTCCGAACAAGCATGACTGTGATGACATCCAGAGTGGCCTCATCCAGGCGCCGACGCAGAACCCGCACCAGCTCATCTGTGATCTCGGGACCTTGATATAGTTGTGGTGGGAAGGTGGAGACCCTGCAGAGGATCCAGCTACCCCAAACCGGCCCTTAGCCCCAGACTCAAACATTCCCCCACACACCAGAGGCAGCCGGCACTAGGTTTTAGTTCTGCCAAGCTACTCACTGTGTGACTGTGGACAAGTGAGTTTTACCTCCTAAAGCCTCAGCGCCCTTAGCCATAAAATGCCAATAGTAACATTATCTACCCATATGTAACAATCTTAGCCCAAGACCTAGTACACACATTCATCGGGCCACAAACATTAGCTGGAAAATCCATTTGCCTAATAGACACCTCAGGCTCAACGTATCTCAAACTGAACCAATCACCTGCACCCCAACTCGCCCCTGGTATCCAGCCAGTGAGGCCACGATCTGCCCATGGTTACCCGGACAGATACTGATGTCAACTTTAATGACCCCCCTTCCCCAAGCTGCATTTCAATCAGCTCGAGGTCCTGGCCCCTAAATATCACAGCAGCCTGTCCTTTCCCACCCAGCTCCTCCTCGAGGGAAGCCCAGAGCATAGCAGGAGCTGGAGGAGGAAGGCTCCAAGGGAAGTCCCAGAGAATCCCGGAACCTCTCCTGGCCACTTCCTGCCCTCTCCCTGCCGTCCTTACCCGCCTGCCCTACACCATGCACCAGCAACTGGATATGTCTGTCCACCTGGCCCACGGGGCGAGCAGCGTCTGCACTGCGGCTGGAGGCCAGGTCGAGGGGAGAACGGGGACCCTGTAGGAAAACTCTGGTCAGGGCCCGGGCTCAGAGAGCAAAGCCTGGCGGGGAGCAGGGCTGCAGGGAGTGAAGGCGATACGTGCCGAGGCTTCCTCAGAGCAGATGGGCTCCTGGCTTCGGGACAGAGCCAGGGAGGGGGGCGCAGCATCGCCTTCCGATGGCCGCTCGCTGCAGGACGTCTCCAGGAGCCTGGGAAAGAGCGGCAAGGTCTTTGGCCATGCCTCCTCCTGCGCCATCCAGGCACCACGCTTTACCCCATCTCTGCGGGGCTCACGTACCGGAGGTAATACACAGCCTTGGTGGCTCGCTCCTGATAAACAAACATATTCTTCCGGTTCACCACGGAGAAGGCATTGAGCACAGAGCGCAGGGCCTGGATGGCTGTAGGGGGGACGGGGGCTCAGGGAACAACTCCCTTCTCCAGATCCCCCTACACTCTCCACCTGCCCTCTCATGCCACCATATACCACGGGAGACCCCCATGCTGGGCCCCATTTTGAGGCGTGAATGGACTCGAATCACGGTTCCCCACACAACGTCACAGGAGAAATGGCCAGGGACAAACTGCATCGTGGCTGCCAGGTATCCTCGGGGCGCACAGCTCTCATCAGCAGCGTAATCTGCTGGGGGAACGGAGACGTGGGTCAGAAATGGCGCCCAGCCCTCTGCCCTCACAGACTTCTCACCTGTGAGCTGGTCCCCTCATTCCCACCTCCCAGGCTCCTCAGCCCTGTCTACTCCCCTGCAGGGCACAGATGGTCCTTTTGGGTGATAAGGCGGGACCGTGCCCTTAGGAAGGCAGGCCACAGCACAAAGGTTTTCAGAATTATCTTAGGGAGATGTGGAAAAGGAATCAAAAAGAGGTGTCAGGATAAGCAACGCACGAGAAAATCCTGAAGTTAATGCCACAACACCCTGATCCTGTCACAATATACTCACAATGCACTATGCACCCCATCTGTGTACTCACTGGGAGTTATAACAATGACCCCACTAAAACAAAAGCATAGGCTACTGATACACACCCACCCCAGAGTGGGGACAGCTGTGTCCTGTGCTTTGGAGGATAGCTACCCCCAAAACTCAAAGGCTGGTGTGACAGTGTGCAAGAGTCCATAGCCACATCCAATGCCTTGTCTGACTCTTTCCAGGTTGACGTGGAACCTTCCACTAACCCAAAGGTGGCAATTTGGTTTCCCAGAGAAGCTGCCGTCAGATGTGAGCGGTTACAGAAAACCCAGGAGGCTGCGGAGTCTGGAAAGGAATGCTGGTTGCTAAGGGTTTCAGCAAAACCTCATGGGGAGACTAAACCGAGGTAGGGCTCTGTCTGGCTTCTGCCTGGTCTCACATCTCAGGCTGCTGGAAGTCATTGTGAAGTAACAGTGCCGGGCTGTCCTAGCTCATGCACAATTTGCAGAAGATGCCGCCAAAACCCCAGGAAGCCCACTAATTACAGGAATTCTGCTTTGATGTGGAACACGTCCCAGGATGTGCTGAGAGATGCACTCTCTGGAGCTGTCAGGAAGGTTCGTCTACAGACTTGCTGAGAATGTTAAAAAATAAGGAGTGGTCTGATTTTACTTTTAAACCAGAAAGGAGAACTACAAAGGAATGGCATTTCATCGCGTGGCACACATAAACTAATTATTAAAATTCTGCAGCACACCAAAAAAAGATATTTTTTGCCAACCTGACCAAAAAGGAAAAAAAAAAAGGGTATAGTTTTGACTCATTCACACTGGACAGCTATTGTTGTGTTACTGTTGTCATTTTTTTAATTTGACAATTTAAGGGAGAAGAGGTTAGTGCCCCTCTCTGGATAAGTACCTTTTAGGTATTGCATGTTTTAAAAATTCTTGTGGCACACCAGTTGAAAAATCACTGCTCTGAGTTGGGGTGAGAGGGCATCAGGAATAAGAGAAGAGAGCAGAAGTGTGGAGACCTCAATTACCATCTCGAGTAGATTACCATGTGTCTTAACCATGACCAGGAATCCCCCAGGGGTCCTGTGCCTGCCTGTTTGGAGGGACAGCCAATCAGAAAGACCTCCTCCCGGGTCTCCGGCTCCACTCCGCTGGCCTTCTCTCACCTGCCAACTGGCCTGCTTGTCCCCCACACCCACCCCTTGCCCAGCCTATTACCCTGCAGGAGGAAGACCGTCACTCTGGGAAACAAGACAGGACAAGGCCCTTAAGAAGACAGGTGACAGCCAGTGCCCCTTCGATGACCCCTCTCTCTCTGGTATTCTTCAACCTTTCCCCCCCTCTCCTGGCTCTTTTGCCTTGGAACATAAATGTGCGCAAGTCTCTACCTTAGTTTAAAATTGCTGCCTTGACCTCCATTTCCGCTAGTTCCTGCCATATCTATTTCATCTCTCCCTTCACTACCAAGCCACTTGAAAGATTAGCTATTCTCTGCGCGACCTAACATCCTTTCACTTTTCAATTTCCTCTAGTTTGTATTCCACTGAAAGTGCTTCTGCTGAAGTCTCTGATGAACTTGAAATAGCCAAGCCTAGTGATCCTTTTGTGTCCCCTCCTCCTCGCTCTCGCTGTATTACTTGCCACCAATGAGCAAGCATTGGTGACTCTGCCCTCGGTTTCTCACCAGTCTTCGCTAGAGGGAAGGAAGGCTCCCTCCCGGGTGGAACCTCACCATCGCTGGGCAGGGGTGCCCGCTGACGGGAGTGGAAGGGGGTCTCGCTGCGCCACAGATCTTCTTCACTCTCAGCCACCAGGAGAGAGTTACACACATGACTGTCATGGAGGTCCTGAAGAAGCAGCCGCTAGGGAGAAGGAGCAAGGTGTCAAGGAACTAGAATATTCCCTCATAAGCTAGTGATGGTACAGAGAGGTGATCAAAGGCCAGAGAGAATGCCCATTATCTCAGGGGGGAGGGGGTCAGAGGTCAAAAAGAGCATCAGCGATCACTGGCAGGTCAGAGGTGATATCTAAGTCGTTGGGCTCCAGGGCTGTAAGCACTGGTCCCCAGTCAGGAATACTTGTCCCTCCTCATTGTGTCCATCATCCTTCAGGTCTCAGCTTAATAATCAGTTCTTCTGAGAAGCTTTCCTGGACACTTTAGAGGGTCAGATCCCGTTATATGATGTCATAACGGTCTCAACGTTTCCTCTGTAGAAGTCTTCACAATTGTAATGAAAGTAATTTGTGTGTTTTAATTGTTCAATGTCTATCTCCCCCACTCAACACAAGCCCTCGAGAATCAGGCGTTCCCTCTTGTTCACCGTTATATCCCTAATGCTAGCACAGTGCAATGAATGGGAACATCTCATAGTCCCTGGAGGGGATGAGAGGAACCCACAGTACTGGGGATGGGTTAGGGAGGGTTCCCTAGTTTGTGGGGAGTTTGGGGAGGGGGGCACCCCAATAAATGAGGAGGTATCAAAGAAAACGTCCAAGATGGATCAGCAGCCTCTGAAAGTCAAGGTCCCGGGAATTCCTTTCTCTCCGGGGCTGTGACCATGCCTGGAGAGCCCTGTCCCCGGCTGCCCTTACCTGGTTGACCTCCCTGCAGATCTCCCCAACTCGCCTCACCAAGAGCTGCTGCAGGTGGCGGCACTCGGTGCCTGGCCCCCCATCTTCCCGAACCAGGCTCCTAGGAAGGAGGGGTGGATCAGACATAGGACTGCAGCGGGGAGAAAATTGTAGGGAAGGGTCATGGGAGCTGGGCCAAGAGGAACCATGAAAAGGAAGTAGGTTGAACAAAGGAAAGTAAACATGGTGGGAAATGGGAAAGATGGAAATCTCAGTGGCAATTCTGGAGGCCTCGGCTCCATGCCTGCCTCAGCAGGCTCCACATGGGTACCACGCCGAGGCTTCTACCATGAGGCTCTCCTTTCATCACTGGCAGGTCAGAGATGGAATCTAAGTCACCGGGCACAGGGCTCTGAGCATGGACCCCAGGTAGGAACACTTGTCCCTTGGGAAGTTAGGAACACTTTATCTGAACGATGGCCTTCCCTTCTCTCAACCCCACCTCTGTGATTAGAGGAGGATTTAACCAGAGGCCTAGGCATGAATCCTGGCTCTGCCACTTACTGACTGTGACCTTAGGAAATACTTAACTTTTCTGTGCTTGAGTTTCCTCATTTGTAGTAATAATATAAGGATAATAGTACTTTGTAGGGGTGTTATATAGATTAAATAAGCTTTAACAGTGCCTGCCACTTAGTAAGCACTTGTTAAATATTGTCTATCATTTCTTATTTTCATAGAGCAACTTCTGAAGCTGCTCTCCACTGTAGATGCTCTTAATGCTCAGTGAGGAGCCAAAATCTCCATCAGCTTTTCAGCTCCTTTAGGAAAGCAGAGTGACGTGCTCTGCTATTGGCTGTGGGAAGTGGCCAGGAGCCCCCAACCTTAGAATAAAACTCAGATCCCTACCCAAACTCTCAGTCCCATGTCTTACCCTTTAATAAGGTTCAGGAAGGGTGAGGAGGGACCAGGCAGGAGAGGCTACCACCAGAGTCAGGTGTGGCCCCGGCTCCTCCTTACCGGGCATGTGCATACACCTCCACACGGTCCTGCAGAATCCGGACGATGAGCCAGAAGTCAGGCAGGCAGGGCCCAGGGAGGCTCGAGAGCGAAGGCTGTGGAGGAGCTGGCCCAGGCGCAGTCCGCAACGTGAAGGAGGCCTTCTCGCCCAGGGTCTCGTTGGGACCCTCACTGTCAGAGCCACTGCTGCCACCATCATAACCTGGGTCAAATGTGCTCAAGTTCAAGCCCATCCTTAGGCTCACCTCAGCTTCCAAAGTACACCGGGCTCAGTGGCTCCTCCAGGTTAGTTCCCTCTGATGCCCCATCCCCGACCTTCTGCTGTGCAGCCCTAAGTCCACTTCCCATTAGCCGGGAGTCCTTCCCTCGGCCCCGCTTACCTAGGTGGTCTGAGTCCACACTGCCCTGACTGGACACGAGGCTTAGTCCCTGGCTGGGCCCAGGCTGGCCCCCTGGGGAGAGAAGAAAAAGAAAGGCCCAGAGCCCCTTCTCAATCGCACCCAGGACCACCTTCCAAAAATGGCAACAGGTCCAGGGAGGTACACGTCCTGCGTCCCTGGCCTCAGACCGACCTGCCCAAGTCTTTTCTTACCTCCCTGTGGCAGGCTGGGCAGGCTGACGAGGGAGGGCACCTCAGAATCCTCTGGGGAGCCAGGGACCTGGCTGGCGGTCAGGGCCTGAGGGGAGGAAGTCAGGACCGAGTCTAGGCCCCACACACCCACCACCACCCCTGCCACTCCCAGGTCAGCCCGGGAAAGACTCACCTCCACCTCGGTGTCGTTAGCCTTATCCTCATGGCTGTGCCAAGCCCAGGCCACAGAAGGGGGCGCCCCATGGTATCCACCTGGCTGTTGGCCAGCTGCCACAAAGAAGAAGCCACTGCCAGGGTCCTCAAGAAGAACATGACCAGGAAGGTGGAGGCGGCGAAACTCCTGAGGAACAGGAGCCACAGTTACAGTTTAGGCAGGGGTAGCCCTGCTTATTCGTGGCACCCCACACTTCCTCGCCAGACCCTCACAACCACCTCGTGGAGCAGGCACTAGCACCCCCACCGCTGTGGTATGAAAGGTTCAATGACTCGCTTAAAGTCCAGGGGGCCAGTGGCAAGGTTGAGAGCTAGGTCTCTTCCCACTTGGGCTGCCAGGCGTGGGGTAAAGGACAGACAATGTGGTGAGGAGGAGGGCAGAAGGGTAACTCAATGGACTCGAACCAAGAGAGGGCTTTCCAGGTCTGTACCTGGAGTCCAGGGAGGTTTCAAGGACAACGCACCTCCTTGAATTGTGTGAGGGAGCGCTCTGGTCCAAACACAAAGCTCAGTGGCAGAGTCTGGCGAAGGCAAGTGGAGCGTCCAGGAGAGCTGTGGATGTGGGCAGCCGCTCGGTGCAGGGCAGGGCTCTGGGGGATACCCCCTCTTCGGAGTGCCCCCACCATCTCATCCTCTAGCAACCAGCGGATCTAGAGTAAGAGGACAATACAGGAAGTGGCAAAGGGCACCTCCCTTGCTGACTGGGCATCACCTCATTCCCAAACTAGAAGATACTAGAAGACACTCTGCCTCACAGATGGAGGAAGTTCTCAATCCCAGGATAAGGGGGTGCCTTACCCCACTGACATGATGGAAAGGGGATCAGTCAGTGTTGAGGGGCTGTCCCTGAGGTTGGGGGAGGGAAGGCCCTCACCTCACTCATAGTGGTCTCAATAGCCAATCTGTGGGGTGTGGCCAAACTGGATAGTCCTGGGTGCCTATGGAAGAAAGGGTTAGACACTGGCTTCCAGAAAATAAAACTGAAAGGGAGCAAGGAACTCTTGAAGGAGAAAGAGGAATACCTATCTTCTTCTGGGGGTGGCAGTGGGGGCCCCAGGCCATCATCCGATCTTAAAGATGATGGTTGCCCTGGGGACCGTGGGAATGAAGTACTGCTCTCAGATGTTGACCTGAACAGGTAGGAGCAAAGGTCAAAGGTCAGCAACTAATATCCTCCTAAGATCTCCTCAGCACTCCTTTCTTTTTCTTCCTTTCTATTTTAAAATTTATTTTATTGATTATTTACAGAGAGGAAGGGAAAGGGACAGAGAGTTAGAGACATCGATGAGAGAGAAACACTGATCAGTTGCCTCCCGCACACCCCCCACTGGGGACGCGCCTGCAACCAAGGCACATGCCCCGACTGGAATCGAACCTGGGATGCCTCAGTCCACAGGCCGACGCTCTTTCCACCGAGCCAAACCGGCTTCAGCCAGCACTCCTTTCTTAAAATATTTCAAGTGTCCCTAGATTCCTTAATGGTACCCTCCCCCAAGGCCCAGGTCCCCCCACCAAACATTCTGCCACACCGGTGGTGCTGAGGGTCCGAGGTCGGGGGGAGCTCTACTTCCAGCGGCAAGGTCAGCACAAAGACATCCAAAGTGACACTGAGGTCCCTCAGGGGTACTCGGCCCCCAAATGGGGGGCCCTCCAGACTGGAAAGCACCTGGCCTGGGAGAGGGGGGAAAGTTAGGGGTTGCTGAGAAGTCTAGGACAAGCATAGATTCCAAATTCTCAGTGCTAAAGAGTTATAGCCAAAAACTGTCCCCAAGCAGGCAGGCAGGCTATGGTGGGACCTGTGGCCCTCCCCTGGGCACCCCCATCTCACCCAGGCAGGTGGGCAGGCTGCACACGGGTACCGAGCTGTGCTGCCCACGCAGCCGCACGGAGCACGTGAGGTGCAGGAAGAGTGGCGGCAGGTCATGCACAAGGCTCTCAGGCCCAGTGGGTGAGTCGCCCCCGAGGATACTGAAGGAGTCTTCATCAGGGTTCACGGTGTCTGCATCTGACAGCGAGGTGGAGTCTAGCCCAGAAGGCCCCAGGTCTGGCTCCCGGCTCTCGCAGTATTCCACCTCCAGTTCTGGGTCGCTCTCGGTGACCACACAGCAGGCAGATGTGTCTCCTAGAGATGCATGTCTCATGGTCAACAGGAAAGGCCGGCCGTGGAGGTCCCTGAGTCCTGGCTTGAAGCAGCCCTCCCCACCTTGAGCCACTTCCCCACACACCTTCTTCTCCCAGGAGTTCAGCCTCTGAAAACTCCAGGTCACTGACTTTTCTGTCTATTGTGTCCCGGGGGCCCTCATCCTGGGCAAAAAAAAAAAAAGAGAGAGAGAGAGAGACAGCTTGATCCAAGGCAGAGCAAGAGCCATATCCAGGACTAAGGGAACCAAGAGTCAAGGGGATCTGAATGGGCCCGGCTTGCGTGGCTCAGTATTGAACACTGACCCAAGAACCAAGAGGTCACTAGTTTGATTCCTGGTCAGAGCACATACCAGGATTGAGGGCTTAATCCATAGTAGGGGGCATGCAGGAGGCAGCCAATCAATGATTCTCTCTCATCATTGATGTTTCTATCCTTCTCTACTCACTTTCTCTCTCTAGAAAATCAATAAAAGCGCGCGCGCGCGTACGTGTGTATTTATTTTTTTATTTTTTTAATGAGAATCTGAGTGGGCCGTGTGTGTGTGTGTGTGTGTGTGTGTGTGTGTGTGTGTGTGCGCGTGCGTGTGTGCACGTGTGCGTGTGTATTTATTTATTTATTTATTTTAATGAGAATCTGAGTGGGCCAAGGAACCTCTGGGCCTACAGGTCGGGGGTAGGACAAAGGTAAAGGAGAAAGCTACTCACCTCTCGCCTGCTGGATGGGGGGCAGTAGAAGAAGTAGTGGGGATTGGAGGGCACTGTGCGGAAGTGGAGACCACTGATCTCCAGGAACTTCTCCTGTTTGGGGTTATAAGGAGGCTAGAATGTCAGCCATCCCTCGGAACACAAGCCCTGCCGTACAACAGACACCTCACACCCTCCACTCAGGAGGAAATATTAACCCCGCACAGGCAGGACTCAGGGCAGCCTCACCTGGATGAGGCTATGCAGGACATCATGTGCCTCTCCCCTGAGCTGGCAGACGTCTGTCAGAGAGATCTCCAGGCCAGGGTCTGGATTGCCAGGCACACGGGTGCTCTGAAACTCGGGCTCACTTAGGTCCTCGGTCTCTATGCTGAGTGGTTGGGTGGGGTGGGGGGGTATTAAAATTTTAAACACCATCTCCTGGAGAGGCCTGCTTCCCAACCGGGAGCAGCACACACCTGTCAGTCTTTGTCCCTAGGAAGGGTGAGCCGGGGACTCAGCAGTGGGCACAGTACAGATGCTCCCCAAGCCAAATGGGAGAAAGAAGTCTGGGCAGGAGGCAGAAGCCAGCAACAAAGTACTACCGCCTCTCACTCAGGTGCTTGGGTGCTACCTTGCTCGGCCATTGCCTGGGATCAAAGGTCCCAGTTTACTGGACTTTGCGTGCCCCCTTCTACGTTATTTCAGGGCAATCCTAACCTGGACTCGGAAGCCAGGACAGCTCGTTCCCGAGGCTCAGGGCCCTCCTCGATGCTGCTGCTGAAGGGACCAGGGCTGAGAGGACCGGGGCTTGGGGGTGCATGTGGCAAACTCCGGGCGTGTCCACAGAGAGCGAGCAGAAACGGGGTGATGTCTATTTCCTGTAGTAGCTCCTCACAGGCATCCACTGCCATCAGCAAGTCCTGGGAGGTCACGCTCTGTGCTTGCTGCAAGCTCCGGAACAGCCCTGACGGAGAGGAAGGGCCCTGGAGGGTCAAATTCTGGAACCGCCTCCCAGTCCCCGTCCCTGTAATCCTCATGTCTCCTCCCTGATGCTCCCTCCGGTGGCCTCCTGCTCACCTCGGACGTAGCATCGCTGAGCATGCTCCTGCAATAAGGCACAGTGGTTGGCTGCCTCCTTGTATCTGGGCTCCATCCAGGCTGAGGAGGGGGAGGTCTGGTCGAGAAACTGAGTCCTAAGAATGAGAGGGAAGCGGGAGCTTGGCCAACTTCTCTAAGAGACACGTCAGACTCACTGTCCACCCACATTTCAGTGGATTATTCACGGGTCCCCGCCAAATGTATTCATGGCCCCCAAGTTCAAGGAAGCCCAGCAAGGAGTTGGCAGGACATGGCTGAGCGGCTGAGCTCCTGCCACTGACCATCAACCTGTCTGTCCAGACCCGAGCCCAAGCTGGGGGAGAACCTAGGTCAAGGTTGAGGGCACTCACTGAAAGATGAGGTCTCGGGGCGGCTGGGGGGGCTGCATGCCAACCATTTGCTCCCTCAGCGCTTCCAGAGCACAGCTATAGATGAAGACAGGACATCGGGCCCGGGGCCCATCTGCGCCCTCTGTCTGTGGAGCCTGACGCCCAGTGTAAGCCTGGAAGTCCCGATGGAAGGGTGGGCTCAGCTCTCCTGGATTCGGGGCACCGTCTGTGGGAAGAGGTGTCACGTGATCTTCAAGCTCTCTATTTGTTCCCATTTCTGCTCCTGCTTAACTGACTTAAGAGGCAGCAGCCTTACCGTAGGCTGGGGTGACACTGAGGACAGGGACCTGGGCCTTTGGAGCCCTGACCCCAGTCCCTCCCGGAACTTTCAGGCTGGAGGCCCCACCCCAATCCCCGAACTTGAGCTTTGTCTCTTCTTGAGAGGGTCCCTCTAGGCCATAGGTGGCCAGATGCTGGACATCTGAGAAGTAAAAGAGAGGCATCAATCAGAGCCGCCTGGTGGTTTGTACCTGAGGGGCTAGTGAGGAAGGTCAGAGGTTGGTACCTGAGAAGGTAGCAGGGAGGAACGTCAGAAATACATGTTGGGGGGTCACAAGCCTTGCATAGCAGCGCCACTGAGGGGGCTGGGCCAAGATGAGAGGCTTGAGAGTTTCAGGAGGGCCTACGTTCTGTAAGAGAGAAACAAAATTAGAGCAACCTATAAGGGAGCAAACAACCCTCTTCCTTCCTCCACCCTGGAGGGTACAGCTTGCAAGATCCAGAACAAAGTGGAATGACAGCATCCTGTCACTGGCAGGAGGCGTCTGGTGTCCCCAGCGATGGAAAGCGGGGGATGAGTATGTGGTGATGGAAGGAGGTCAGTATGAAAGGGCTCAAGGACGTGAACCAGTGCTGACCATGGCAGGAAGCACCAAGTCTCCAGCTGTCTGGGTGCTGCTGACTGGCTGGTCCTTCAGGACCCCATGGCCCCCCACTGGTGGCCCCTCTGCACCTACAATGAGGATAGAGATGAGTGGAAGAAGGCAGTGCCAGCAGAGAGGCAAGGCTCTCAGGTGAAAAGAGGGAGGCTAAAACCCAAAGACAGAAACCACCTTGTGGGATGGGGGGAAGGGGGAAGGGCCGCAGTCATATTTGGAAAGGGGTGAGGAGCTTGCCTGGACTGTAGCGGGTCCGCTGCAGCACCTCACTCAAGAAGGTAGCCTGGTCAGCGGCGCTCAGCGGGATCTCCCGGTCACTCAGCTCCTGCCCCAGGCAGCTGTGCAGCAGGCACAGCACCAAGTCGTTGGCGGGACAAGGCCCCTCGGCGAGAGGAATGCCCTCTGGCTCTGCCCGACACACACTCCACTCAGCACCAAGGGCCTCCTGCTGCCCAGGACCCGGCTCAGCCCTGACCGGCACACCCCTCTGCAGTTCCTAAGCCTCCTCTGGCCCCGCTGCTTAGCTGCTGGTCTGCAGACTCATCTGCTCTCTAAGCTCCGATTCGCCCACGCTTGCTAGCCCTCCGGGTGTGGGTGAGTGGGACAAAGCTCACCCACCTCTAGAAAGCAAAAGGAAGAACATCTGGAGCTGTTGACACTGAGGCAACAGTCCCATTAGATCAAAATGGAAAGGTATCTCATGGATACAGGCATCTCCTCGCTGGTCCAATCCTAAGAGGGAGGGAAGACAAGACCCACACTGAGACCAGATCTTGTCTATTGCTGCCTTCATCCTACCCACTCCCCTCAGGGGCCCCTCCCCTGCTGACCATCAGAGACCCTCGGCTCTGGGGGCAGGGGACTCCATTCCTTGCTCTGGCACAGCTGTATCAGGTATTCAAAGCTCAGCATTGAGCCTATGCAGGCAGCATCCCGAGGGTGGAGCTGGGGGAGGAATAGCAGAGGTCAGGGGAAGCCCCGATAGTCCCGGAGACCTGGGCCTCCCGCTCCCAAGGAAACCCACGCTCAGCCACTCAGAACACACCGATTCAGAGGGACCAGAAAGCCCAATGGCTGTGGTACCCCAAAGGGAGGACACCCCACCTCTAAGGGGTGGGGGTACTGCCGAGGTCACTCACAGCTCTCGGGATCTCAGAGTATGTCAAGTCCTGGAGATGCTTCCAGCAATCGGGGCCGGGTCCCACTCGCCCACACTGAGGCTCCACCCACACTTCAGTGACCAGATTGAGCTCTGCGTCTCCCTCCAGGGCCTCCACCTCCACGTCGTTGTCATCATCTGTCGAGAAACTGAAGGAGGAAGGGGCCTGAGCCTGTGATCGAGGGGAGTCCAATCCACAGCCCCAAGGTGGGAGTCAGTCCATGGAGGGCAGGAAGGCGGTGGAAACACAGGGCAGACACAAGTCACACATGGTCTTACCAGACCTGCGCCTGCCTGAAGCATCTCAAACAGCACCCTCTGCCCCAACTCCCTCAGGTATGGGAGGCAGAACTTCAGGGGACAGTAGGGAGGAGGAATGTGGGGAGAGGCGACCCTCGGAGGGACCAGGTCTCACCTGTCCTTGGTGGAGGTGGAGTGCGGGGGGAAGAGGATGTACTGGACAACACACGTGTGCCTCTCTTCCACTGCAGCCTGCCCCGGAGGCTCGTTCTGAGGGTAGATAGGATGGGAGATCCTGGGGCAAACCCCAGCCAAGACAGAGCCTGGCCCCACCCAGCTCTGGCCCTCAGAACCTCAGTCCCCTTGCCACATTGTCCCGGGTTGGCCTCGGGCCCGGTCCAGCGGTCCCAACTCAGCTCAGAGGTCAGGCCCGCTGGGACGGTGATGAGTCTCGGTGGGAGGTATGATGAGGGGCAGCACCTACCTGAATGGGGAGCTCCAGCACCATGTTGATGATTCCTTCCCCGCTGCAGGCGAAGTGGAACCCTTCAGAGAGCCGGACTCTGAAGCCCCATAAAGGTGGGGGCAGGACAGGGTGAGATGGGGAGACACAGTCAGAGTTTATATCCTGACCCCATGCCACTTACGCACCCACTGTCCAGCGGCCAACTGGGTAGACTTCAGTGCTGGTGGCCTTGCTGACACTAGCGGTCCTTCTAATGTAGCAAGTCCAATTAGGACCAGAGGCCTAACTAAGAAGAGTGGGGGGAGGAGGAGGGAGGGCAGTAGCAAGCTCTGCTCTGTGCTGAATACTTTGCATAAGAGCAGCAGCAGCTATTATGAGGCTTAGAGATGGGCAGTGTCTGGCGTAGACTCTCTGCCTGTGTCCTAACCCAGGGTCTACTCTGGCTCTCTCCCTTGCCCCCGGTGTCTGGCGGGTTCAGGTGACATACTCTGTGAGGATGGAGAGGAGCTGGGCAATGGCACTGAGCGGCAGGGCAGGGGCCAGTCCTGATGGGACACTCCAGAGCCAGCGCTGGTGGTAGAGGTAGCGGGACAGCGATGCCAGGCTAGAAGAGGCTGAGCGGCCGGACACCAAGGGCAGAGGGCCTGGTGGCTCCAGGGTCAGCAAGAAGGGTGCCCGGTAGTCCAGGGGCAGCTTCTCATACCTGGGAAGAAGGGGCAACTCTCAGCCGATTGCTGCATATCCCCAGCTAAGCCACAGCCTTCCCGTGTACGCCAGGCCCAACCCCACCCTCGGTACCAACCTGATAAGTAGTTTGTCCAGGGGCTTATGCAGGACCACAAGGCAGGGCCGGTCAGAGAGGGCCTGCTGTGGCCCCAGCAAGGGGGGGGACTTGGAGGGAGAGTTGCCCCCACTTACGCCCCCCAGCCCTTTTCGTTTCACCTTGGGTGTTGGTTCCTTACTTTGCACTCGGTGGGGGAAACGCAGCCGTAGGATCTCTTCCCGCAAGCCTGACACAATCTGAGAAAAAAAAAAAGCAATTCAATTCTCCTATCCCAAATCCTACAAATCTGGTAGAAGGGGCCCACTGACAAGGTGAGAGAACCTTACTTACTCTGGGGGTTCCTCTCTCTACGCCCCAGCCCTGTGGGTTTGGGGAGAAGGAGCCAGTCTACACTCCAGGCTCCTCGGGCCCAGCTCACCTTGTGCCTGGCCTGTGCTGGTGTGCCGATGGGAAAACCCAGGCGAAGAACCATGCATGGGGCCTTGGAAATGATGCGGACCATGTAGAAGGAAGAGGGGGGCTGGTCCGGGGCACTGGGGAGAAATGGGAGTCAGTGAGCAGCTAGGCTGGCTGTAAATGAGTTTAGGAGGAAGTAGGGATGCAGTCTGGGTTTAGAGGAAGAGACATGAGTTGAGATGGCGGGGAGGGGTGCAGGGACATCACTTTGCCCACCTGGAGAGCAGCTTCACGTAGGAATAGCCCTCAACGAGCACGAAGCTGCTCCAGTCCCGAAGCAGAGAGGTCAGCGAGGAGTGTGAGATCCTGCACTGGACAGTGCTGTAGCGCCCGTTGCTGCCCGGGGTGTGCAAATGCTTGGGGATTGGTCTGGGAAGAGAGGCCAGCATTGAGGTCAGAACCCCCAGCTCCAATCTGAACAGATTACTCCCTGTCTTCGAGGACCTATTTGAGTCTATGGGCGCTGATGAGCAGGAAGAAAAGGCCATAGTTTTCCTTGGCCTTGGTTGGTAAGGGCTCATCTGCGGTTCCCCTTCCCCATCTTCCCCATTTCCTCACCCCTGCTCCTCCATCCCAACTATGGTCCCAAGAGTATACTTACGTGTCATGCTCCAGGATTAGCACTAGGCGATGCATATGCAGCCAACGCTGCCATGAATTTGCATCCATGGACAGCACTGGCTTCCAGTAGGCAGCAAACTGGGCATGGGATGAGTCGGTGCCACTGTGTTGAAGGGAGAGCACCTGGGGGTGGGAAGGGCAGCCCTACATGAGTATTCACAGAAAACCAGTGCACAGAACCATGGAGTTGAGAGGGTAAGAGATAGCAGTGGTTTAAGGCGAAGGGGAATCATGACCCAGCCCTGGGCTGGACATAAAAACTGCCTCCAATGTGAAAGCTACATCAGGATGAATGAGCCCAGGTTCAGCCTATGCAGCCTTTCAAAGCTAATTTCAGGCAAAGGATGAGTCCTGCCGCGCTTCTCTCACCGACTCTGGAGCAAAGCTACTGAGTGTTGGCAGGACTTGAGATGAAGCAATTGCTCACTAGCATAATAAGCCCCCTGGCCTAGCCATGTCAGGCTGACACCCGGGGCCGAGTGTGAAGCACAGGACAAAGAAGCTATAGTCTTTGGAAGTGCACAGTGCACGGTAGCTGTTAGTGGTGGAAAATGGGTGAAGGTGGCAGGGGGAGGCCAGAGTGTGCCAGGTGGAGGTGGGGCAAGAGGGCTCAAAGTCGCTGGGATACTACCCCCTCGGCAGCCAGCCTCTCTCCACAGATCCCCCTCCTTCCCCAGGGGCTTGGAAGGAGGAAGCAGAATTGCTCTCAAGGTTAACAGGTTTGGGTCTGGGGGCCTCGGACTTGAGAGGGTGGGCACAAAGTGGGGGTAATGAGACCAGAGGCACTCACCGGGGTGGTGGAGCCAGGAGGGATGTAGAAGAGGGGCACTCCGCTCTTGGTGCTGTCGGGAAGCGTGAAGTGTTCTGGGACTGAAGAGAAGGACTGGAGGTGGGCCAGCATCTGGTCCGTCTGGTTAATGCTGCGGGACAAGGGCCAGTCCTGAGCCACAAGTGACTCTGGTGGGCACAGAGGGGAGCCCCTAGGGACAGGGGACCCTGGACACAAGCCTGGTGCTCAGGGTCTCTCTCTTCACCCCTCAAGTTCATACACCTTCCCCTCCTCACAACGAACAGGGCATCACTCACGGTGCAATGCCCTCCCTCACCTCTGCAGCGTGTTCCAGAACCGCCGAATGACGTGGGTGCGATAGAGTGAGCGAATGGGCTGCCTCAGCGCACAGGACACGTCGTGTAAAATGTCATAGCCACCTTCCATTGTGACTTCCACCCGTGTTCCCCGAGGGCCCTCCGGCTCCAGGGGCCAGGGCGCCACAGCCACATACTCAATGCGCATGTTGTGTTTCCACAGGAGCACCAGCTTCACCTCCAGCTGGGACCCTCCTGCAGGGGAAGCGAGAGGGCTAGTTAGGAGAGGCGAGCCTAGGACGCCGGGCCTGGCACTGCTTCCTGTCTGAAACTCCCACCCACCCCACGGAACTCTAGCCTGGCCAAAGGTTCCAAGCATGGTTCCATGATTTCAGGCCCCACGGCCTGCCAACCGACAAACAAAATCCTGCAGTGATCTGAAACAAAGCCAAATCCAGGGTATCACACCACTCTCAGGTGACTCGCCTGAGGCAAAAGGAGATGGAGCCGGGCCGGTCAATGTTAAGAGAACCAAGCCCTGAAGGCAGTTCCAAACCCACTTGTCTCAAGTGGCCAGCAGAATCTTTCATGTGACACTTGTGTGTGTCACAGGAGTGTCCTCTGCTTTGTTTGGCAGGTCTTCTCATACTCAAAGTCTGAGAAACCTGTGGGATACAGCAGGGCCTAGTAACCCCTACCTTTGGCTAGTGTGACCTCTCGGACGCTGTAGCCCTCTCGAAGCCGTACAGACACGGTGCTGACCAAGTCGGCTGGCACCTCCTTCTCAGTGTGCTTCTTCCGTCGAAGGGCCAAGGCCGGGTTGCTGCTGGCAGAGACCAGGTGCTCATTGAACAGTCGGTGCTGAGAGCCTAGTGAGGAAGGAGAAGGGTACAGTGGTTACCTGTTAGTGGAGAGAGGTATGGGAGAGGGACGATGCTGGAATCATGGGGAGAGAACAGTATCAGAGTAGTTAGCCCCCGTTATATTTTTTAGTCCCCCCATAACCCAAACCCTAGATAGATTCCCGTATCATCTCGGCCCATCTTACACTTCCCCATTCCCGCACCTGCCCCGGTCAGCCTCTCACCGCAATAATATTCAGGGTTCAGGGCTTCCCCACTGCGCAGGAAGGAGTAGAGGAGAAATGCCCGGTGGTAGACAGTCAGACCCAGGTTGCCTGGCTCAGGCTCCGGACAAGTGGATAGGTAAGAGCCAAATGTTGCCATCGCGATGAACTTCATCAATTCCACATTGGGCACGTGGCCGAAACTGCAGTCATAAGAGTAAACTCCGCCCACCTGGAGAAAGTAAGTAATTGGAGATCTTGCTCAAAAAGAGGCACCAGAGAAGGAAGTGTAAGAGCGGAAGAGAATGGGTTGGTGGCTGTTCTATCCCCTGGACCACAGTGTGTAAAGTGGGCCAGTGTTCTTCCAGGAGAGACCACTGCTACTTTCCTTCCCTGAGCCCTTCTGCCTGAAGCCTGTGCCATCTGGTCACACCCTTCTTCCTCAATCAAATGCCAACTTGCCCCAAAGATTTTGGCTACTGGCTCACTGGCTTTCTGTCACCATCTTGAGAGACTTCAATGTCTCTCTAACAAAGTGATCCTTAAACTTCAGGGTGCATATAAAATACCCGATGACTTTATTAAAATGCAGTAGGTCTGTGGTGGGCCCTGAGATTCTGCATTCTAACAAGCTTCCTGGTGATGCCAACGCTGCTACGTAGACAATGCTGCTAGACCATACTTTGTTTTAAAAAACATTTTCATTGATTTCAGAGAGGAAGGGAGAGAAAGAGATAGAAACATCAATGATGAAAGAAAATCATTGACTGGCTGCCTCCTGCATGCCCCACACTGGGGATCGAACCTGCAACCCTGGCATGTTACCTAACTAGGAATTGAATCATGACCTCCTGGTTCATAGGTTGACACTCATCCACTGAACAATGCTGGCAGGGCATAACCTTATTCCTTCATCTTCTCCTGCTGCTCTTTGACCTTATGAAGACTGCCAGGCCTTGAACCTCTGCTCTCTCCAAGTGTATCACCAGGCTCCTCATTCTCCTTTCTCAACCCAGTCGGGTCCCTATGTTCAAGCAACTTCATCAGATTCATTTTCAATTCCCTGGCTTTCTGCACTTTTTTAATGCTTCTACCTCAAAAATCCACATAGGATCAATACTGAGTGGCCAGATTATTATGATCTCTGAATGCATAATAATCTGGCCACTCATTGTCTATCCTATATAATAAAAGGCTAATATGTAAATTGTCCCCTTGACCAGGAGTTCGACCAGTAGGCAGGCCGGCCAACCGCCCATGTCCCTTCCCCCTAGCCAGGCTGGTTAGACCCCACCCATGCACGAGTTCATGCTCTGGGCCCCTAATACACACACACACAGAGTGGCCAGATTATTATGCGTTCAGAGATCATAACAATCTGGTCACTTAGTGTATAGCCCTAAATTGGAGGCCAATGGATCCCAAATGAAGAAAAACACATATTTGGGTCGGTTGATACCACCTCAAAATATATGACACCCAACCCAGCTAGTCCTTCAATGCTGTCCTCAGTATCGTTCCTTCCTCCCAGCCCTGGCCTACTTTCCCTTACAGTGCTCATCTTCACCTTCTCCTTCAGAGAGAAATCACAGGCCCTTGGTAGAATTTATCTACGTCTTCACTTCTATCCTTCTGCTTTCAAAGGAAGACTTGACCTTCTCCTGCTCCTCAAATGTTTCTTAAGTCAATTGTCCTCCTGCCAATTTAGGGTATTACTCTATCAGGCTTCCTTTTCTTTCCTTTGGTTTCAAGCTCTGTTTCACCATGGATCCTTAGAAACATGCTTAAGCCTCTAGCTTAAAAAGCAAATAAAACAAAATAGTCAAACACCCCTCTCCTTCCAACCTGTACTTCCCTCTGGCTGTTCTCACTCCCCACTTGATTCCAATAGCCAAATTCTTTGTGTCAACACTTGTCTCTACTTCCTTCCAGTCTATCCACTCTTCAACCCACTGCAATCATTTCCCTCAATATCTCTTCACTGAAATGGCCTGAAAAAGATCCCCGTGACCTCCTAATCACCAAGTCCAAAAGGCACTTTTCATTTCTCATTTTACATAATCTTTCTGCTGCGTCTCACACTGTTAACTATTCCCTTCTTCCCAAAACTCTAAATTCTATTACACTAGAATCTCCTGGTTCTCATCTGATTTTCCCCCTTCATTGTATGCTTAGCCCTCTACCTATGAGAGACCTTTAAACATTAGTGCTTCCTCGGGTTCTTCACTCTCTCAACTAGTGCAGTCTCCTGAGTATCAGATATGCATATCCAACTGCTAACTGTTATGAGTAGCAGCCATTATTAAGTAACTAGAGGCCTGGTGCACGACCAGTAAGGTCCCTTAGCCTGGCCTGTGGGGATTGGGTGAAACTGGCTCTCTGACATCCCCCAAGGGGTCCTGGATTGCAAGAGGTTAGTTCTCAGGTGGCACACCCTGGAACTGGGCTTCCTCCTCTCTGGTTCTGGGTGCTTCACCCAAGAACAGCAGCTGCCAAGTCACGGCAGCTCAGCAGCTCCTGAGTTGAGTGTCTGCCCCCTGGTGGTCAGTGTGCATTATATCTACCAGTTGGAGTGTCTGTCACCTGGTGGTCATTGTGTTTCATAGCTACTGGTTGGATGGGCCCTTGGCTTTTATATATATATTATGTACTACATTAAGCATTTATTATTATTATTATTTTTACATTAAGCACTTTAAATGCATTCTCTCATCCAATGAGGAAGGTAGTATTATAATCTCTATTTACAAATAAATCCAACCAAGAAGTGATGTGCCAGGGTCACAAGACTAGTAAGTGGAGCCAGGATTCAGGCCAGGCATGCCTAACTCCAAAGGCCATCTTGTTGACCCATCAAACGCAGCATGCTCAAACCTGGATTCATCTTCTTGTCCTCACTATACCCCAACTGCTTCTGTGTTTGCTCTGCCAGCTACCCAGTCATCACTGAAGTCAGTACATTGAAGATATCCTTAACTTATTTCTCCCCAATCCCTTACCACTTGCTAATCATGTCATGATGATTCTACCTTTTCATTTTCTTAATCCTATCCTCTTCTCTCTTACTCTAAATTCTCCTAACTTGAGCCCCAATCCCCTCTCACCTGACCACTGCAATTAATAGTGGTCTTTCCTCCATCCCTGCCTTTTACCTAGCATCAAGAGTGACCTTAATAAAACACAAATCCAACTAGTGACTTTCCTTCTATTTATCTGTGTCACCCACAGAATTATGCTGACACTCAATAGAGCAGGACCAGCTTTTCATGCTCTGGCCTCCAGCCTTGTTTCCCATAACTCTTTGCCCCTGCCCCACAGTTCATCAATCCAAATCGACTTTCCTCCTAAGCTTGTTAGAGCTGGGTTTTCTGACCCTGACAAACAAAACAGTAGTAACTAATCTAATAGGGCTGGAGCTGACTGCCAGATTTCAAATTCTGCATTCTTTTTACTCTAACATGCTGTTACTATAACATCTTTTTTTTAAAAAATATATTTTATTGATTTTACACAGAGAGGAATTGAGAGGGATAGAGAGTTGGAAACATCAATGAGAGAGAAACATTGACCAGCTGCCTCTTGCACATCCCCCACTGGGGATGTGCCCGCAACTAAGGTACATGCCCTTGACCGGAATCGAACCCGGGACCCCTCAGTCCGCAGGCCGACGCTCTATCCACTGAGCCAAACCGGTTTCGGCTACTATAACATCTTAAGGAAAGAGGACAAAGACAAGAGTCCTCTCCCACCATTGCCACCTACCTCTTTCTAGACATGGCATCTCTTCCCACCACACACATGTAATTACGCTATTTGCTTTACCTGGGGAAATCATCGCCTGTAAAGAAAATAACTAATCACATCCCCTTTGTGAGATGCCATACTTCTCCCTCCTTTATCCTAGAAAGTCCTCACCTGTACAAAGGAACATGCCACAGTGCCACTGCGAAGCTGGTTCAGCAAGGTCTCACAGACAGCAACATCAGGGACACTGGTCACCCCATCTGTGATCACAATGATACCTGGAGCGGGAAACATCAGATTCAGACTCAAGGACACTGACCCGTCAAAACCAGGCACTCAACTGATGAAGCGCTGAAGACCTTGGTGTCTGCCAACAAATGTGTTTATAAGATTCAAACACCTTTCTTTTTCCCTTCCCTCCTGCTTTTTTCTCTTGAGTGCTGGATCTCAGTCTTTTCCTGAGTGATATCCTTGGAGTGCTACTCCTTCCCACCAGGATCCCTGATGATTGTCAGAGCTGTGGGTACTCGAGATATCCACTAACACACACTTAACTCTTAAAACAAGGAAACAGACCCTCTCCATTGGGGCCTACTGATTCCCTGGAAACTAGCTTTGCTGATAATGCTCCCCCAATATCCTTTCTGAATTCTATTTCCCCAATCCCACCAACATTCTTTCTACTGACCTGCACTAGAGTTTGAGGGGAGCAACTGCAGCGCCAAGATGCCCTGACGAATCATACTGACCAGTCCAAGATCAGCTGTCACCATGGAGACTGCCATTTTCCGGCCAGGAAGCTCCCCTGAGTCTGGGGATTGGTCCTCTGCCTGGCCCAAGAAACAGAAAAGACAAAATGGGACAGAAAGCATTGCCACATCCATAGCAAAGCCCGAATTTACAGCAGCACTGCCCAAGTCAATACAGGCCCAATCCTATGAAGACCCCAAACCCCCAACTGTGCAGCCAAACCCTGACAGTGCTTCCTCCCCCAGTGTGTTCAGATACTGGCCCTCAGATGGACAGGGAGTCCAGCACCAGATTGTACTAGAGCAGGGCTTCCCCACCTTTTGCTAATAAGGCCCTCTTTCCATATTGTCATTATGAAATATTTCATACATCAATGACACCACGTTTCAGACACACAGAACTGCCACCTGTCTGGCTACTTCTAGAACACTGGAAGGAATGAAAATGCATTCTAGTGAGCTTCTTCCTTGACTGTATAAAGTACTAACTAGAGATCAAAGCTATCCATGATCACCTTCTCAGGCCCATCAAGGGAGAAGACCCAGGACTAAACCCCCCCCCCCCCAAAAAAAAAAACCCATAGCAAATAGCCTTCACACTTTCTCCAGCAAGAAGCTGTGCTCTGGGAAGAGTATCCGAGCCCTCCTCCCAATAGAGAACCTGTCATGGATACTCACTAGCACCTCTAATCCTGGCTCACTCTGCTTTGGCCCTTTTTACCTACCCTCTTTCTCCTCTGTATTAGGCTTGCCCCTCCTCTCTCCCCTGTGTTCCTTAACAGCTGCTCTTTCTAAATGGCCTCTGCTTACTTTGTCTCTCACATACCTGGCTCTGGGGGTCATACTGCTGCTGCAGCATGGTGGCCACCTTATCTTCAAAGAGACAGAGCTGTGCATATACCTGCTGCAGGAACACTTCCCGCTGGGAAGGGTCCAAAAGGCAGCCCTGGATCAGAACCTGAGAAGCACGAGGGAAAAACCAAAACATGAAGGTCAGGGGACACTGGGCAATACCACTCTTGACCTCCCAATTTATTCTCCCTTTAAGCAACCCTGACTTCCCACCCAAGCAAGCTAATTGCACAGCCAGTTCCTCCCTCACCAGATCATCTACTCCATCACTCCCCAGCCGAGGTATTCCTGCTCACTGACCCCAGGTCATGACACCTTAATCTGGGTTCACAACCTTCCTCTGCTTCAGGTCCTCCACACTGGGTTTCCCCATATCCCTGCATTGGGGGCAAGAAAAGATCTTCCAACTCTTCCATCTTTGCCCATAAACTGCCCCACCTCAGCTTAGCAATGCCTTTTTCATTCTACTTCATAGATTTTTTATTCTTGTTGATTCCTAAGCATTGCACACAAAGATTGTCAAGAAATTATCTCTTTTGTAAGTTCAAAATCTTCTTATTCCCCCAATGAATGCTCCTTCCTTCCCTTTACTCTCAATGATAACTTCCCTCCTCAATAGGAATTCCCAGCTTACCCTCACCCTGAGGGTATACTACTCTCCAGCCACAGAAAACACCTCTAATTTTGCTACATGTTTATACCTGTGTTCTTGTGCTCCCTTCCAGGCTCTGAAGGAAAGATTTCTTCTCCTCCTCTTTCCCCCCAAAGCTTATCTCTCTATCTAATCTGGGGTCCTCCTTCTCTCAAATACTTTCATTTTCTCTCCATGGGATTTCTTTTCTTTCCAACATAAATAAATGCTCCCATCCAGGGTTCTTCCTGCCTTTCCCATACCGCTTTTAAAAAAAATATATATATATATATGATTGATTTTTATATATATTATATATATTATATATATTATATATATATGATTGATTTTTTACAGAGAGAAAGAGAGAGGGAGAGTTAGAAACATCGATGAGAGAATCATTGATCAGCTGCCTCTTGCACACCCCCTACTGAGGATGTGCCTGCAACCAAGGTACATGCCCTTGACCAGAATCGAACCTGGAACCTTTCAGTCCGCAGACCAATGCTCTATCAACTGAGCCAAACCATTTTCGGCTACCATACCTCTTTTATTCTCCTCTTTCTCTCTCCTAAGCCCCCATCCTAAAAATGTCACTAGGGTTGTTGACCCCTTGGTGGCCTGGGGTCTCTCTTTTTTTCTCTCCCTATTGGACCTTCAACCTGTCTCACATGCTCACTTCTCCCAACTCTGCTCTCATGTGCAACAACTTCCTCTTCATTCCCTTTTCAGAACCACAGAAGCGGGTGAGCACAGCCCAAAGAGGGGAGAGGGGCACTCCATACCACTCTACACACCAGACTGTGAGAAGCAAAATAGAATCAGGGGAATATAAAAAGATGAGGAAGATGTATTGTTTAGAAAAGTGAAAATTGGGTCAACCTAAGGGTCCAACAATAAACGTTTGGCTAAATACATAATGATCAAATATGATAGTCAAGCAGCCATTAAAAGTCATGTTTCTAAAGAATATTTAGTGACATGGAAAAATACTTGCCCTGCCTGGTTTGGCTCAGTGGATAGAGCACTGGCCTGCGGACTGAAGGGTCCCGGGTTCAATTCCGGTCAAGGGCACATGCCCATGTTGCGAGCGCAACCCCAGAAGGAGGTGTGCAGGAGGCCGCTGATCAGTGATTCTCATCATTGATGTTTCTATCTCTCCCTTTCCCTTCCTCTCTGAAATCAATAAAAAAATCTATAAAAAAAGAAAAACGCTGATATTATACTTAAAAAACAGGACATAAAACTGTGTGTCTTGAATGAGCCTGATGTTTCTCCTCTATTTGGATCAACTCCCCAACAGAATAAAGTACTAGTTCTTAGCTATGACATTCAAAGGTTTTCATAACCCTGTCCTTATCTCTCCAGTCTCCTCCTAAACCCACCTCCACATTCAAATTTTATTGTGTCAAACTAAGTAATATGTAATGAGAGCCGTTTCCTAGCTATATCTTTGCTCCACAGGCCACTCTGTCTGGAAAGCTATTTCCCTGTCTTTGAATGGTTAATTTCAATTCTTCTTTCATGACACAATTCAAATGCCTCTTTGTTCCAAGATGAGAACTTCCAACTCCTGCAAAGACATCCAGGCTTTGTTGGATGCTCCCCCACCTTGCTCTCATTGCTCTGATAACTTATTAGTGAACTTATCACATTCAACTGAAACTATCTCCTTCATTATCAGTGCCCTCCATTAAACCCTAACCCTAACTCTTCCCATCAGGATAAGGACAGTGTCTGATTCATCTGTGTATTCAGGACCCAATCCAGGCCTGGAATAGATCAGGCTTCAGTAAATGTTTGCCAAACCCAACCAAGTGTTGAGTGGTTACCTAATACCTATGCTTGTCCTGCCTTGGCTATCAACACCTACCAAGTCTGGCCTCTGGGGATGGAGCCCACAATCAACAGTCCTAACAGATGCACTAGGACAACACCACGATTCAGAGCAGAGGGCTAGGATTCAGGTGTGTACCAACTGCTTTGCATATTTCTCCCCACCCCTTAAAAATTTTTTTTAAAATTGATTTCAGAGAGGAAGGGAGAGGGAGAAAGATAGAAACATCAATGATGAGAGAGAATCATTGATTGGCTGCCTTCTGCACACCCCTGACTGGGGACTGAGCCCACAACCTGCACATGTGCCCTGACTGGAATTGAACCCGGGACCCTTCAGTCCTAGGCTGACACTCTATCCACTGAGCCAAACCAGCGAGGGCAAGTCTTGCATATTTTAAGATCCTCAGATACTGTTCTTTACATCCCTGTCTTTCAAAACCAACCAAGGTGACGATGCACCCATCAGGCACAGTTTCAGGATAAGCCCTACCATTGAATTGAGAGGGTAGTTAAGAGCAAATGAGGGGGGATAGGAAGATGGCTGCTGACGGGAAGGCAGGCTGCAAAACAGTGTGTTAGTGAGAGAACGAAAGGAGAGTGTGTGGACATATGGGGGGGTATATATTTGTGGGTGAGGGTCAGCAATATTCCAAGGGACTGCTGGGGGCTGCTGGGCTGGGCTCCCTGATGGGCAGCCTCCACTGCTGCTGAAATCTCTCGTGGAGCAACTGGCTCTGCTGCAGAGACCAGCCATCCTGAAGGGGAGAGTGGCTGTGATTGGAAGCCTAACCTTACCTTCAATCAGAAAGAACTGCTTAACTCCTGGGACTCTACAACCAGAACACCCAGAGATCAGCTGTGAACCCATAACACCAGGTCTCAAGGAGCGTGAATACGTGACAAGCTCTGCACCTTCTCATGGAAAGGTGAGATTTTGCCCAGAGAAAGGCGAGTGAGGTCTGCAATCTAGGCTGAAGGGAGAAACGTGCACAGCGGGACCTAGAAGTTCAGAGGAGGAAGTCTTCGCCCCACAAAATCCTCGGACATTGGGGCCAGTATAGTCTGCGAATGTGGAAGGGGGTCCACAGGGCTGCTGACAGAAGGGAACTCTAGGAATCTATAGCTGGGCTGGGCACAAAAAGGCAGCTTGAGACTTTACCAGAAACCGGCTCGCTGTGCCAGGGGAAAAAGACGCATACAGAGACGAGAGCAGAGTTGCACAGTGTCAGGGCTAAAAAGTCGTGAGTTTGCACACTTACTCTGGCTCTTTTTTTTTCTCTTTAAATCCTTGCTTTTGATTACTAAGCCCAGTACATAGGATCACCCAATTAAAAATACTCAGAGACTGCAGGGGAAAGTTGTTTTTCTGGAACTTTGGAATCGTAGTGGGAAAAAATTATCAGAAAACCACCTCTGGGGCAGTCCATACCCCAAACCAGTATTAGGTGAAAACAAATTCTAAATACTAGGTAGAGAGGACTTATAGCCCCCTGATGTCAATACAGAAACACTGCCACCCAGGGGTTGAATCACAAACTGACTCTTGTGTAAATACAACCATAGGCAGGCTGAGTAACAAAGAAATACTGCCTGCTTGAAAACAAGATTGTGGCATATGACACAGAGGAGCTGTGGAATGCAGAGAACTTCAATATTGGCCTGACTACATAACAGGAAACAGGCGTGCCAAAAATAATAGAAGAAGTGAATAACCTTCACTATTGCATATTTTTATTTTTTATTTAAGAAACTAATTTTTTTCCTCACTTGATTTTACCCTTTTAATTATTGTTTTTACTTTTAATCAGTATTATTACTACTACTATTTTACCTTCTATTAAAGTTTCATTTTACTTTCTCTTTATTTTATTTTATTTTATTTTATTTTGGGATTTGTGTTCTACATTCTATTTTCATCTTTCCTTTAGCATCATTTTACTCTATCTCAACTTTACCTTTATGCCAACACTCTCTTATTCACTTTTCCCCTTTTGTTGTCCTGTTTCTCTTACCTAATTTCTGCTTTAGATTTTCCTTATTCCATCTTTTTACCCCCTGTTAAAAATTCATCCTACTTATATATAAAATTTCCAATCCCTTGCTCCAAGTCCATACACACTTCTCTCTTTTCTTTCTTCACTACCCAAAATTCTTTTCTATTCTCTTTTTTCTTGTTGTTTTTATTTATGTTTTTTGTTTTGCCTTTTTTTCTGTCCTAATGTTGTTAGTTTGGTTGTTGATTAGAATTTTGTTTCTGTTTGTGTGATTGTTTCTCTCTCTTTTTTGCTTCTGTTTTTCCTCTCCTTGCTTGTTATTGGTTGTTGTTTGTAGTTTGCATTCATATCCGGGTGTTAGTTGTTTGCATTTTTTTTTTGATTAGCTGTTGTTCTATTGGAGTTTCCTCCCCATATAGTTTTTCCCTCCTTTTTAATTCTCTTTCTTTTCTCTCTTACTTTTTTCCTTTTCTCAATATAATTTTTGCACTCTTTTGTTTATCCCCAAATTCTCTTTTCTCTGGTGGTCACCATTATTTGGGATTATTAGTATCGTGAATACATTTGTTTTCAGTGCCTTGTGTGTTATAATTTGTGCCTTTAAGTCACATAACCAGACACCTGGGGAGGAGAGATCATGGGGAGACAAAGAAGCAGCCCGCATATGAAAGAAAAGCAGGCATCACCAGAAAAAAAAAGTAAATGAAATGGAGGCAAGCAATATATCAGAGAAAGAATTCAGAGAAATGGTCATAAGGTCGCTGAAATGGTTGGGAGGCAAATTCAACAATATGAGTAAGAACTAAGAGGAAATGAAGAAGAATCAAGAAGAAATATAAAATGACATCACTGCAATAAAGAACTCAATAGAAAGCATCAACAGTAGACTAAAAGGGGAGGACCGCATCAGTGAACTAGAAGACAAAGTAGGAAAAAATATCCAAGCAGAACAGCATCTAGAAAAAAAGCTTAAAAAACAAGAGGATAGCCTAAGGAAACTTTGGGACAACATGAAATGAAACATCTGCATAATAGGAGTGCCGGAAGGAGAGGAAACTGAGCAAGAAATAGAAAACCTGTTTGAAGAAATAATGACAGAAAACTTCTCTGACACAGGGAAGAAAAAAGTCACACAAGTCCAGGAAGCTCACATAGCCCCAAACAAAATGAACCCCAAAAGACCGATGCCACGGCACATTATAATTAAATTGGCAAACACCAACAACAAATAATCTGAAAAGTGGCCTGAGAAAGACAGAAAGTTACCTACAAAAAAATCCCCCATCAGGGAGATCTGGAACCAAGATGGTGGCCTAGGCAGTCTCCTAAGCTGCTGCCTCATCAACAATTTAATTAAAAAAACAACTAAAATCAAAAAGGACTTAACCAAAACCTCAGGAAAGCTGGCGGAGTGGAATAGCTACAACTAGAAAGAAAGAGAGAGGCTCACGGATCGGACTGGGAGCTGAAAAGCGCTGAGGTAGGGAGACGCTCGCTCACGGAGAGAAAGTGCGAAAGTGCGGCGCCGCCAAATGCCTGCCTGGCGGGAGGGGAGGAATTCCCCGATTGCACGGAACCCTTTCCGACTGTACTGAACCCCAGCCCCGGCCGAAATTCCGTGGTCCCAGGCTCATACAGGTGGAGAAAGGCACCCAGAGACTCAGAGACTGGGAAACCGGGAACCGGGAGCCGCAGCCAGGGGGGTCTACAGGCGCGCTCGCACGTGCGAATGAGATCGCGCTGAGGTCTGACCGCCGCCTCTCCGTAGCGGAAGGAGTCAGAAGCTCCAGGTCTGACCGCGGAGGCTGCTGCTGCCTCTGTACAAGGTGGCGGCCTCTCTGTAGCTGAAGGAGTCAGAAGCTCCAGACTACAGAGACCAGCCCAAGTCCGGGCGAGCCCCTGGGGCACCCACACTCTTGCTTGGAGAAACTGGGACGGTCAGGTGGAAACTCAGGCGAGCACACAAGGGCAGGGCGGAAGCCAAGACTGTCAGTTCAGCCCTGAGACTCCGCCCATCCAAGCTGAGCAGAGGCTTCTGCAGTTTTTCAAGTTTGATCCTATAAGACTGTCTCCAATACAGAATTTATCCCAGAGTAGACACAGTTGATACCCACATCCAATTGGCCTGAAGGTCAATCCACAACAATAAAGACTTAGCTACAACAAGGCTGTGCACGCAGTCCACAAAGGGGATCACCAAGATTGTCTACCTCAGGTAACTGAGGAGGTTGACCCACTGGGCCATATAGGACACCAAACACACAAAGTCATCCTACCAACTCTGAAAAATAGTGATAATGCCTAGACAAGGAAATAGATCTCAAACAAAAGAGATGGAGGATATAGAGTTCAGAACTACGGTTCTAAGGTTATGCAACAATATCCTAGAAAAGCTTGATAAACTTCATGAGACCCAACTAAAAAGTATACATAAACTGACTAAATTGGAAAATATTATGCATAGATCCAACAGCAGAATGGAGGAACACAAGAATCAGGTCAAGGAGCCAAAAGACACTCCTTTGGAGAAGGAAGAAGAAAAGAGGATTCAGAAAGTTGAAGATAGTGTAAGGAGCCTCTGTGACAACTTCAAGCGCACCAACATCAGAATTATGGGGGTGCCAGAAGAAGAGGGAGTGCAAAATACTGAAAACATATTTGAAGAAATAATATCAGAAAACTTCCCTCACCTGATGAAAGAAATAGACTTACAAGTACAGAAAGCCTACAGAACCCCAAACAAGAGGAATCCAAAAAGAAATAGTCCGAGGCACATTATCATCAATATGCCAAGGGTAAAAGACAAAAAGAAGATCTTACAAGCAGCAAGAGAAAAGCAGTTGGTTACCTATAAGGGAGCACCCATACGACTATCAGCTGATTTCTCAACTTAAACCATGCAGGCCAGAAGGGAGTGGCAAGAAATATTCAAAGTGTTGAATAGCGAGAACCTACAACCAAGATTACTGTATCCAGCAAAGTTATCATTCAGAATTGAAGGGCAGATAAAGAGCTTCACAGATAAGAAAAAGCTAAAGGAGTTCATCACCACCAAACCAGTATTATATGAAATGCTGAAAGGTATTACTTAAGAAGAGGAAGAAGATCAAGTGAATTAAAAATCTGAGGAATAGAATAAACTGGTGAATATAATAGAATTAGGGGCAAAGAAAGGGAGTGGATAGATAATTATCAGGGTGAAAGGGGTGTGAGGTGCAGAAAGAGACTGGATTAAAATTGTATAACCTATGGATGAGGACAATAGTGGGGGGAAGGGGTAAGGGCAGAGGGTGGGGTGGGAAAGGGAGCTATGGGGGAGAAAAAGGAGAAACAATTGTAATAATCTGAGCAATAAAGATTTATTTAAAAAAAAATCCCCCATCAGACTAGCAACTGATTTCTCAACAGAAAACACATCAGATCAGAAGAGATTGGAATAAAATATACAAAGTCATGCAAAGGAAGGGTCTGAATCCAAGAATATTGTATCCATCAAAGCAATCAATCCAAATTGAGGGTGAAATCAGGAGCTTCACAGACAAAAAAGGACTAAGGAAATTTATCACCACCAAACCAGCAATGCAAAAAATGCTGAAGGGTCTGCTGTAAAAAGAAGAAATAGGAAGTGAAGAAGGAACACAGGCATAAAAAATAAAAATGGTGACAAGCAAGTATCCATCAATAATAACTTTAAATGTAAATGGATTAAATGCCCCAATCAAAAGACACAGAGTAGCTGAGTGGATAGGAAAACATGACTCATATATCTGCTGTCTACAGGAAACCCATCTCAAAAAAAAGGACTCACACAGAATGATGGTGAAGGAATGGAAAAAGGTTTTTCAGGCAAATAAAAATGAAGAAAAAAAAAAGCTGGGGTAGGAATACTTATATCTGAAAAATTATACCTCAAAGTGAGGGACATAACAAAAGATAAGGAAGGTACTTCATAATACTAAAGGGAACAATCCAACAAAAAGATATAACTCTGATAAACATATACCCACCCAATAAAGGAACACCCGAATACATAAAAAAAACTTCTGGAGGATATCAAGGGAGAGATTAACAGCAATACAGTCATAGTAGGGGACTTTAATATCACACTAACACCAATGGACAAATCCTCTAAACAAAAAATCAGCAAAGAAATATCAGTCCTAAATAGTTCAGATGGAATTAATAGACTTTAGAACATTTCACCCCAAAGCCACAGAATATACATTTTTCTCAAGTGCACATGGGTCATTTTCAAAGATAGACCATATGTTGGGACACAGGCAAAGTCTCTTCAAGATAGAAATCTGCCGAAACCAGTTTGGCTCAGTGGTAGAGCGTCGGTCTGAGGACTGAAAGGTCCAGGGTTCGATTCCGGTCAAGGGCATGTACATTGGTTGCGGGCACATCCCCAGTAGGGGGTGTGCAAGAGGCAGCTGGTCGATGTTTCTTCTCATTGATGTTTCTAGCTCTCTCTCTCTCTCCCTTCCTCTCTGTAAAATATCAATAAAATATATTTTTTATTTTATTTTTATTTTTTTAAAATATATTTTATTGATTTTAAAAAAATATATTTTATTGATATTTTACAGAGAGAAAGGGAGAGAGATAGAGAGCTAGAAACATCAATGAGAGAGAAACATCGACCAGCTGCCTCTTGCACACCCCCTACTGGGGATGTGCCCGCAACCAATGTACAAGCCCTTGACTGGAATCGAACCCAGGACCCTTCAGTCCGCAGACCGACGCTCTACCACTGAGCCAAACCGGTTTCGGCTATTTTATTGATATTTTACAGAGAGGAAGGGAGAGAGATAGAGAGCTAGAAACGTCGACGAGAGAGAAACATCGACCAGCTGCCTCCTGCACACCCCCCACCGGGGATGTGCCCGCAGCCAAGGTACATGCCCTTGACCGGAATCGAACCCGGGACCCTTCAGTCCGCAGACCGACGCTCTACCACTGAGCCAAACTGGATTCGGCATAAAATATATTTTTTTTAAAAAGAAGAAGAAGAAGAAGAATCAAACAATCTGAAGAGGACGCTAACTACATATGTCATAGCAGTATCTTTACAGACACATATTCTAGGGCAAGAAAGACAAAGGAGAAAATAAATAAATGAGACTACATCAAAATAAAAAGCTTTTGCAGAGCAAAAGAAACCATCAACAAAACAACAAGAAAGCCCACTGCATGGGAGAACGTATTTGCCAATGTTATCTCCGATAAGGGTTTAATCTCCAACATTTACAGGGAACTCATACAACTTAACAAAAGGAAGATAAACAATCCAATCAAAAGTGGGCAAAGGATCTAAATAGACACGTTTCTAAAAAGGACATTCGGAAAGCCAAGAGACATATGAAAACATGCTCAGTCACTAATCATACAAAAGATGCAAATCAAAATAACTATGAGGTACCACCTCACACCTGTCAGAATGGCTATCATTAACAAATCAACAAACGACAAGTGCTGAAGAGAATGCAGAGAAAAAGGTACCCCTCTTCATTGTTGGTGGGAATGTAGACTGGTGTAGCCATTGTGGAAAACAGTATGGCGTTTCCTCAAATATTTAAAAATAGAACTGCCATTTGACCTAGTCATACCACTTCTAGGAATATATCCTAAGAAAACAGAAACAACAATCAGAAAGGATATATGCACCCCTATGTTCATAGCACCACAATTTACAATAGCTAAGATTTGGAAACAGCCTAACTGCCCATTAGCAGATGAGTGGATTAGAAAACTATGGTACATCTACATTACAGGGGAGTTCTACCAATAAAGGAATACTATGCTGCTATAAAAAAGAAGTAATTCTTACTGCTTGCAGCAGCATGGATGGAACTGGAGAGCATTATACTAAGTGAAATAAGCCAGTCAGTGAAAGAAAATGATCTCACTCATTTATGGATAATAAAGAACATTATAACCTGATGAACAAAAAGATAGATACAGAGGCAGAGAAGCATTGAACAGATGTCAATTCCTCCCAGTGATACCAACAGCAATCAAGGCTTAAGTATAATAAGACTGTGCACATAGCCCACAAAGGGATGCATCAAGAGTGTTCACCTGAGGAAACTGGGGAGGCTGAGCCACTGGGCCCAATAGGACACCTTTCACACAAAACCACACTATCAACACAGAGAAGCAGCCAAAATGCAGAGACAAAAAAACACATCATGAATGAAAGAAATGTAGGAAAGCACGCTACTGGATATAGAGTTCAAAACCACATTTATAAGGTTACTCAAGAATCTTCTAAAAACCTCTGAGGAACTTAGTGAGACCTCCAAGGATCTTAGTGAGAATGTCAAAAAAATGGAAAAGGACTAGTCAGAAATTAAGCATATACTGAGCAGAAAGAAATTAAGCATATACTGAGCAGAAAGAAATTAAGCATATAAAGAATAATATACAGAGATTCAACAGTAGACTAGATGATCCTAATAACCAAATATTTGAAATACAAGGAAGCAGAAAACACCCAACCAGAAGAGTAAAAAGAAAAAAGAATAAAAAAATGTAAAGATAGTGTAAGGAGCCTCTGAGACAACTTTAAGCATACCAACATCCAAATTATGGGGGTGCCAGAAGAAGAGAGCAAGATATTGAAAACCTATTTGAAGAAATAATGACAAAAAACTTCCCCTACCTAGTGAAAGAAATAGACTTACAAGTCAAAGAAGTGCAGAGAACCCCAAACAAAAAGAAAAGAGGACCACACCAAGACACATAATAATTAAAATGCCAAGGTCAAAAGAAAAAGAGAGAATATTAAAAGCAGCAAGAGAAAAACGGTTAGTTACCTACAAGGGAACATCCAAATGACTGTCAGCTGATTTCTCAACAGAAACTATACAGACAAGAAGGGAGTGGCAAGAAATATTCAAAGTGATGAATAGCAAGAACCTACAATCAAGATTACTCTACCCAGCAAAGCTATCATTTAAAAGGTCAGATAAAGAGCTTCACAGATAGAAAAAGTTAAAGGAGTTCATCACCACCAAACCAGTATTATATGTAATGCTGAAGGGTATTCTCTAAGAAGAGAAAGAAGAAAAAGGTAAAGATAGAAAATTATGAACAACAAAGTGACAACAAATACCTATCTATCAACAAGTGAATCTAGCCAAAACCGGTTTTGCTCAGTGGTTAGAGCGGTTGCAAACTAAAAGGTCCCAGGTTCGATTCCGGTCAAGGGCATGTACCTTGATTGCGGGCACATCCCCAGTAGGGGGTGTGCAAGAGGCAGCTGATCAATGATTCCCTCTCATCGATGTTTCTAACTCTCTATCTCTCTCCCTTCCTCTCTGTAAAAAATCAATAAAATACATTAAAAACAAAACAAAACATAAAAACAAACAAACAAGTGAATCTAAAAATCAATGAATAAAAAATCTGATGAACAGAATGAACTGGTGAATGTAATAGAATCAGGGCATGGAAAGGGAGTAGACTGACGATTCTCAGGGAAAAGAGGGTGTGGAGGTTGTGGGAAGAGATTGGACAAAGAGCTTAAACCTATGGGCAAGGACATGGGGGAGTGGGGGAGGGCATGGAGTGGGGTGGGAAATGGTTGGAGGGGAGCTATGGGGGGAAAAAAGAGGAACATCTGTAATAATCTGAACAATAAAGATTAAAAAAAAAAAAAAAGAAGTTAGCAGAGTTGGGGACTTTGGGCACACGTAGTAGACTCAGGATAAGGACTTGGTCGCAGGACTACCAGAAATGAGGTCTGAGGGTACAAACTTGGAGAAAGGGTGCAATACCTGGTGGGACTGTAGGCCAATAATTGAGGAGTAGGCCTGGATAGTTACGTAGATCTCAGGCTGGAAGTCGATGCAAGATCCAGGCACGCGGAAGGGCCGAAGCAGCCCACGGAGGCAGCGGGACAGGGCGTGGAAAACTTCATCAAACAAGATCTCCCCGGTGGAATCATCCTGAGGGCAATGCACACAGAGATCTCTCAAGGGTGAGCAAAGGCAGCCCTAGACAGAGGGCAGAGACAAGCAGCTTTCATGGGTCAGTTGGCCTCTTATCTTCAGGTTGATGGCACCTCCAAAAACAGTGCCACCACTGGAATGGGATAGGTCTTTACCCGCCATTCCCTTACAGCCTATCTCCTTCCACAATGGTAGGCTGAAGTCATTTTTCATTCCTCCCAAGCCTTTCCCTCTCCTCCTCACTCCCACCCCATCCTTTCTTCCACGGTCTCCCCCAGCTCCTTACCACAATGCCAGTAGATGGGCTAAGGTCCAGCTCAATGACAAATCGATACTGCCAAGCCAAGAAGGTGACCTGAGTGGAAGGCACGAGGAGGAATGGCCTTGGGTCCACTGGTTCATCTGGCTGCCACCCAGGGGGCAAGACACTGAGGACTTCCAATTCCTGCTCAGACTGAAGCTGGCAATTAGGATGAAAAGGAAAGTGTCAGGAAATAGGCACGCCTTTTCCCCCTAGGGCCTGAACTTCCATAGCCAAAATAACACAACATTGGCTCTACCTCCCACACCCCAACACATACTTTTCCTAACTGGAAAATTATGAAACAAAATTTTTCCTGAAGAATCAATCATCTTGTGGGCAAAGTCACTTGCCCCTCCCAGAGTTGGTTTCCCCTCCTGCCTCTTTCCAGTACTCTCTTAAAAAACAGATTTTCTGAGCCGGCCCTCGCATCCTGTATGTCTCTGGGGCCTCACCAACATCTCCTTGGGTGTGGCCTGCACAGTTTGATGCAGGTGATTGAGGAACCAAGCCAGGCGAACATTTCGGGAGATTCGATAATCTTTTTTCATCAACAGAAACACCTGCCCAGCTTCTTCCACCTGGGAACAAAGAGACATTAAGAAGTTCATAAAAATTCACTGTATTCCTCCTACTGGTATATACAGGTCACTGTGCAAAGTAATTTGTCCAAGGAGCTCACAATCCATAAGTGAGAGGCAAGGCAGCAGAGATAAAAGCTTACTCCCACCTCCATGTGAGGTGTACCCAAGGATTCAATTCTCAGCCGTTCCCATTCTCCCTGCAGATCTCTATGTAGATGAAGTGACCTTTACACATGATCAAATGTTCATGTGTTTCTCCTATAAACTACAAGCTTCTTGAAAGCAGGGATTGTATCTTGTTCTAGCTTTGTGTCCCTGTGCTTGGAGAATTGCTTAAAATAGAACAGACACTCAATAATGCCAGATAGTTCCTCCTAATAACCCCAATGACAGTAGAAACTAAAATAGGGGTGGGGAACACCTAGCACTCAGGCTACATAAGGCCCAAGAAATCATTTGGTTTGGCCCTGCCAATGCTTTAGGGATGCGTTAATTAAATGTTTGACCAAATATAGCAGGCTAATTTTTAAGGTGATAAATTTCTATGGCCTGTGGATGTTATAAATATTCAAATGGCCCTTGGCAGAAAAAAGGTTTCCCATCCCTGAACTAATGAAATCATCACTGGGTAAATGGTAAGCCTGTTGAATACCTCAAAATCAAACTTCTGTGCGTCACGATCTCCCACCCCCACATCTGCCAGTTAGTAACACTCCAGTTCCTTCCCTCCATTGCCTTATGGACAGTTGGTTCAATGTTCTGACAAGCGTCAAGTCCCTTGCCCGTGTTCTTGTCCTTACTACATAAGACCTGACAAATGTTGACGCAGGCTGTAGTTGACCTTCTCCCTCATCCATACATGTACACCACCTGCCCTTTGACAGAAAGAAAGCTGCCACCTCTAGCAGGCCTTTGCCAATCCTTTTACTTCTCCCTGGTCAGCACTTAGAGGGTTTTCCAATCCTTCACCCCAATAGTCCTGGCAGATAAATGTGCCTATAGTGCAGCCATGGGCAAAGTACGGCCCACGGGCCCGTTCGGCTATTTTAAACTATTGGAAAAAAAAAAAAAGACTGTACCCTTTTATGTAATGATGTTTACTTTGAATTTATATTAGTTCACACAAACACTCCATCCATGCTTTTGTTCCGGCCCTCCGGTCCAGTTTAAGAACCCATTGTGGCCCTCGAGTCAAAAAGTTTGCCCACTCCTGTTATAGTGTCACAGAGAAAATAAGGGTCAATCCCCAAACATTTCTTCCTGGTTAATCCTGATAGGTAACATTCCTTTACTTCAAGCATGTCAAACTCATGGCCCACAGGCCGCATGCATCCCAGCCAATATAATGGTATGTAAGAAATGTTTTAATGTAAATTTCATAACTTAATTTTTACCTTATCCTGTTATACATAATACTATATAATAAAGAGGTAATATGCAAATTGACCATCACTCCAACACACATAAGGTCAAAGATGGCTGTCCCCATGAGGGCACAAGATGGCTGCCACAAGATGGCTGGCAGGGGAGGGCAGTTAAGGGCAATCGGGCCAGCAGTGAAGGACAGTTAAGGGCGACAAGACTGGCAAGGGAGGGAAATTAGGTGTGACTGGGCCAGCAGGGGAAAGCAGTTGGGGGCAGCCAGGCTGGCAGGGGATAGCAGTTAGGGGCAACCAGGCTGGCAAGGGATGGCAGTTAGGGGTGACCGGGCCAGCAGAGGAGGGCAGTTAGAGGCAACCAGGCCTGCAGGGGAGGGCAGTTAGGGGTGACCAGGCTGGCAGGGGAGGGCAGTTAGGGGCAATCGGGCCAGCAGGGGAGCAGTTAAGTGTCAATCAGGCTGGCAAGCAGAAGCAGTTAGGGGCAATAAGGCCAGCAGACAGGCAATCAGCTGGGAGTCAGCAGTCATGGATTATAAGAGGGATGTCTGACTGCCTGTTTAGGCTCAATCCCAGTGGGTCCCAGACTGGAGAGGATGCAGGCTGGGTTGAGGAACACACTGCTCCCCCCATGCACAAATTTTGTGCATCAGGCCTCTAGTTATTAATAATGAACTACAACATTTGCTAATGACTGATTACTATAATCATGTTGCATTCATTTCCCTTACATGCCTTACGCTCAGACGCACTATCTCTCTCCATTAACAGTGAATATTTTAGCAGCCACGTTATTAATCTTGGACTCACTTGTTTGTTCTGTGCAACAGGAAATTTTTCACTTTTGGAGAATAAGAAAAATAGGTTTATTTGCCTTACACCTATTAATTTGTGTAGTTATTCAATGTCCTGATAAGTTAATATTCAAGTCAAAATATTAATTTTTATTAAAATGTCCTATTATTTTATGTTAACGATTACTCATTTATTTCAGCCCTTTGTATTCAGCATGACTCTATCGAAATAAACATGTTTCTACAAAAATTTAAGCTTTTGTTTTTTTTGAAGCCCACATAAACTTAAACCTTGTTTATTTGGCCCGTGTTAGCCTTTGAGATTGACATGCTTGCTTTACTCCCTTACTCTTTTTTTAAAATATATTTTATTGATTCTTTTTTTTTTTTTAAATATATTTATTTTTTATTGATATTTTACAGAGAGGAAAGGAGAGAGATAGAGAGCTAGAAACGTTGATGAGAGAGAAACACCAACCAGCTGCCTCTTGCACACCCCCTATTGGGGATGTGCCTGCAACCAACGTACATGCCCTTGGCCGGAATCGAACCCGGGACCCTTCAGTCCGCAGACCGACGCTCTACCACTGAGCCAAACCGGCTTCGGCCTATTTTATTGATTCTTTACAGAGATAAAGGGAGAGGGATTGAGAGCTAGAAACGTCGATGAGAGAGAGTCATCAACCAGCTGCCTCCTGCACCAACCAATGTACATGCCCTCGACCGGAATCGAACCTGGGACCTTTTAATCCGCAGACCAACGCTCTATCCACTGAGCCAAACTGGTTTTGGCTACTCCCTTACTCTTGTCTCAGATGAAAAGATTACTCTCCTCTTCTAGACAAATTGCAAATTTCTCTTCCTGTGTCCCTGACTAGTGAAGGGGGAAATACCAGACTGTGAGGATTGAAGAGGGTGGTAGAGAAATGAACAGAAAGAAGCCAAAGATTGCCTGTGGAGAAATGTGGTGTTGAAAGGAAGTGGTTTTTGTCCCTCTAAATTTGGGAAATATGAATGGAATATAGATCAAAATAGTTCTGGAGAAGCAATAATAGCGGGCACCTACAGTCAGAGAAGAGTACGGAGAGGAGAGGCCCGATGACTGAAGAGGAAGAAAGTCTTTTCTAAGACAGAGGGCAAGCACCAAAAGATATAGAAACAGATATTGGGAAATGGCAGGGATGGAAGCAGAAGTCAAAAAGAAGAGAGAAACTCATTGAGGACCTAAAATATATACAGTAATAAAATTGGAGAGTTTAAGTACAACAATTTCAGATTCAGACAGCCTAGGATTGAATCCCAATTTAGCCACTTATTACCGTAGTTAACCTCTTTAAACTTCAGTGGCCTCATTTGTAAAATGGAGATAATTCTGATACTAATCTAATAGCGGTTATGTAGATTAAGTGAAATCATGCACATGAAATACTCATCAAAGTGCCTAGCACTTAGTAAGAATAAAATTTAACTATTGCACCCAGCCCGGGAGGCTCAATGGTTGAGCATCTGAACCTATGAACCAGGAGGTCACCATTCGATTCCCAGTCAGGGCACATGTCTAAGTTAGGGGCTCAAGATCCCCAGTGTGGGGCGCACAGGAAGCAGTTGGTCAATGATTCTCTCTCATCATTGATGTTTCTATCTCTCTCTCCCTCTCCTTTCTCTCTGAAATCAATAAAAATATATATTTTTAAAAATTAACTATTGCAGTTATTACTGGATGCACAACACTAGGCTCTTTACATACCAGGTAAGCTCATTCAGTATTCACACAAAACATTGAATAGAAGAAAACGGAGATCAAAAAAAGTTAAGTGGCTTAGCCTGATTAATAGGTATAGGGTCAGAAGTCAAACCCAGGCCTGATGAACTGCAAAGCCCTTCTACTGAGAGTGATAAGTGGATTAAACCAGGGACTTATGAGCAGAAAAGATTTAAAGTGGTTATAAGAAGGAAATGGGAGTTTACAAGCAGAAAGAACAAAGAGGAGGATGAACTCGGGCAAGCTCTGAAGGAGAGGAATGCGTTATGTGAACAAAACCAATGAAGTGAAGTTAGGTGGATGAAGTAATTTGATATCAACCACGAAATTTCAACACTGTACTTTGCTAAGAAATTGACAGCTGCACTATAGCATACCTATATGACCCACTCAGGTGGCAATTTAGCAGTGTTTTGCCAAATGTTTTACGATTTCACATGTCTGCTAAAGAAATAGCATGGCTCAATCATTATAAAAAGTTCTTTGCTACTTACGTGAGGTCATTGGGAGGAGATGAAGGTTTGGATATTACATGGGATATGAACCTCCCCAATGCCTATATATTGAAGGATGATGTCTAAAAGACTGAAGAATTTGCAGTTGATGATGGTACTTCAGTCCTATTTAAAAAACAACAGCCAGCACTTTCTACCTGGGTGGAAGTGCAAGCAGCCCAGCAGACAAGGCATTCTGGAGCTCGTCCTGTGGTAACCTCATCCTGAGGCACTGCCAAGCTTCCCTGTGGCACCGTGCTGAACCTACACAAATTCTATACTTCCTTTGCCACGGTCCCTTGCCCTCCACCCCTCTTTGGTTTTAAAAGTTACAGACATTCTTATAACCAGAAATACTTGGCTGAGGATAGTTTTTTTCCTATTATACAAGATTCCTCCTATTTTTTGTAATCTGCATCTATAATTATAACATTCCTACAATTAAAAAAAAAATCCCCCTGGCTACCATGTGATTCAGAAAGTTTCCTTAATGAACAGTAGGGGGTGTGCAGGAGGCAGCTGATTGATGTTTCTTTCTCATTGATGTTTCCAATTCTAACCCTCTCCCTTCCTTTCTGTAAAAAAAAATCAATAAAATATGTTGTTGGTTTTTTTTTAATTCAATTTCAACTAACCTTTGAGACAAGTGAGCTTAGTTGTACTTTAAGAGATTTTTAGAATAAGACAGACAAGAACTGGCGGTTAATTGGGAGTGAAAAAGTGATAAAAAAGGAAGGTGTCAGGGTTGACTAAGGTAGCATCAGAAATCAGTAAGTGGCTGAAACAGGTTTGGCTCAGTGGATAGAGCGTTAGCCTGCAGACTGAAGGGTCCCCGGTTTGATTCCGGTTAAGGGTATGTGCATTGGTTGCGGGCACATCCCCGGTAGGGGGCATGCAAGAGGCAACTGATCAATGACTCTCTCTCATAGATGTTTCTAACTATCTCTCTCCCTTCCTCTCTGTAAAAAAATCAATACAATATAAAAAAGGAAAAAATCAATAAAATATTTTTTAAAAAGAAAAGAAACCCATAAGTGGCAGAAAGATTTCCAAGTTAGCTAGGAAAAATTAATATAGTTATTTACCATCACCTCTAACCACAACCTCCTAAAAAAGTCCCATCCAATTAGTCTTATTGCCAAGCCCCTAAAATCAGAAAAGGGGTCTACTGGCGTGAAAGAACCTGCAGCAATTACTTGCCCTCTCTTTCTCTGATCTACAGTCTCAGAGTGGGCAACCTTTCCCTCAGCATTGACTGAGCTGGTGTGGTGTGATATTAATAATCATGCTTGTGTTTGAGTTGACTAAGCTGGATCCCTGCCAACCTTCTTATCTGAAAAAGGATAGGCTGGGGCCCAGAGTATTATCAGAACAGGAAGAATATCCCACCCTGGCTGAGTCACAGGTTCGAGTAGCTTAGTTGGTTGGAGCACTGTCTTGATACACCAAGGCTGCAGGTTTGCTCCCTGGTAGGGGCACATACAAGAATCAACAAATGAATGCATGGATGTATGGAGCAACAAATCTCAATCAATCAATCTCTTTCTCTCTCTTCCCCCCCCCCCTTAAGTCAAGAAATAAATTTAAGCACACACACACACACACACACACACACACACGGAAGAATATTCCAATTTAGCAGTCTTTCATGCTTATCACCCTATCGCCAGGGCCTAGTGCGGTACCTGGCATATAAGATGCTTAACATAATTTTGCTGAGTAAATGAATTCACACTACATTCTCAGCAAAGTAAACTTAACATTTAAAGCTAATCATAATCAGGGTGAGAAAATCTTAACACTAGCCTCCATACTATTTTCCTTTGTTCTTCTTTGGTAGTTAGAGCATATGTCCAGGCGTCAACACTATAAGAACAGTTGGGGACATTTGGTCACTCTGTCTTCTAGAACTAAAATCTTGGCAATGATTTCCTGCACTGTTAGGTATCTCTGTTGGGCATTCACAAAGCAGTCTATAATTCTTCATAGCACCCACCACAGTTTATAATAGAAGAATTTATGTACTATTTATTTACTCAAGTTATAAGAGAAAGTTTCTTTAGAAAGTCACAGAGGTAGTAGAGGCGAGCCAGCTGGGCTGCGAAGGAAGGCTCAGGAAACAAGTTGCAGAAGCAAAAGAAGGGCCCTTGGCGCCTGGGAGAGAGAAGGGAAAGGTAACATGCTGGAGGGCGGTGGGGGAAGGGAAAGGTGATGAGCAAACTGTTCAAGCATTTTTAAAAATATTTTTTAATTAATTTTTTTTTAGAGAGAGAGGAAGGGAGAGGGAGAGAGAAGAAAACATCCTTTGGCTGCCTCCTACACACCCCCTACAAGAGATCCATGTGCCCTGACCAAAAATGGAACAGACAACCCCTGGGTACATGGGAGGACACTCAACCAACTGAGCCAAACTGGCCAGGGCTTTATGTACTTTTTAATGTTTGTTTCTCCTACAGGTCTAGAAGCTCCAGGGCTGTATCCTTAGAAACTAGCACAGTACCAAAGCACACTAGGTATTTAAATATTTGTTGAATAAATGCATAACAGAGAAATTGCTCTCACAATCGATTTACCAGTTAGTCTTAATTTTCCACTTTTATTAACATCAGCTCTTTGTTGTTCAAGAGTTTCCATCCCTCTTCATCACCCACTTTACAGAAAAACTAACTATTCTATTGTTTGGGATTTTCCTTTGCTTTCATGAAAGCTGTGGCATTTTTGTTTGTTTGTTTTTAAACCAGTTTTTTACTACTCTGTTCTTTTTTTAGTATTATTTTCTTTTTTTGCTGTTCTTGGAATCTGGGGAGAAGGTTCTGATGTGCATTCTTATAGATTTGTTTTGAAAGAAAGTATGATGATAGCTGAGACTATGGACTTGAGCTTTAGTCCTCCTGTATAAAATACCACCAGCTACCCCAAAGGTGTATGAAAGTATAAATGCACACATCAGTATAATGACAAGTCAGTCAACAATCAGTTGTTTCTGAGTCTATCAAACATCTGATGACAGTCTGGAGCAGCCGTGGGCAAACTACTGCCCGCGGGCCGGATCTGGCCCGTTCGGCTGTTCTATCCGGCCCGCGGAGCCAAAAGAGCCAGAAGGTTCTCTTGCTCTCCCCTCCGCTCCTTCACCAGCAGCCCAAAATGAGAGTGCCAGCATGGTCAGGTTGCTTTTGTTCCGGCCCTCCGGTCCAGTTTAAGAACCCATTGTGGCCCTCCAGTCAAAAAGTTTGCCCACCCCTGGCTGGAGTCTTTGCTTTTTGTAATAAATATCTCCAGGTTCTGTTAAGTCTTAAATGGCATGAATTCAAATTTCCTCATTATTTTATTTTATATCATATGCCTATGAATAAACTCTGGTTGATCTACTTCTCAACTTAAAATGTGGGGACTGATATGGGACACAATACTCAGGTGAGGTCACATAGTCAAAGTCTCCTAGGTTCTATTTATATTTTTCGAAGCTTTATCATACCATACTTAGGAAACCTCTATGACTTTCTCACTTGTGCTGCTAAATCTGTCCTCATATAGAGCTGGCTTTTTGGGACACATACACTTATTCAATTAGTCCTATTATATTGGGTAAATTCAGTCTATTATTCTATTGTGAAGCTAAGAGAGGGCTCCTTTTTCTTCTTTAAGTCTCTTTACAGCTTAATTTCCCTAAGTAGATCAAGAAGGCATCGTCCTCATCCAAGTCCAAAGAGGACAAAGGCAAGGTGAGCCTGCATTCACTTTTCAGTCAACAAATTTATGAAAAGCCTGCCCCACACCAGCACTAGGTCCCAATTACACAATGGAAAGCAAAAATTGGCATTCTCTATTCTCACAAAATTTACCCAATTGGGGGTGGGGGGGTATCACGTCACTACTCTAATTGTTGTATTATTATAAACTGAGTATATTCACCAAAAGATAAGAATGTGGTTCTCTGAGAATATGTAACTAAGTAACCTGTCTCAGGCTAGGATCTTAAGGAGAAAGAGACACTGAAGGTTAAACAGGGTTCGTTAAGTGAGGAGGGAGAGGGCGATAAACCAGAGGGAGGGTATGTATACACGATCACTGTGCTATCAGGAAACTTTCTTCAGATGATTGGTTAGTAGGCTGCTTCATTACACTACTATACAGCTTCTATTTTCCCACCTTGTCCCAAAAGTTATTTTGAATGATGGCCTGGCTGTCCAAGGCCAAGCTGGAGTCCAGTTCATCAATCAGTTCTTCCAGAACCCACCATCCTGAAACCAGGAACAATCGTTCTCACAACATTCCCCCTGACATGTGATCCCTCAAAGTCAACAACCACGCTTTCAAAACATCTTTATGTGTTCTTCACTTTCAAGGTGTAACTTATCAGAACCAGAAGACGTAAAAAGGTTTACTAAGCAGCTGGGCCTGGGACTCAGTGGTTGGGTAGCGACCCATGAACCAAGAGGTTACTGGTAAGATTCCCAGTCAGAGCACATGCCTGGTTTTCAGGCTCGATCCCCAATAGGGGGTGTGCAGAAGGCAGCCTATTCATGATGTTTCTTTCTCTCTCTAAAATTAATAAAAACATACTTATTTTTAAAAAAATATTTAAGCAGCCCCTATTGGGCAAAAATACCCTATGGTATTTTTCAAAGTGTGATCCAAGGGCCAGCTGCATCAGGATTACCTGAGGTCCCTATCAGAATGCAGACTCCTGGGCACCACATCAAACCAACTGAATTAGAGTTGGCAGGGTTCAGGAATCCACATTTAATCACTCCCCAAGTGATTCTTCCACTTTAATGTTTGAGAATCCCTGAATCTGCTGTGTTCTCACAGAGCCTACACTCACACAGAGCTTCAAGTCCCTAATATTTAACCCCCCCACCCCCCGAGTCAGACGTGCATTGTTCTTAGAGGAGTCTGGCAAAGAGAAAGCAGGGATTTCAAGTCAAGAGATCTGAAGCCAGATCTGATTCTGCTACTTACTATCTAGACAAGCTTGCAAAAGTTACTTAATTTTTTCCAGGCCTTAGTTTCTTCATTGATAACATGTAAATAAGAATATCTATTTCATAAAGATATTGTTGCAATTAGACAGGAGAGTCGGAACAATGACAGAGGAAGCCTATCATTCCTTAGAACAATTATTGAGGCCTACATACCATTTATAACAAGATGAATAAATCATCAGCAGATACTGCACTGCGTATCATGTGTATCAGTATAAAGGAAACATTCCCATCTCATTAACTTGTTTTTTTGCAACAGTGTCTTTGTAGTTAAGATGTAATCCAAGCTTTGCACTGTATTCAGTTAAGAATCCCATGAAAAATGTAGACTCTCTTAAGCTGTCTGAAGCCTCCTTACCACTATACACGTGACATAGTCCTGACACTCTAGTATGGCCTCAACCTGAATCTTCCTCCAGCCTCATCTCTCACCCATCTCCCGCTGAGTTAAGAGTCCCTAGGATCAAATGCTTGTTCTGCTGCTTATCAGTGTAAGGTCTTGGTGAAGTTACTTAAACTCTGTGCCTCAGTTTCCTTATCTGTGAAAGGGGGCTAATAAAAGTATCTATTTCAGGGGGGGGGAGGGGTTAGAAGTATTAGATGACCTTTAGCAAGCACCGTGTGTGTTACCTATTCCCACTGTCACACTGTAGCCACTAGCCCCTGCTTCCTCTCAGCTCTCCAAAGGCTCCAAGCTCCTTCTCACGTCAGGGTTCTCACTATTCCTTCAGTCTTCTCATTCTTAGGGCTTAAATATTATTCCTCGGAAGCAACCTCCTGATCCACCTCTGCTCCTACCATTTCTTTTTTCCCCCTCTCTCTCTGTTTGGCCATTTCATATAGGAGGAGGACACACACAAATCCTCCCCCTTCAGATCATGGCAATGCTGATCTGCCCCACAAGCATGGCCACTGGGATCTATCGGGAGAAAACGTGGCAGTCAAATGGGAGATGCTCCTACCATTCCTTAACAAAGTAGGTTAAGAACTGCTGTTAAATACTCATTCACGCTGTATTTTTCCTTTGCAGCGCTTATTATCATAATTCAGTGTTTGCTTACTCCATTAAAATAGGGAACCTGTCTTACACTGCCCCATATCCACCCTGATCATTAACACAATCCTGTGTCCATAACAGCACTCAAAATATCTTAAGTATTTGAGGAACGAATGATTTCTTAAATCTGACTATGCCCGAATCAAGCCTAAAAGGCCGGTCCCTTTTCCGCCCAGGGGCAGAACTCTTTACTCCCTTTGTTTCCTGAGATAACATTTTCAGAAATATAAGTCAAGAACTTAACGAATGCTTACTTTTTAGCTGAATGAGACACACAGTTGACTGTTACTTTAGATCTGCACTGTTCAATATGGAAGCTACTACTACATGGGGCCACTAAGCACTTGAAGTGTTATTGCTAGTATAAAATGATACGTGCTGAAAGTATGAAATACACACTAGACTTTATAAAGATTTGGTACAAAGAAGAGAATGTTAATATCTCCTAACTTAAAACTATGTGTTATAAGTTAAAGTGATATTTTGGAAATGCGGGATTAAATAACATATGACTAATATTTCTCCGGTTCTTTTTACCTTTTTAAATGTGGCTACTGGAAAACGTACATATATGGTTTGCATTAGGCCTAGGAAGTATGTTGTATTTCCCTATTTTATTTCATTTTAATCCATAACAAAATAGACTACAGATTGTTTCATGGTTTTTCTCAATACTGGTATTTCTGATGCATGGGCTATTCCTGTGAGTATGTCTGATTATTTTAAACAAGGCATAATTTCCTACTTAATCCTGAGTCTCATCACATCAAATCCCAGTGAACTGGAGATTTGCCATCACATGGCTACTTTATTATGTATGAACTAGAGGCCTGGTGCATCGATTCGCTTGGGGGACAGGGGCCATGGGCAGTTGGTGGGCTGGCCCTGCCCCCTGGTCAAACTCCCCATAGAAGGGATAATTTTCATATCAGCCTTTTATTCTACAGGATATTATTACTAAACATTATGGTTAAGAACATAAGATCTGGAGCCAGGCCACCTGTTTTTGGAGTCCTGGCTCTACTATTTACTAGCTGTGCAACTTTGTTTCTCTGAGTATCTCTGTGCCTGTTTCCACAACTGACATAATGGTAATAGTGTTTACTTCATAGGGTTGAGAGCATTCATTGGTATTGGAAAAGTGCTTAGGATGATACCTGCTATACAGTAATCATCTAGTAATGACAATTACGTGTGTCATCATACACACCCCTCACCCTTCCCACCTACTCATATTCTCTGGTAATACTGGACACCTCTCCTAGTGATGTTGTTCCTTCCCAATCTGAGCAATTTTATGCTCGGAGCTTCTAACTCCAGAATTCTGCTACCCGCCAGCTGAGTAGCACCTGAGTCAGGTGCTTAAGCTCCCTCATTTTTCAATGTCCTTATCTGTAAACGACAATGAGTATTGACACTTTCCTTGCACAAGTTTGGATACCACAAGGTACCTGAAGTTCCTTTCGTGGTCCTTACCACCTAATTGATTCACGTCAAATGCATTTTCTGGTTTAATGCATGTGATCCTCACAACACACCCCGAGGCAGGTATTTTATGAAGGAAACAACCTCTGCGATGTCAAAAACTTGCCCCGAGTCAGCACAACATTGGAACGAGGTTTCCCTCCAAAACAAAAATAGTTTCACGAAACCGAAACTGCTTTCCCTAAGCACGGACGCTAGAAATATGTTATTTCGTGCCGTTTATGGGATTCCAAAGTTTGCAGGGATGCAGGAATCGGCAACGTAAGCCTATCGCCCTGTGGCCCCCTGAAACTGCAGCAGAAAAAAAAATTAAAGGGTTTAATACTATTATTCGGTCAAAGAACCCAAGAGCCTTAGAGTCGGCGGCGTGGATGAAATCTCAGTAAACAAAACAAAGCGGCGAGTTTCCCCTGGAGGGAATCGCGGACCTCGGGAAGGAGGCTCCGTTGACATGCCTTCGGGGCTAGCCCGGTCGCCCCAAGACCCGGAGGGAGGAGGCCACGGCCGTACCAGGCCGCCCGACCCTCGGGTCCCGGAGACCAGAGCTGCGCCCGCCCGCCCGCCCCTCACCTCCGGCTCCGGGCGTTCCGAGGCCATCACACAGCGCTCCCGCGCCGGCCCGGGCCAGGGACCCCTGACCCAGCTGCCGCGCACCTGGCAGGAACCGGAAGTGGGTGGGCGGGACACCTTAGGAGCTCTCTGATTGGTGGAAGAGGCCCTCTCGGCGTGACTCGTGGACTGGAAACCGGAAGAGGCGGTCGTTGCCGCGGACCCAGCTGCCGCTATGCAGGTGAGGATCTATCTGGTAGGGGCTATCGATTAGGCCTCCTAGCTTCGGTGGACCGGCCCGGGAGTAGGCTGACCGAGGAGAGAAGGAGGAGTTGAAGCTGAGAGGAGGGGGCAGAGCCTGAGGCTGACACTTAAGGGGACGTGGAGGGGGCGGGGGGACGAGGCCTACTGGGGAGGAGAGGCGGAGAGGAGATGGGTTGGGAGCCCCGCCAACGGGAGACAAACTAAGGCTCTATAGGGAGGGAGGAAGCAGCATTGATTAGCAAGGTTATGGGAAAGGATCAGGTTGTAGTTTGGGAAGGTTGAGCTGCATGCGAAGGAAGATGACTCAAGAAGGTGCTGGGTTGGCCGGCTGTTGGATGGACTCTGTTGGATGCTGAAATAACAGGGGATCTGTCATTGGAGAGAAGCCCGAGCGAGGGATGAAGAAATGGTGGAACCCCTGTGGCTAGAAGCTAAACTCCTTATAATCTGAGGCCCAGGGTGGCCCCTGTCCTGCACATTGACGAGTTTCCCAACCTGTCCCAAAGACCATTTCCCAACCCGTGCCCAAAGTAAAACTGGAGGCTATAGATTTTTAAAAATTATTTTGCAGACCCTCCAGCATGTACAGTTTTTTTGGCTGGTGCTTAGGACATATGCATTTTTAAAATTATTTTTTTATTGATTTCAGAGAGGAAGGGAGAGGGAGACAGAGATAGAAACATCAATGATGAGAATCATTAATCTGCTGCCTCCTGCATGCCTCTTACTGGGGATCAAGCCAGCACCCCCCCCCCCCACTCCCCGCCCCTGCCCATGTGCCCTTGACTGGAATGGAACCCAAGACCCTTCCGTTCCCAGGCCAATGCTCTCTCCACTGAACCAAACCAGCTAGGGCGACATTTGCATTTTTCAATTTTATTTTAATTTTATTGCTGACAGTATTGCAGATGTCTCCCATTTTCTCCCTTTTTGCCCCCTTAACTCCCACCCCAGGCCTTCCCCATTCATTATGTTGTTTTGTTGTTCATTTGTCATAGTTTCTTGCACCTGGTAGTCTGTCCGTAAAGGTTTATAAGCCTCTGAAAGGAGCACAGGAATGTTGGCACAGAGATAAAATGAGGGCAGATTTAATTCAGCAAGGAGAAGGTTGAAACATCAAATCCTGAAGGCAAATGAAGAGTTGGGGCAAGGTGTGCGGCGGTGGTACAAGGCCGGTCAGTGGTCAGAGAAACCTTCGTGTACAGGTAGATTTCTCAGAGAGTGTGTGCCATTGACAAGAACAGCCTAGCTCACAAGGCGAGCTCTAGAACAGAGTAGTGCGTATGCTGCAGAGGTACACAAAAGTGAATAAACCCAGACATTAGGTCTCAAGAAGATTTCTCAATGAGAGAATAGAGTACACTATTAGTATACTAGTAGAAAAACCGGGCATGAATTAGGAAAGAATGGAGAAAGGAATCCCTTGGTAGGAAGAATGGCGTTCAGGTGAATGAGTTGAAAGGTCTAAGGGTTGATGCTGTCTGTAACCCAAATACCAAAGATAGAAAACAACCTGACTCTCCTGTGCCAGTGAGAGCCTGTGTTACTTAATAGTGTTGCATACTGTCGGCCTGGCTTTTCAGCCTGCCTTTGTATGTGTCATACTCACACTCATCTGGGTAACCAACCTGTTCCTATTGGTGCAGAGGGAGGAGAAGCAGCTTGAAGCATCATTAGATGCACTGCTGAGTCAAGTGGCTGATCTGAAGAACTCACTGGGGAGTTTCATTTACAAACTGGAGAACGAGTATGACCGGTTGACCTGGTAAGGGTGGTCAGGGTAATCTGGGGAGGGCCGCATGGGTGGGGGTGGGGGTGGGGGGCAAGCCTCCTGGTGAATGGGGCACCTCTAGTGATAGAGCCATTTATCAGTTTGAAGACATCTTTTGATTTGGTAAGAGCTAGGTTTCCCAACATTGAACAAATGAAGTATAATTTAGGGCCACCAAGGCAAGGAAGTAGAGAAATGCCCAGTTTCCCAACCCAGGTTCTTTCTAGCTTTTGATCCTCACTCTTTGACTTCTTTGAAAAGAAATCCTCCCACTACAGGAGGTACACAAAGGCCTTACTGGATTTCTTGCCATAGATATGGGTGAGTCTTTTAAGTCCAACCTCCTCTGGAAATATAGTTCCTATTTCCAGGCCAGAAAAGAGGCTTTTACTCAGTTTCTGAACTTTTAGTGATTAGGCATGGTTCCTATTTTCTACTGTTTCTTCACCCCATTCAAATAATTAACTTTTTTTTCTCCATCCTTGCCAGAAACTGAATGTGTGTCCCTCTTTTCTAACCCCACAATCCCTCTAAGACACTCTGGTTCCTATCCAGTCCAGCTCTAGGGCTATGCACCTTTTGGGGGTGAGTCTGGGTATTCCTAATCTGAAGGACCTCTTGGAGGCTACTTCACTGGAAATGTGCTGACACCTTCTTACTGCCACCAGGCCCTCTGTCCTGGACAGCTTTGCCTTGCTCTCTGGACAGTTGAACACTCTGAATAAGGTCTTGAAGCATGAGAAGACACCACTGTTCCGCAACCAGGTCATCATCCCGCTGGTGTTGTCCCCAGACCGTGATGAAGATCTCATGGTAAGGAGACATGTGCCCCGGGAGAGCCGTGTGCCCCGGGGAAGCAGTGGGACCTGGGGGGAGGGACGGTGTGAACCAGAGGAGGCGCGGACTCTATTCGTGTGGTCCTGAGATAGTCACCATAAAACAAGCAGACTGCCAAAAAAGGAGCGGATTCTATTCATGTGGTCCTGAGATAGTCACCATAAAACAAGCAGACTGTCAAATGACAGCGGGGAGGGGAATGAGACCTGGGGGGAGATAAGAGAACAACTGAAGGACTGGTATGCATGAATATTAGTACAACCAACAAACACAGAACTCTGGGGAGGGAGGGCATAAATAGGAGGTGGGGAGGGGCAATGGTAAGCTATGTACACATATAATACCTTAATAAAAAATATTTAAAAAAAATAAAAAATAAATAAAAAGGCAAAAAAAAAAGATCTCATGGTAAGAGGAGGAGAAGGGTACAACTTGGGAAATTAAGTTCTTCGATAAGGACCTAGAGCACAGCTGTTGGCTGGTTATTGTGGAAGTTGTGAATATGGAACAGTGTGTGGCAGTAAACAGGGAGGCTGCGTTTTGGAGGCCTTGCTTTTTGTCCTGGAGTTGGGGAGCTGCTCCCAAATAAACCCGAGGCCCTTGCTACCAAGGCAAAGGCCTTTCTCGTCCAACACCTATCTCGAGCAAAATGCATGTTCTTTTATGACTTTGTATATTTTAGTCTTTGATCAAAATGTAGCAGAGAGGTTTGCCCCTGTGTCTAGTACAGAGAGGAGTGTGAGGAGACAGAAATGAATGATGGGGTGAGGAGTATACTGTCATAGGAAGCTAAGTATCATGTCTTCGGCAGTGTTTGCCCTGAAAATGCACTGTTTGCCTGTGACCAGAACTATATGTCGGTCCAGATGGAATCTTCTTGGAATGCCTCGGATGATTGATAAAATCTGTGTTTGACAGCGGCAGACTGAAGGACGAGTGCCTGTTTTCAGCCACGAGGTCGTCCCTGACCATCTGAGAACGAAGCCTGACCCTGAGGTTGAAGAGCAAGAGAAGCAACTGACAACAGATGCAGCCCGCATTGGTGCTGATGTAGCTCAGGTTGGACTGATTCACTGCCCTGCTGCCCCCATCCCCCAAGTCCCACATGAGAAGCTAGGCTTTACCTTTGCTGTTTCACAGGACGCACAGTTGACTGCATACAAATGGCCCCTAGAAGAGCACAAGAAAGCAACTTTCCCACAATCATTTCTTGCTTGCCCTAATCTCTACCAATTTGTGTGTTACAGAAGCAGATTCAGAGCTTAAATAAAATGTGCTCAAACCTTTTGGAGAAAATCAGCAAAGAGGAACGAGAATCAGAGAGTGGAGGTATGGAGGGATCGGTGGCAAGTCCTGAGTTTAATCCTAACTCCATAAGTCAGATACTCTTTCCTCTTTTATATAACACTAGAGTCCTAGTGCACAAAATTCATGTACTGGGAGGAGGGGGTTGTCCCCTCAGCCCCATCTGCAGCCTCTCCAATCTGGGACCCCTCAGGGGATGTCTGACTGCCGGTTTAGGCCCGATCCCTGTCACAGTCCAGGACCACTAGCTCCTAACTGCTCGCCTGCTGGCCTGGTTACCCCTACTGTCCCCCCTGCCAGCCTGGTCACCCCTAACTGCCCCCTACCAACCTGGTCACACCTTACTTTCCCCCTCCTACCACCCCCACCCGCAACTGCCCTCCCCACCCCACTGGCCTGGTCACCCCTTACTGTCCTTCTGGCCAGCTTAGTTGCCCCAACTGCCCTCCCCACCCCTGCCAGCCTGGTTGCTCCTAATTGCCCCCCTGCTGGCCTGATCATCCCCAACTGCCCTGCCTTGACAGACTGGTAGCCCCTAACTGTCCCCCCCCCACACACACACACACACCAGCCTAGTTGCCCCTTACTGCCCCTCTGCTGGCCTGGTCTCCCCTCTCTCCTCCCTCCTCTGCCAGCCTGGTTGCCCCCAACCGCCCCCTTTAGGGCCTGGTCGCCCCACGCAGCCTGTTCAGTTGTCTGCTCTGTTGTGATGGTCGCTTAGGCTTTTATATACATAGAAGGTTAGAAACTTGCTCAAAGGCACACAGCCAATAGTGATTAGTAATGGAGTTCCCTGGCTGTTGTTGCTAAGTGGTTAGCACAACAGTTCCTATTACGGAAGGGTTGCAGGTTTGACTCCCAGTCAAGGGCATGTGCCTCATTTTCAGGTTCATCACCAGCCCCTATCCGGGTGCATGTTGGAGGCAACCAATTGATGTCTCTCACATAGATGTTTCTCTCCCTTTCTCCCCCTCCTTCCCTTTCTCTCTCTCTAAAAATCAATGGGGGGAAAAATATCCTCAGGTGAGGATTTAAAAATGGAGAAGGAAAGAAGGATAAGATCACTTTTACAGGATTAGTGGTTAGTAGTGAAGTGAGGACATAAAAGAATGAGCTGCTTAGAAAAGGGGGTATATATCCATTTTGTTAGCTTTTTGTGTTTAAGTCCAGCCCTGGAACAGATGGAGGAAATGGGCAAAGTGAAAAGGGAGAATTCCGAGATAGTTATGGAGATTCTTTGGCTCTTCCTCTGGGCTACTAGGGAGTCTAGATGCTGCTAAAGTCAGAACTCTAAGCCCTGGTACTCATACTGGTCTTCCTACTGCTAGGTTCAGCCCAGGGTTAGAGGTGTACGTACCTCAGGGTCCTCACTCACCTCTTTCTTCAGGTCTCCGGCCAAACAAGCAGACCTTTAACCCTGCAGACACCAATGCCTTGGTGGCAGCTGTTGCCTTTGGAAAAGGGCTGTCTAATTGGAGACCTTCAGGCAGCGGCGGACCTGGCCAGCCAGGCCAGCCAGGAACTGGAACAATCCTTGCGGGAGCCTCAGGATTACAGCAGGTGCAGATGGCAGGTGCTCCAAGCCAGCAGCAGTCAATCCTCAGTGGGGTGCAAATGGCCCAAGCAGGTCAACCAGGTAAGGTGGCAAGGACTGACATGGTGACAGACCTTGAGCAGGGAAGTGAGAATAAGCTGAATGGTCTGAACCTTCAGCCTCCCCAGACCTGGAGATTTTCTCCCATTCTCCTGGACTGTGGCCCAGAAAACAATTTTTTAAGAGTAAAAATCTCACTTGAGATGCTAACAAACTCTAGAAAATGAAGAATAACTTTGAATAGCAAAAACTGCTCTCACCTCCAACCCCTATCTCATACCTCTGTCTCAACTGCCCTTCTGTTCCTTTTACTCTGGATATTAGGTGTGTATGGGGCTTTTTCTTAGGGAAACCGATGGTCAGACCTTAATTAAGACCATTTGGTAGGTGGGTGGTTGAAAATTGATAAGCTGCAAGTTTCCAGTGCTACATGTATTCTTTTCTCCATATTCTGTCTCCCCTGCTCATTTTTGGTGATGATGAGAACAGTCTGGAGGAGTTCAGATGCAAGGAACTAGAAGAGCTATTTCCTTCAACACTGTCTGAGAAAAGGGACAATTAAATGATTTTTTTTTTAACCTGTGAGTGGGGATCACACAGATTTAGCTATCTTTTCTAGGAATAGGTGAGCAGGAGTCTGATCCCTCTCTCTACCCATCTCCCCCCAAACAGCCCTTTCCTCTTAGGTACCTTCAGGGAGAGAGCTGGTATGCAACCACACCTCTGAGCTCTGACATCCAGAGCCAGATGCTACAGAGGTTCTGAGATGATAGAGAGGGTGGCAGAAGGAAACCTGAGAGACCACATTTCTGAATTATCATAAAAGTATTACTGTGTATCAGGCGTCTTTCTTTATGTTCCTTGTAGGGAAAATGCCAAGTGGAATAAAAACCAACATCAAGTCAGCTTCAATGCATCCGTACCAGCGGTGAGTGTGGCCAGCGACCTCTACTCCCAGCTGCTCTTTGTAGAGCTGGACAGGGAAATTGCCCCTTGCCCAAACTGACCTAGATGGGTACCATGAAAGGACATGGGCTTTCAGCAACAGATAAATCCCAGCTTCACCACCGACTAACTGTGTGACCTTGGGCAGGTGACCCAATTTTTCTGAGCCTGTTTTCTTACTTGTAAATGGTAATAATCCATAAGTCATAAGGTTGTTGTGAGGATTAAATGAGAAAATGAATGTAAAACGCTTAGCACAGTATATGAAATAATTGGTGTTCAATAAATGATCGTTTCTACAGCCACTTCTCCCTACTGCTCTCCTCAATCCTTGATCCAGAACTGACCCTGATCTGATACCGCTTCACGTCAGTGGTGAGCTGATGAACACAGGCTCATAGACCACTCTGTTCTGTTGGAAAGTCTGCTTATTCTGTGCCGCTAGAAACTGGCAGCCTCTGTGTCTTAGAGGCACACTGTCTCTGCCCAGGCTCCGTCCTGGCCATGTCTTTAAGCGAGGCAATGAGGCTTCTGGGCTGGGTGAGCGATCTACCTAAAGCTTTGGAAAAGCTTGGGCCTGCTCTGCTCTCCGTGAGCCAGATCAATCATGGGAATGGGTAGCCTCTAGTGCCTGTGCCTGCATTAAGCTGAAGAGCAGAGTGATTTTGAGTCTCCCAGTCTACGTTGCCTTTCTCACTCATTTTGGGCAAGGGCAGGGGTTAGGTCAGCAGAATTGCCCTCTTAGCGCAGTAGGCAGCGCGTCAATCTCATAAAAGTCCTGAGTTATGAGGACAGCCTTTTTTCTCTTCTCTTTCGGTGCACCTAGTACTTTGGCATCTGTTCGGTGCCAGGCAGAATTCTGCCAGGCTGTGGCAGCAGAGGACTGGAAAAGTGGTCCCAGATGTCACATTCTTTCCTGTTCCATCAAGACAAGAAATGGTATCCACAGTTACACTGACCACATCACACAGCAGCACAGGGAGTCATATCATTGGCTCTGAGGCGAAGCCAGACCTTTCTCCCACTTTAGCAGTACTTTCTTACTGCTCTGGTGTTCTCTTTTTTAAAAAAAATAAATTTTTATTAATTTCAGAAAGGAAGGGAGAGGGAGAGAAAGATGGAAACATCAATGATGAGAGAATGGTTGACAGACTGCCTACTGCACATCCCCCAACCGGTGGGGGGAAGATCAAGCCCACAACCTGGCATGTGCCCTTAACTGGAATTGAACCCGGGACCCCTCAGTCCACAGGCTGATGCTCTATCCACTAAGCCAAACCAGCTAGGGCTCAGGTGTTGTTTATCTTCTTATCCCTTCCCTTCCTACTGGTGTTGTCGAAGCTAACTCTCATATTGCCTAGAGTTTATGCTGCGCTTCTGTAAAATCCCTGAAGCAAACTTTTGGCACCTGGTATTTCTTATTCCACCAAAAGATTCCTTCTTGCTGGAAGGCACCAAACCCACGCTTCTTTGTTGTCTATGGTCAGTACTGACTTTATTCCCCCTGTACTATTTGAAATGGATTCCTTGTCCTCCAAGAATGAAAATGTTCTCCTGCCCCAACAGGAACATACACAGTACATGACCTGTATCTTGTGCCCATAAGTCAATATTCCTTATTCTGGAGGCATTCACGTCTCCCACTTCTAAACTTTGAAAGCACACGCTCTCACTTCCAAGCCCACTCCCACCCCAAATCCTCTAGAGCACACCATAGTTGTAGCATCGCCAACTATGGGACCCATACAACCCAGTAACCACCTCAGTGGAGAGTATGTATTTCCCACTCCTAACACTCATTCCCTCAGGAGAGAAAATAAATGTAGTTTCCTTTGAAGAAGAGATCATGATGGTCCTAACTGGTTTGGTCAGTGGGTAAAGTGTCGGCCTGTGGACTGAAAGGTCCCAGGTTCAATTCCAGTCAAGGACACATGCCTAGGTTGCAGGCTCGATCCGCAGTAGGGGGCATGGCAGAGGTACCCGGTCAATGATTCTCTCTCATCATTGATGATTCTATCTCCCTCTCCCTTACTCTCTGAAATCAATAAAAATATGTATTAAAAAAAAAAGAGGACGTGACATGCTCAAATTTAGGATTTGCAAAAGATGGCTCTCTTGCCCTACTCTGGTAATATTCCTCAGTTTCTGACTGCTCTGCTTTCTCCTACTCTTTGGGGCCCCTGGAGAATGAGACTGTCTTCCAGGTTTATATCTAGCATGGAGAAAACAGCAGCTGTGAAATCTCGAGATCTTACTCAGCACCGAGTTCATCCTGAAGGTGGGAGCTTACTGAATCACTGTCTGCGAGACACCTGCCTAGGACCTCTCCTTCTCCAGCTCTGTCCTAAGGTTGGGATTGGGTCATTGTTGAGCCTCCCTTTGATCTTTTCCCCAGTCACCCCATTGTCTTCCCCTTCTGATGTGTATTGTTGTCTTACCTAGCTAGCTTACTTTAGTTAACCTTGTACTTTCTTGGGAAACAGCCCAGACAGGTAGGTTGTAGCTAAGTGCTCCTTCCAACTCCATAAGGGATCCTGGCATTAGAACTGAGATGGAGAGGCTGTGTAGTGCCCACCTCCCATCCTGCTGCTGGGGGATGGGGTGGGAGGGGGGAAGCTAAACTCTGTAGGAATGCCCTAGTGCAAGGCTGGTTCCTTTTCCCACCCCCATCCCACCTCCCCCAGGCAGCTGGGAACAACCTCTCCCTTTGTCTGAGCTTCTTGTCCAGAATAATCCTCCTATGGACAATGTGTTCTCTGTGCCCTGTGGACACAGGAGCCGTATGAGCTGATCCCAGCACCAGGCAGGACAGAGGCTGAATCCTTCCAAACGCCCACCCTGAGTCAACTCCTGCTTACTGTCCAGAGAAACTACTGAGGGATGTATATTTTCTTCCATCTGCTTCAGATTTGGGGGGATAACTTACTGAATTTTAGCAACAGGCCAGAAGTAGGACCAGTGGCTTTGGTCCCTTTTTTTTTTTTTTTTTTTAAATCATTCCTGAGGGTTCATTGTAACTGGGGAGACTTAATACGACTCTGGCCTGACAGCCTCAAACACATGGTGGCTAATGTTTGGAAGGGATTTGCCACCCCATATGGCTGCATGCCTATACAGCATGTTACTATACTCAATATGGTAGGCACTTGTATCTAAACATAGAAAAGGCACAGTAAAAAATAGTATAAAAAAATGGTTCACCTGTGCAGTGCACAGTAATGTCCTAGGCCTTCACATTCACTCACCACTCACTGACTCACTCAGCAAATCCAAGTCCTGCAAGCTCCATTCATTGTAAGTGAGTGGCGAGTGAATGTGAAGGCCTAGGACATTACTGTACACTACTGTAGGCATTACAAACACTGGATACCAGCATCACCACCAATACATGAGTAAGGCATTGTACCTGATGGCTATGACATCACTAGGTGAAAGGAATTGTTCAACTCTTATTATAATCGTATGGGACCATCGCTGTATATGTGGTCTGTTGTTTACCAAAATGTGGCGTGGCGCATGACTGTAAGTCTGAAGGGCTTCAGACTAAGCCACCAGATTCCCTGGGGACATTCTTTTCTTTTTTGCCATTACATTTACTTCGCTGGAAAAGTTTAGAAAACAGCTCAAATTTCTTGGGAAGGCTAATAAGATTCTGTGTGATCTAGCCCCTGACTTATTTTCTATATTGTCCTATCCCTCACTCTATTCCCCAGGTATACAGACTTTTTTCAGCCTCCATTTCTTAAAAAAAACAACAACGTTAAAATGTCTTTATTGATATCGGAGAGAGGAAGGGAGAGAAAAACATCAGTGATGAGAGCGAATCATTCGTAACTGTTCCCTGCATGGCCCTTACTGAGGATCAAGCCTACAACCCCAGCACGCCCCCTGACTGGCAATTGAATTTTGACCTCCTGGTTTATGGGTCGGATGCTCAGCAACACCAGCCGATCCAGCCTCCATTTCTTTATTACCACTGGTGCCTCTGCATGGAACACTTTGCCCCATCATTCTGTTTGATGAATACCGAATCACCCTTCAAAATTCAGCTTATGAGTCATTCCTCTGTGAAGCTTTCCAACAACCCAATCTGTCCTCAATTCCCTGCCACTCCCACTGGGTAAGGTCAATTACCTCCTCTTTTATGCTCCACATTTGTACCTTGTACATACTAAGTCTAGCTCTCCCTACCCTTTACTGCCCCCCAAGTTCAAGCACGTTAAACTGTCAAGGTTTGAATCCCAATTTTTCCACCTGAGAATTGTGTGATCTTTGGCAAGACAATGTGTCTTGTATTATAGCAGCTGTAATGCAGCATTTGGGTTAAAAGCAGATTTTAATGCCAGACTGCTTGGGTTTGAATCCTAGCTGTGACACTTACTAGCTGTGTAATTTTGGGCCAGTTAGTTTACTTCTCTGCCTCAGGGTTGTTGTTGTTTTTTTAATTCATGGGGATGATAATAGTGAACAATTCACCCTTCCAGTTCAAGTGTTGTCTCCTCCCCTGTATAACTGATCATTCATAAATCAGACCTCTCCTATATCCTCTACACGCCTCCATTATAGTTCCTATAATCCCATTGCAGTTGACTTATTTACAAGTTTAAGTCCTCATTTTCCACCTCTGTAAAGTGGGATTATAGCACCGACTGCATCTGAGCAAGATTATTTAAAATTAAATTTAACCTTAATTTTCTACAGGATCAAGCCCAAGCTTCTTTGAAGAGCATACAAGGCCTTTTAGGCATAGAGTTGGCACTCAGATGCTGACTATTGTCCCCTCTCCCTCTACTTTCCAGAGCAACCTCATTTTTATTGAACGGTATATTAAACTGTTTTGATTGCAACACATGACAATTAAACTAACTTAACCCAAAACAAAAAAGGGGGCCCAGTTGTATTTGGGGTTATGCAGAAGTTAAGCGGAAGGGTGACTGGCTCTAGCGGGGGCTTGGGGCTCCAGTGTCCTCTGTGTTCTCTGTTTGTGCACTTTCCATTCTATAGCAATATAAACTTGCCTTGTGGAAGAACTCTTGTTTTGTTTTTATATAAGAACTCTTGATCTTGCCTGGTTTTAATATTCTCTCTTTATCTTTTGCCCTTGGCGTTTTAATTATGATGTGTCTTAGTATAGTCCTCTTTGGATTCCTTTTGTTTAGGGTTCTCTGCGCTTCCTGAACTTGTAAGTCTATTGGTTTCACCAGGTGGGGGAAGTTTTTGGTCATTATTTCTTCAAATAGGTTTTCAGTATCTTTCTCTCTCTCTTCTTCTGGTCCCCCATAATTTGGGTGTTGGTACACCTAAAGTTGTCTCAGAGGCTTCTTACGCTATCTTCAACTTTTTGGATTCTTTTTGCTTTTTGCTTTTTTGGTTGAGTGTTTTTTGTTTCTTTGTGTATTTCAAATCTTTTACTTTATTCTTGTGTTCCTCTAGTCTACTGTTGCATCTCTGTATAATATTTTTTTATTTCAGTCAGTGTATGTTTAATTTCTAGTTGGTCCTTTTTCATATCCTCGAGAGTCTGGCTAAATTTATCAGCCTTTTCTAGGAAATTCTTAAAAAACCTTATAATCATGGTTTTGAATTCTATATCCAGTCATTTGTTTTCCTCCATTTCTTTCGTTTGTGATCTGTTACTTGTCTCCACATTTTCGCTGCTTCCCTGAGTTGGTAGGGTAGCTTTGTGTGCTAGGTTTCCTATGTGGGTCAGCCTCCCAGTTACCTGAGGTGGACACTCTTGGTGCACCCCTTTGTGGTCTGTGTGTATAGCCTTGTTGTAGTTAAGTCTTGATTGTTGTTGGTATCACTGGGAGGAATTGACCCCCAGGCCAATTGGCTATGTTATTGATTTCAGAGGAAGAGAGAGGGAGAGAGAGATAAAAATATCAATGATGGGAGAGAATCATCGATTGGCTGCCGCCTGCAACCAGTAATTGAACCGTGACTTCCTGGTTCATAGGTTGATACTCAACCACTGAGCCAGGAAAAACCCCTCATTATTTCATTCAAAACACTTCATGATATGGGGCCAACCTACTTTTTAACCTTCTATGTATCATAAGTAGGCTTTCATTTACCTTGTTCTTTAGCTGGACAGAATCACTGTGCTTTCCTCCATCCACCCTTTCATCCACACTTTTTCTCAGCCGAGGATACCTATTTGTTTCTACCTCACTTGCTATGTGACCTTGAAAAGATCCTTCACCCTTTCTGACCCCATTCTTTTCATCTGGTAAGCAGTGATAATAGTACCTTACAAGACTGAACCATAAGAGCATGTGGAAAGCAGCTGGCCCCATGTTTGCCAGAGAAAGTACTGAACAGTAAGCTACTTTTTCTCTTACCCTTTTGGCTCTTCTCACACATCTTCCAAATCTTGCTAGATCTCTTCCATTTTAATAATCTCCCCTAATTGTCTTCTACCCCAAAGATTTCCCTTTTCTCTCTCCAGAACTCTTCCTGCAGGTTTTATCACAGCCCTCTTCCTTCTGAGTTTCTTTTTCAATGATCAGTTCAGGAAACACTGTATGATACCCATGGCATTGGCTACCCACTCTTGTCCCTGACCTCTCAAGAGTCCAGCAAACCCCCAGATTCCAGATGATATGACGCGTGTTTGCAAACAGCCTCTCCCTTCTGCCAGCCAGATGTCTTCCCAGCTCCATTTTCCTCACCCAAGGTCCCAGCCTTAGGCAGTGTATCTTTCTACCTGGCTAAGGCCCAGGGACATGTAGAATGATTAACTGACAAACCCTTCACCCTCATCCTCGCTGCCTTGTCCTCACAGACTCAGCACTCCCCTCAGCTCCCCCGTATGAGTAAAGTGCCCTTTGTCCTTTACAGGATGGGGATGGGGAAGCTTGACACAGCCCCTAGGAGGCTACCTGCCACTCCCCTCGTTCCTCAGCCTAGACCCTTATTGTTCTTAGATGACAACATCCCCATCACGCCGCCACCACTGCCACCACTTTAACCCCCACCCCCAATTCTCCCATACTTTATTCCACTGTTCTACCTGCTCGCTCACTCACTCCCATACAAGTATACCTTATTTTATACTTATTGCCATTCCTGTTTGTTTGATTCCACTTTCCTTTAATTTTTCTGCTGAAATAGAAAGCCTAAAATAATGATTGTTTACAGGTGACAGTTTTCAGACTAAACCCACGGAGAAAGTAAAGCCATGCCTTCTGGGGAAGGAGGACGGAGAAGGCCCCTGAGAGGGAGGGCAGTGAGTGAGGAGGGAGTCAGACAGGAGGGGATCCAGGGGAAATGGTCACCTGACTTCCTGTCATCCTTATCAATATTGTGAGTTCTTGGCCCTGGTTGGGTAGCTCAGTTGGTTAGAGTGTTGTCCTGATATGGCAAGGTTGTGGGTTCAATCTTTGGTTAGGGCATATACAAGAATCAATCGATGGATGCATAAATAAGTGTAACAATAGATTGGTGTTTCTGCCTTTCTCCCTCTCTCTAAAATCAATCAATACATTTTTTAAAATAAAAAATAATAATAATAATAAAGGCTGAGTTCCTGGACCCCCTCCAGTTTATCAGCCTGCCCCTGTTATGTGAACTTTCACTGAACCCTCTGACCTCCAAGGCCTTCCGCCTAGCCTCCCCACAGGTCCCAAACTATGCCATTTCCCCCTGACCCACCGACAGACTTACTCTTCTTTTTCACACATCTCTGTCTGTGAGTTGTATGCTGGAGCCTATTGTTTCCTGCCACACAGCACATAAACACGTTCTAGCCTCTTCCCATTAAAAAACCATTAGAATCAATTTGGAGGTGAGAGCCAGGCATTGATATTTTAAAAGCTCCCCAGGTGATTCTAGTGCAGCCAGGACTGAAAAAGATAAACAGTAAAATTCAAACCATGGAATACAGGACTCTTCATAAACCGACTCCTGCCTAGATTTCCTGCCCTTACCCATGTGCCCTCTAAACTAGAGCCACACCAAACTACCTAGAGCTCCCCAAACCTGCCACATGGCTAGCTTCTATTGCCTTTGAACACATGCTTCCCTGGCCTGTAATGTCTTTCCCTGCCTTCTGTAAAGTGTCCTTTAATGCTCAGAGAAGGTGTCATTTCTATGAAACCTTCAAGAATTAATTCCCACCTTGGGGTCCAGTGTCCCCCACCCCTACCCCTGTGCTTTCATAACCCCTGATTTGTTTCTGTGGGAATACTTAACACATGCTACTCGAATTATTCATTTATGTGTCTTCTCCACTAGACTGAGTATTTTACAGGAATCCCACAGCCATCGGGATGCCATTTGGTAGGACTCGGGGTTAAGTGGTCCATATCAGATATTTGAAGATGCTTTCTCCCAGGACTAGGACAAAAATCAAATGAAGTGAGTCTTTCGGCATGTTCATTCCTGTAATAAATCAACATTTACTGAGGGCTTACCTTGGTCTTTTGCCAATGTGGTCCAGGTGAATACATGAATAGTTGAAGTTCCTTATTACTATGATTAGCCTCTGGAATAGTTTCGTTGTCAATAATGGCCTGCTTTGTTCTCTAGTTCATCTCTAGATGGACACTGAATCCAGAACCTATCAGTAGCACTCTCAGAAAAGTGCTTTGTCACAGTAAGCATTTAGGAAATATTTGTTAAATGAAAGCTCATGAATCTACATACACTTGTATACCTTCTTGATATACCGGTTGCCTCCCACCTTGTCTACTAAATGTTGAGATAGAAACAACACTAACCAATTCACATGGGTTATCTCCTTTAATCTTGTTTTTTTAAAAAATATATTTTTATTGATTTCAGACAGGGAGAAGGAGAGAGAGAAACCTCAATGATTAGAGATAATCATTGATCGGCTGCCTCGTGCATGCCCCCAACTGGGGATTGAGCCTGCAATCCAGGCATATGCTCTGACGGGGAATCGAACCATAATTTCCTGGTTCATAGGTCAATGCTCAACCACTGAGCCACCCTGACCAGGCTCTTTAATCTTCACAATAATCCTATGAGATATGTACTGTGTTGTTCCCATTTATCGAGGGTCAGCAGCTCACAGAAGGTCACACGGTACTAACTGGAAGATTTTAACTCAGGCCTTTGGAGTCAGTTCTGACCCTGAAGCCACTAAAGTATGCCTGGAACACATTAGGCTTTCAATGAATATTTATTGACGCATGAATACTGCTACTCCGAGGGAAGTAAAAAGGTTTTTGAATTCTTACTATCCTCCTCTCCTTGACTCTTGGTTTCTCGACCTCCTTCCCTTTCTCACATGGTTTCATTCACTCTAATATTCACTCAACAAACATGAAGGGTCAGATGAGCCAGGTGCTGGAGCAGATGCTGAAGACAGACAACTAAAACATAGCCCCTGCTGAGAAGAACTTGGGGGTGGGGGAAAGGGTGATACAAATAATTACATCGGGCTTACGAGAAAGGGGAGAGGGAACGATTTATTGCCTAGGAGAGCTGCTGGTATCTTGTGTTGAGCCAGGGAACAAGGCTTGGAGAAGTGGAAAGTATGAAAGATGCTGACATCTTTGGGGAATGGTTAAATCATAGGATGTGGTCCAGGTAATGGCACAGGTAGAACGGGAGACTGAGAGCCAGATCAGGTATGCCTTAGTGTACAATTTGAAGTTTGAGACTTGAATTATTGACTTCTGCCATTTCCTGTTAAGGGCAGGTACTAATGGGCTGGCTCATAGGTATACTTTGGCTCTGACCTCTTACCTCTGAGACTGAACTTCCATATAGGTACTTCCAACCATTTAGGAACATATTATTTCTTCCAAACCACTGTCTCCTCTGAATTCCTTATTCTAGCTGCATTTGCACCATCCAATCCTATAAGCAGTTATCAGATCATTATATGCAAAATACTATTCCAGGAGCTACTGAAGATAAATATTCCATTTCATTAAAACCTAGTAGTCCTCGCCGAAACCGGTTTAGCTCAGTGGATAGAGCATCGGTCTGCAGACTGGAAGGTCCCAGGTTCGATTCCGGCCAAGGGCATGTACATTAGTTGTGGGCACGTCCCCAGTAGGGGGCGTGCAGGAGGCAGCTGGTCGATGTTTCTGGCTCTCTATCCCTCTCCCTCTCTGTGAAAAATCAATAAAATATATTTAAATAAATAAATAAATAAAACCTAGGCCTCACCTCCAAGAATTCAGCCCAGTTGGTGAGTGTGGGAGAAGGGAAAGCTGGATAGACAGGTGACTCTGGGAAGTCTCCACAGTGTCTGGCTCTTCATTCCCATCAATTTCCAGATCTAAGGTCAGGCTGTATCTCTCGCCGGTCTCTCCAATGCCCTCTTCATAATTGGCTGCCGGAGTGAAGTGATTCCACTGGATGGTAAAACCCCCCCTCCCCCTGCAAGGACGCTCTGCCTTTTTCACGGATGTGTCACCAGCACCTTGCAGATGGCAGTTGTCAATAAATATTTGATGAATTGTTTTGATAATACAAGCCTGATTACAGCCTCCTCAAAAATCTTCACTGTTTCTCCACTGCTTCCAGAATAAAGTCAAAGTGCCCGGTTCGACCTTCAAGATCTGCTACATACAGCCACCGCCACAGCCACCTCCGGCTTCACTTTCCTTTTTCCCCTTTCACTACCTGGAAGGCCAGTGTAGCTAGCCAGTGACTCACTCCCTGTTCCTGCCCCAGGCCACTTGAGTGTGTGTATGTGTGTGTGTGCGCGCGTGTTTAAATAAAAAGCAAATTAAATACTTTATTACAGTTTAGTGTTTTCTTAAGTAAATATATCAAACACAGAGAGACACAGAGCACACATGTGCATAGCGTGTAGCAAGGGTTTCACTCGATGCATTCCAGACCACCTGCCACCCGGCCTGTACAGGGCAGAGCGGCTGTGCCCCAGCCACTTGTATTTCCCCACCTCCATGCCACGACATTCTCTCAGCGACTCCTAAGGCTAGGGCTCATCCAGACGTGCAGGCTCGGAGGCAAGGCTTGCACGCCCAGTTGCTCCCACCTACAGAACCCTCCCAGCTGCCGCGGCTCGCCAGGTCTCCCTCTCCCTCTCTCGAGGGGGGCTCTTTGAGGAAGGGCTGGGCCCTGGAACTTTCCCCAGGATCCTAAGCTGGGTGGGCCTGCCTGCCCACACAGATGTGTCGGTGGATTCATCACCAGGAGGCCCAGAATAAGGCCATTCATGGGGCTGAATGTCAGGAGGAAGCGGGGTCCGACTCCGGCGGCCTGGGCCAGGCCGCGCGCGCGAGCTGACAGCGGCGGGCCGAGTGATGCCGAGGGAAGGGGTGGGGAGCCGGGGCTGGGCGTGCTTCCTGCCCGGGACCGGGCGGCCCGCCCCTGCTCCCGCCCTGCGGGCCGAGCCCAGTCGAGGCTGGACGGCCCCTCCTGCCTGCGCCGAGGACCCAATCAGCAGGCGCCCCCCACCCGGCCCGCCCCCTCCCCCTCTGGTGACAGAAAGTCGGCCCAGCAGATGAGGAAGTGGCAGGCAGGCTGGCCCCGGGGACTTCTCTTTGGCCCTGCTCCCTCCGAGCCCTCCACTGCTTGCTGCCTGCCTGGTCCCCCCACTGGTGAGTCTGGTCCTTTCCTGGGCGGGCGCTCCACGTGCCCGGGGTCCCCTGCGCGGTCCGCCCGGCCCAGCCCTGCCCTGCCCTGCCCTGGCTGTGGGCGAGGCTGTTCCTGGGGAGAGTGAGTGGGAGGTCCCAGCTCTCTGGGGCCGGGCCTCTCCAGCAACCTCTCTCCCGTGCATGGACCCCATTACACTCCAACCTAGGCCTTCCTCCACCACCCCAGGGCTTACCCCTCTTCCCTCTGGTCCCTTCCCTTCTCCCTTCCCTCCTCTTTTCCCCTCCCCCCTTCCTCTGCCGGTTTTCTTTTTCCCTTCCATCCATCTTAAAAGGAAGGGCCGAATTCCCCTACGGGGACACACCCAGATTCTTCTGTAGCATGGGGAGAGGTCGTTTCCAGAACCTTGAGCCACTCCTGACCTCCAGGGTGCAGGCGAGTGTGGTGGTTGAGAGAGATAACGAGCTGGCAAACTCCTGGGCCGGGAAGGAACTGTGTGTTTGAGCACATGTTACCCCCTCTCCTGGTAGGCCCCGCCGCAAGAATAGGCGACCGACAAAAATATGACTGTGAATGAATGAATACGTGAATGAATGAAGGTCATCTGTGAAGAGAGATCTGTGTGCTTGTGACCAAGGACAGGTGTGTGTCAACATGTGGTATGGGTGATTTTGTATTCCTTCCCTGCTAAGTGGGCCGAATGAGCTCGTGTATGTGACCACATTTATCGGTGACTCACGTATGTATGAGCAGAAGCATTTGCACATGGTAATGCAGGACGACCTAGGAGGGAGGATGTGTGAGTGTTTTGGGTGTGTTCGCTGGCGTGAATGTATTTTTGGAGCAGGTCTGAGTATTAGAAACTATGCATGTCAGAGTCCACGGAGGCTTGTTTGGGTGGTGTGTCGGAGGAGGGCAGGTGTGCCCTCGGGAGTTGTGTGGGCTCCATGTGTGCTAGCCACTGGCGAGTGGGTCACGGGGTGGGTGAGGGGAGAACTGTGTGAGAGGCAGGTGTGTGTGAGACCATGTGTGTGTGGAAGGACCCGGGCCCGGCCATGGTGGGGCAGTTGGGGGTTGACATGGAGGCTGAAGGAACATCTGTGGGATGTGAGCCCAGTATGTGCGTGTGAGGGGTGCATGTGCAGCCTCGGTGGATGTGTCAGAAGGTGAGTTCTTCACTTAGTACCTGCACGGGTTGCTCGGCTGCCCGGGCCGTTTAGGGACTGCATTATCCCTCTGGGACTTCCTCAGAGCCCCAGGCTCCCCTGGGTCTGGCTTTTGTGTCCCAGTGAGCCCTCCTCCCTCCTCCGCCATTCCTTGAGGTCCTGCCGGGGAGAGGGCCTGATCATTAGACTCCTCCCTGAGGGAGGGGAAGATTCCAGAGACCTCCCCCACGTCCCCACCTCCTCACATGCCACTGGCTTCCCTGCCCCTCCCAGGGAGAGAAGGGCGATTGTACCCATTGAAAGTAGGACAAACTGAGAATGTCTGGCTAGTTTAGCAGATGCTGGGTGTGGGTTTTTCTGCAGTTCTCTCTGCTCCAAGGTTTGGGCTGGGCCTGGAGCCTCAGCAGGTTTGTGGCCCAAAACCTAGAACCTTGGACCATCTGGCTGATCTAGGGAGGGTGGGTGGACAGTGAGCCTCAGCTTTACTTGGCTTTCTCAATCCTCGTGGGTCCTGCTCCTCCAGGCACTGACCTGTGGCCTGGACCCACCCTCCACCCCATGTGCAGTGCAGCGGGGGTGGGTGGAGGGCGGGGCTGCTGCCAGATCTAGTCAGACAGGTGGAGCTGCCGGGGCAGGAGTCTCAAAGAGCCAGGCTCCCAGAGAGGAAGGGCAAGAGCAGAGCACCGGAGAGGAGCCGAGAGGCTGGAGGTGAGAGCTCTGGAGGGCCGAGAGGAGCCTGGGAAGGTCTCGGCAGGGGAGAGGAGGAAGGGGCAGGAGGGGTTGGGAGGAGAGTCCCGGAAGGGACCACCAAGGAGGGACGGGATTGGCAGGAAGGGCTGGGGAGTGAGAGTCCCGGCAGGGGAAAGGAGGGATCCTCGGGAGAGGAGAGTTCTAGAAAGGACAATCCCAGGAGAAGAGTTTCCCGAAACGGGCCAGGAGAGGTTGAAGGGGAGGATCCCTGGAGAGAAGAAAGACCCAGAGCCGGAGAGACGAGAGACTTCGGTGAGGAAGGGAGAGGCAGTTCATTCGGGAGGTGAATTCCCCCGAAGTGAGAGCTAAGACTTTCTAGAAAGGGATCAAAATTGAGAGTTTTCTTGTGGAGGAAGAGGGGATGGGAGGTCATGAAGTAAAAATCTCCCGAGGGGAGCAGAGTGTAGAGAGGAAAGGAAGGGTGGAATAGCCCTTCCCAGGCAGGCAGGATGTGTGGGAAGCAGATGCCCCCGCCAAACTGTCTCCTCCTACCCCTAATCCCCAGCAATTCCTTCCTCTCTCTGTTATATCCTTTTGCAATGAGGTATCGGGAGTTGTCTGGGCTCTGTCCTGTCTGTGGGTCAGGGGTAAGCTGGGAGAACACAACCCTGGCTGACATCCGCCCTCCATGCCTCCCCAGAGTCGTTAACTAGGATGGAGGCCCTTGTGAACGTGTACCAGACCATGATGAAGCATGGAGGTAAGATGCTGTCCACCTGCCCCTACCTCCCTCCTGTCCCGAGATCTCTGGATCTAGGACTGTCACCAACCCCTTTGACCCTCTGTGACCTGACCTCGTGTCTGTACCCCTGATTGGGACCCTTTGAACCCTGTGGCACTTCCTGACTCCTTTGATCCTTATTTGCAGATCCCCGGATACAGAACTACCCTTTGATGGGGTCCCCCTTGCTAATGACCTCCATTCTCCTGACTTATGTGTACTTCGTTCTCTCACTTGGGCCTCGAATCATGGCCAACCGGAAGCCCTTCCAACTGCGTGGTTTCATGGTTGTCTACAACTTCTCACTGGTGGCACTCTCCCTCTACATTGTCTATGAGGTGGGACCTTGGGGTGTCTAGGCTTTTGATTTCTGCTGGCAGGATAAGGGGCAGGCCTTGGAGCCACAGCATGCATCTCCTTTCCAGAAAAAGGCTCAGATCCATTTTTTTTGTTTTTTCCTCAACTAGAAAACGGGCGGGATTGGGTGGGAGGGAGGGCATTCTGGTGGTCTAATCCACATCCCATTTCTAGTTCCTGATGTCTGGCTGGCTGAGTAGCTACACCTGGCGCTGTGACCCTGTGGATTTTTCCAACAACCCAGAGGCACTGAGGGTAAGTAGGAGTAAGATGGGGGTGAGGGGTGGGGGTGTCTGCATTGTAAACAAGCATTTGGGTGTGACCCGTGCTCGTGGGCCAGTTTAGGGAGGCTCTGGTAGTCCTAAGGGGCGGGGTCCTAAGGCTGCCCTGACTTCTTGCAGATGGTTCGAGTGGCCTGGCTCTTCCTCTTCTCCAAGTTCATTGAGCTCATGGACACGGTGAGAGTATATGAACTGTGAGAACTTGGGGTGGGGGTGGGGGGGAAAGGAGCGAGAGAGGCCCTGACTCTGAAACTCCTTTCCCCACTATCCTCAGGTGATCTTTATTCTCCGGAAAAAAGATGGACAGGTGACCTTCCTACATGTCTTCCACCACTCAGTGCTTCCCTGGAGCTGGTGGTGGGGAGTGAAAATTGCCCCAGGTGAGTGGGGAAGGCCGTTGGGGGGGAGGGGGGGGAATAGGCACTGGGGATTAGAGGCTCCACTCTCCTGACCCTGTTCATTGTCCACTCACAGGAGGAATGGGCTCTTTCCATGCCATGGTAAACTCCTCTGTGCATGTCATCATGTACCTGTACTATGGATTGTCTGCCCTTGGCCCTGTGGCTCAGCCCTACCTTTGGTGGAAAAAGCACATGACAGCCATCCAGCTGGTGAGGGGCCTGGACCTGGCCTATGACCATCCCAATACTACTAGTCTGGACCCTTCCTTTATCCAACCTCTCACCTCTGACACTATCCTCCCACTCAATGTTCAGTCTTTCTCTACCCGCTTTACCTCCAGCCCTCTCAGTATAACCTCTGACCCTTGCCTTTCTCTATCCTAGATCCAGTTTGTCCTGGTCTCGCTGCACATCTCCCAGTACTACTTCATGCCCAGCTGTAACTACCAGTACCCAGTCATCATCCACCTCATCTGGATGTACGGCACCATCTTCTTCGTGCTCTTCTCCAACTTCTGGTATCATTCTTACACCAAAGGCAAACGGCTGCCCCGTGTAGTTCAGCAAAACGGAGCTCCAGGTACTGCCAAAGTCAAGGCCAACTGAGAAACACGCTCTTGCTAGGCGCCCACCTAAGTGCCTCAGGACTGCACCTTGGGCAGCACCCGTCATTGTCCTCCCAACTACACCTGTGACCAGGGCTTGTGGTCAGGACTGAGCAGGGGACAAGCCTTCCCCTCCCCACAGCTGGTACACAGGGACCACAGCTTCCGTCCCTCACCCACCTGTCCCAGCCAGGCCCAGGGACACGGCCTCATTGCCCTCGGCCACTCGCGCTGGGGGCTGAAAGGGCTGGACGCTTACTTCCCCCTCCCTGCCTTAAACTTGGGAGAGGAGCACTCAGGACTGGCCCCCACCAGGGTCTTGTGGCCTTTTTCCTCACACTGAAGAGGTCAGCAATAATCTGTCACTACGGACCCAGGCCTCCTCCTCTCCACCCACAGGTCAGTGGATGGGAGGCCTGGGAATACAGCCTACGGAGGCTGCTCACTCATGTCTTCATTAAAAGTGACAGGAAACTACTGAGGCTGTGTGTGTGCGTGTGTGTACATGAGGAGGAAGGGTACAAAGCCTGCTAGCCCTGTCTACGAACAAGACAGATGGTCAAGCCACTGAGATAGAGGTCATGCAAGAAGAGAGACATAACTTTATTAGAAAAATAAAAAAAGCAAACATAAAAACTGAAGTGATGAGTTTGGTCCTCAACGGATGCCTTGATGGATGAGGCTGCTTTTGGGTGCATTAGCCTTTTCCCGCTCACGCCGCCGTGCAGGGTCCAACTCAAAGCAGCGCCACATGCGCAGGGTCTCATCTGCTGCTGCCGATGCCACTGTGGCCCCATCGGGACTCATGGCCAAACTTAGGACCCGGGCTGTGTGACCTGGGCATGAGGAAGGAAAAAGTCAGAGCAGCACATGAATGTAGACATACAACTCTTTCTGGGGCAACCTACCTTTTTTTTTGTAACAGCTTTGAATGATTTATATACCATAATATTCTTTTAAAGTGTACAATTCATTAGTTTTTAATATAGTCATAGAGTTGTGTGATCATCACAACTATAATTCCAGACCATTTCCTCACTCCATAAAGAAAGTCACACATTACCCTTTCCCTCCAGCTCCTGGTAACCATTAGTCTGTTTTCTCTCTCTTCTGGATAGTCCATATAAATAATCATACAACATGTCTTTTGTGTCTGGCTTCTGTCATTTAGCACATACCTTTGAGCTCAGCCACCTTGACCATGGTTGGGTACTTCCAAATAACCAGCTGGTTCTGGGCAAAGCCATGACCTGAGATAAGTTCCTTGTAGTGGGAAGACCAGAGGATAGAGCACACCTGTGGGGAGAGGATGTTGTAACTACAACATAGTGTTAGGAACATTGCCAGGTCACTCAGACTGAGTGACCATGATCCTAACAAAAGCCTTTTGAGAAGTATAACCGTTATCCATTTACAGATGAGGAAAAGAGCAGAAGGAAGTTCAGCAAGTTGCCTAAGATCACAAGCAAGTTAAATTAGTAGGTGACAGAGCCAGAATTTGAACTCTGGCTTAAAAGCCCAAATCTAGAAGGAAGGTGGGCAGAGTGGGTGTTGAATGGAAGGAGAAGCTGGAGTCATTGCAGGAGACTCACCAACAAGGTCATCAAATTCTAACGGATTTGGGTTATATGCTATAGGTGATGGGGAACCACTGCAGGATTTAAGGACAGTAACATAGCACCCAGACCCCAGCAGAGAGGACAGACTAGAGGAGCTAAGAATACTGAGAACAGTGTACTTGAGGAGAGAAAACACTTGTGAATGACATTTTGAGGTAAAACTATCTTGATTAGGTGAGGAGGATGAAAGATTCTAGGGTTTTTGTTGTTGTTGTTGTTTTTTCTTTCAGATTTCTAAGTAGATTTTGTCCTCTCAAAGAATATAAGAGGAGGAGAAGGAGGGACACATTTTAGGGAGGCAAGGGGAAGTAACAAGTTTAATTAGGAACCTATTAGGCTGGTGCCACCTATAGGACATGGGGTAGGAGATGGGCCACAGAGCTCCTGAGTGAGAGCTGACTTGGAAGTTTGGAAATCATCATGGGTAATAGACTTAGGAAACATGGTTGCCCAGGAGGAAATAAAGAGTAAGAATGTATCTAGGAGTGAGAGACTAGAACAGGTAAAAGACTACCTGGGAGTGGGCATCCACAGCATTCAGACAGGCCCCAGAGCAGACGTTCCAGATGCGAATGTGCCGATCACTGGTGCCCCCTCCAGTTGCCAGTATATTGGACTGCCAGGGACACCAAGCTACAGCCTAGATGGACAAAAGTGGAGTCAGCAGGTAACCCAAGGAGTTATAGAGGGTCCTAGACTAACCTAGTCAATCCCAGCATCCCATCTCCCCTTAATATTCCCCAGGTTCTGGGTAATGGTCTGCAGAGGCCCCAGCCGAGCCCCTCTTACCTTGACAGCCCCCTGATGCTGGGTGAATGTCTGCAGGGGAACCCAGCCCGTCTCTAGAGCAGCACTAGGCCACACATTGACCAAGTTATCGTTGCCACCACTGGCCAAATGTCGTCCATCTGGGGACCAGCGCAGCCCACACACTTCCTGGCTGTGACCACTCAGTGTGGCCACATGGTGTTCTGCTACCCGGACATCATGGTGATGGATGTGACCAGAGCGTGAGCCACTGCAAGAAGGAAGACGGGAATCAGGTCCTGTGGCAGCGCCCAATGCCACCAGTAAGGCAGAGCTGCTTCACTTCAGGGGTGTCCCGTTGGGGGGAGGACAAAAACCATAGCCTGATTTTGCAACGGATTAACAAAAACCACTGACCTGGACAGTATATAACTATTCCAACATAGGGAGCCCACTCGGGCAGAATGACTGGTCATGTTCCGAAGCCGCTTCTGCTGCTGCACATCCCATAGCTAGAGACAGAGACAGAGACAGAGAGAGAGAGAGAGAGAGAGAGAGAGAGAGAGGGGGAACCACAACGATCAGAGACTGGGCCTTGGCATAACATCCTCCTCCTGGGGCAGCTCCCGGGGTCTGGAGCACAACAGAGCTGCAGCCCAGGGACAAGTCTCACCTGAACCTCAGCACTGCTGGTGCCCACAGCCAGGTAGTTGCCCTCTTTGATCCAGGACACGGAGGACACATATTCTCCAGGCTGCTCCATCTGCAGCAGCTGCAGGATGTCGCCGGTGCCAGCGCTCCACAAGTACACACTGTTGTCCAATGCCACAGCCAGTATATTCCCCGCGCTCCAATCCACCAGGTTCAGGTCTGCCAGCGGGGCAAAGAGAAGAACATAGGCTTCCTCGTTCGCCTGGCCCCCAGGCCCTCTGTCCCCATCCCACCCACCCCGCCAGGAACACGCTGCACTTACAATAGTCATTACGAATTTCAGGGGCATCCAGGATGCGGTCGGGCAGGGAAGGGATGTAACGGCAGGTCCTCTTGCTGGAGCCAGGCGTGGCCGTGGCCTTCTGGCTGTAGAGGACTTTCAGTCTGTTCTCATAACCTGTCCCAGAGGAGGGAGACGATAGACACTGCGAGGCCTGAAACCTTCCCCCTGGCCCTAACCTGGAAGGCCAGGTAAGCCCTCCCCTCCTCCCCTCTCCTCAGTCTTGGGTGGATAAACCATGAACGTCAGGTCTTACCCTCTGGAACTTTCTGTGGTTTTCCACTGAGCCGAAGGATCTTGGCTTCCTCCACGTCGAAACCGTTCAGGTTCAAAGCCCAGGCTTTCTGATGTTCCTGGCACAGAAGGGTTGTGGGGAGTGAGTGAGGGAGGCAGGATGGCATTATGCAAAGTACACAGACGGCTCCCTGACCTCAAGCCCCTCTGGGGGCACTTACCTTCTTGGTGGGCGTCTGGCTGTTTTCGGAATGGTTCTCCTTACTCAGGAGGAAGCTGGCCACCTCCATCTGGGTAGCACTGCGATGGGGGATATAGCGGTCCCCGCCAGGTTTGCTGGGAGTGGTCTGAATCTTGGAGCTGGATTTACCTAGGGTGGGGAGAGGGGAGCAGACAATCCGACTATAAGCCCCCGAGGGAGGAGAGACGTGCAGGCTGCCGTCCGCCAGGCGTTCTCCCGCCCCGCGTCCCGCCGCCCCCACGTACCCGGAGTCCGGCCCGGGGTCCTGCCCGCCGTGTGGGACCGATTGGCCGCCCGCATGGGTGACGGGGCGGGCCCCGCGGCTTCCTTAGCTTTGCGCTGCCAGCGCGCGGGGGGCGCATTGGGGATGGGTGTGTCCAGCTGCAGCAGGGAGTGCAGGTCGCTGTCGAACGCGAACTGCGCCATCGGGGCGAAGCGTCCGGAGGGGAACGGACCCCTGAGGGGAAAGGTGCCCGCCGAGCCCTGGAGGAAGACAAGCGACCGGTGCTCGGAAAGGCGGGCCGCACAGCCGGGGCCGCCGGGGCCGCCGGGGCCGCGGGCCCACCTCCGCAGGGCCCGGCCGCCGCTCACCGTGAGCTCCGGGCAGGTCGCGATCCCCGACCGACCTCAGTTAGGAGCGCACGACTAGACGTCTTAAACTCTCCGCTCCCGGCCCTCATTGGCTTCTTTGAAGCCCAACGGTCGCAACCGTCATCTTCTCCCATTGGCCTCCACGGCGCCGGGGGGCGGGCCTTCCGGGGCAAGTCACAGATCTCGCGAGAGTTCGGCCGGGAAACGCGATTAGCGTCGGAAAGCGAGAGGGGAAGGGGGCGGGGAGCGCCCGGGGGCGGGGCTTGCGCGGCCTCAGCCTGGCCCGTTCGCTCCCATTCATTCCTCAGGCTCCCCTCACCCGCCCTTCGTAGTTAATCCTCCCGGTGGTGTTTATTTAGGATACCTACGTGCCTAAGTCTGGATCCCTTTAGAGATCGGGAAGGAAGAGGGTGTAGGGGAAGGGAGGGATGGGGTTTGAAAGGGCGGGCAGGCCTAACAGAAGGGAGGCCAGAGTTGGCTAGGGTTCATCCGCTGTTTGCTTGGTGAAAGTGGAAATGTTGTAGGCAGACTCCTCGAGCAGTACAAGCACGTTCGGCCAGGTCCTGGAGGTCATCGGGGTGTAAAGCCCCAGGGGCCCAACAATAGACAATCAATTGTAGGGTGGGAAGTCACCCCCACCCCCCACCCCCGTGACCTTTCCTCCCCTAGCATAGGGATGGTCATGCAGTTTGGAGCCCCTGACCTTTCCTCCCTAGAGATAGCATCTAGGCCTCAGTTGTATGTCAACCCCAGGCCCAGGAAAGCAACAAAACCAGACAAGCAATGCCAAGGCTGACCTCAGAGCTGGCTGCATTGAGTAATGCAGGGCAGTAACTGCCCTGGTGCTGGCCAGTCAGTGGAGACCACAGCTCTGAAAGGACACACCTGTAAAACTGCTGAATATTCTGTTGAGATCTTCCCCCTGGGACCTCGCCTAAAATCCCCTCCATTAAAACCCTCAGGCTGGAGGACCCCAGTGCGCTCTCCCTCCTAGGAGCACACTCACGTTTTTTCCTTTCTCCTTCCCCTTCCCTGACATCTCCCTGCCCCTGGCACCATTAGATTCCTCACTCCCAAGCTCCCAGGGCCCTTTCTTTACATCTATAACTTGTTTCTTTCTTTTTTGTTTTTTAAATATATTTTATTGATATTTTACAGAGGAAGGGAGAAGGATAGAGAGCTAGAAATGTCGATGAGAGAGAAACACCGACCAGCTGCCTCTTGCACACCCCCTACCGGGGATGTGCCCGCAACCACTGTACATGCCTTTGACCGGAATCGAACCCAGGACCTTTCAGTCCGCAGACCAACGCTCTACCACTGAGCCAAACCGGTTTCGGCTCTATAACTTATTTCTTAAGCCCATTTCTTCTAGGAATTACTTTTCTACTTCTGTAATTTACCCAATAAATGTTCTCTTACAGTTTGGGCCTGGACTTAATGCTTTCCTAGCCAGAGCCCAAGTACGGAGTTTGCTGAACCCAGATTGGATCTGGCCCCACTGGTCATACACCTGGTGCTGTTCCTGCAGCCTACAACAGGAACACTACTAGGAAAGAAGTAGTATATGTGTTTGTCTTTCAAATTGTTTTGTTTGCTGTTTTACAATCAGGGGAAATGAAGCTGAAAAGGGTGAATTCCTTATAGTCAAGAGAAAGAATCAGGATTCAGACCTGCCTGTCTGGAAGGTAAGGTTGGACTTGCCCTGAGGGAAACATTGTGACAGGGAAGGGATGTGCCAGAGTTCACACAAATTGGTGGAAATCCAGGTTCAAAACCCATTTAATCCAGTGCTCTAATTATGACTTGAATGAATTGTGTGAATGTGCTTAAAGGTGAAACAGCAATAATGTAAATAATAATAGGTACCGGTACCATTTATTGACCATCTGCTAACTATTGTGTTTAAAGGGCTTGCATACATTATTGACTTTAACCCTTATTCCTATAAGACATAATCTTGCCCCTTTCATAGAAAAAGAAACCGGGTCAGAAAAAGGCTAGAAACTTGCCCAAAGGCACATAGCCAATAATAATAAGTAATGGAGTGCCCCGGCCAGCGTTTCTCAGTGGTTAGAGCATCTGCCTTAGCACTGAAGAGTCTTGGTCAAGGGCACACCTGGGTTGCAGGTTCAAGTTCGATCCTGGCCATGGGTGGTTGGGATGCATGTGAGAGGCATCCAACTAATGTGTCTCTCTCATGTGGATGTTCCTCTCTTTCTTTCTCTTTCTCTCTCTCTCTCTCTCTCTCTCTCCTCCACTTCCTTCGTCCTTTCCACTCGCTCTAAAATTCAATGAAAAATCTTCTGGTGAGAATTAACAAAACAAACAAAAATAAGTAGAAGAGTGAACTTGGATGATGACAGAGAAAAATCTGGTGCTCTTAGCCCAAATTTAATATTGTTATCTTTGATTTTGAAGTGCTTATGTTCTCTATTTCCAATTACCTTGGAAAACAAGGAGTTGGATGTCCTGGGGTTTTAAATGAGAAGTCCCGTTTACCTAGGAAACGTAGTCTAGAATCAGGCTGGTCAGGGCCTTAAATGTTAAACTGAGTTTGGACTTGTTTTATCAGTGAGAGTTTTCTGTGTAGGGAAGGGCCAAACAAAACATATCTGAGGGTGGGACATGGCTAACAGTTTGCAGCTTCTGGAGTAGGGTTAACTGCAGAGAATAAGGATGGGGTAAATAAGGGTACAATCTCAAGGAATTCATACATTTTAAAAGAAAGGAGTGAAAGAAGCCACATTACACTGACATGGACCTTGAAATGGGAAGAATTCTAATGTGATGCAAAATAGTTAAGCAGAATGATGACAGAAGAGGTCAGATATAGCCCTTTAGAAACAAATTATCAGAGACCTTGGAGAGAGTGGGATCAGGAGAGTGGGTGCTCAGGTTCCAATGGTAAAGACTGCAGAAAGAAGGGTGGGGAGAATATGAAGGCAGCAAGCACGGCCTACTTGTGTGAGAAATCTGGGAGTGAAAAGGGGGCAGTGCAATGGGGGCTTGAGGGAATAATAGCACCAAGAGTCATATGTCCTTTTTTGTTGTTGTTGATCTTCACCCAAAGACATTTTTCCATTGATTTTTAGAGAGAATGGAAGACAGGGGAGGGACACAGAGAAAGAAAGAAACATAGATGTGAGAGAAACACATGGATTGGTTGCCTCCCACACATGCCCCAACAGGGCCGAGGATCAAGCCTGCAATAGAAGTACATGCCCTGGACTTGAATTGAACCCAAGACCCTTCAGTCCTCAGGCTGATGCATTATTCACTGAGCCAAACTGTCTAGGGCGGGGCTACGTCATTTTGAAGGTGAAGGCAAGGGTCAGGGGAGGTGAAAGGGGCCAGGCAAGGGCCAGCTGACAGAACAAGGAAACTGGGATAGAAAACACAGGGAGCTTTTCCAGTCTAGGAGAGAAACATCACTTCCTCTTAGGCTAGAGCAGGGGTGGGCAAACTTTTTGACTCGAGGGCCACAATGGGTTCTTAAACTGGACCGGAGGGCCGGAACAAAAGCAACCTGACCATGCTGGCACTCTCATCTTGGGCTGCTGGTGAAGGGGGGGGGGGGGGGGCAAGAGAACCCTCTGGCTCTTTTGGCTCCACGGGCCGGATAGAACAGCCGAAAGAGCCGGATCCGGCCTGTGGGCTGTTTGCCCATGGCTGGGCTAGAGGCAAGGAGAACAAGGCTTTGAGATGGATAATTAGAGGCTGAGGAGCTGGTTAAGTGTGTGTGGGGGGGGGGGGGGGGGGGAAGATGGGGGGGTGGGGGGGGGAACACCTCACATCTGAAGGACTTGAATCTAGGAAAGCAGAGGATATGGAAGGAATAAAATATAGGTGATATTCAGGGGGTGGAACAACTTAGTTAGGATAATAAAAATAGTTCAATAAACACTAAGTATTCATTATATGCTTGGCATTGTGTTAACATTTTTAATTCTCACATTAGTAAGTAGCGGAAGAGAAAGAAATCAGGTTCTGAAGAGTCAAAGGCAAGGAGTGAGATTAATAGGAAGATCAATCTGGAGGCAACATACAGGTTGCAACTGGAGAGATCTAAAGAGGGACTACCGCCAAAACCTGTTTGGCTCAGTGGATAGAGCGTCCGTCTGCAGACTGAAAGGTCCCAGGTTCGATTCCGGTCAAGGGCATGTGTCTTGGTTACGGGCACATCCCCAGTAGGGGGTGTGCAGGAGGCAGCTGATTGATGTTTCTCTCTCATCGATGTTTCTAACTCTCTATCTCTCTCCCTTCCGCTCTGTAAAAAATCAATAAAATATATATTTTAAAAAATAAAAATAAATAAAGAGGGACTACCGTATGGCTCAGTGGTTGAGCATCAACCTATGAACCAGGAGGTCGCAATTCAGTTCCCAATGAGGGCACTCGCAAAGGTTGTGGGCTTGATCCCCAATTGGGGGCGTGCAGGAGGCAACCAATCAATGATTCTCTTTCATCATTGCTGTTTCTATCTCTCCTTCCTCTCTGAAATAAAAATATATTTTACAAAACAGGCAAAGATATTAGTTCAATGGCTGTATGTAGTTCAGTGGAGATAGAGGAAATAGATTTTAGGAAGTAACAGTGATCAGGACATGATGGCTGAGGGGTGTAAAGGTGAGAGGTTCAGTGGTTTGGGTCTCATCCCTGTCTTGAGTCCCTAGGAATAAAGTCAGAGCCTTGAATATGACTAGGGGAAGGAACGATGGAAAGTTAGTATACTGGATGTCATCCATTTGTCCCATCCAGACCCACTCCTCATCCTTCTCCACCCTGCCCTGTGCCCTAGGAGGATGATTCATATGGCCTGTATCAATGGGTTTCCTTGGGCTCTGGTTTCTGTTTGGGTTCCACCAATGGGAGGATATTATGGGTTGAATTGTGTTCCCCAAATTCATATGTTGAATTCCTAAGTCCCAGTGCTTCAGAGTGTGACCTTATTTGGAAATAGGGTCATTGCAGATGTAATTACTAGTTAAGATGAGGTCATTTGGGAGGGCCCTAATCCAGTATGTCTGGTGTCCTTATAAAATGGGGAAATTTAGACACAGACACACTCAAGGAGAATGCCATGTGAAAATGAAGACAGAGATAAGAGGGATGTTTCTATCATTCAAGGTCCACCAAAGATTGCCAGGAAACCACCAGAAGCTAGGGGAGATTGTCTCCCAGCCTCAGAAGGAACCAACCCTGCTGACACCTTGAACGCCTAGCCTCCAGACCTGTGATACAATCATTGTTGCTGTTTAAGCCACCAACGTTGTGAGAGCAACCCTAGCAAGTATAGAGATCAGAGGGTGGGAGAAGAGTGACCTTGAGCTATTTATCCCCCTGGCTCCCTCCCTGCCATGTCTCCACAGGTTGGCTGTATCTCTCTACCTCTATGGACCGCCAAGCAGCCCTCGTTCACAGCTACTCTCCCCAGGTCTAATAACCACTCTCTCCCCTTATCCTTTGATGCTTAGAGGTGGAATCAGCTCCTGGTTGTTGTTAGTCCTGGGATATTGTACTGTTCCTTGATGATTTTAATAAATCCTGCCTCATATTTATAAATGTTCACTTTATTAAACTCTCATCAAGATACCCAGTTTGAGTGTGCCATCTATTTCTGCCAAGACCCTGATTGAGACAATGGGTAGGTTTGGAGCCAGAAAAACACCCCCCCCCCCAAAAAAAAAAACACAAAAAAAAAACACAACAAAAACCTAAAAACACCCTTGCTTGAGAATTTGAATGGATCAGGAGGATCATCTCTAGCCAGAATGGCTGAAGCACATTTTACTGCTGTATATAAAAGGCTTAGAGCAGTGGTCAGCAAACTCATTAGTCAACAGAGCCAAATGTCAATGGTACAACGATTGGAATTTCTTTTGAGAGCCAAATCTCTTAAACTTAAACTTCTTCTAATGCCACTTCTTCAAAATAGACTTGCCCAGCCATGGTATTTTGTGAAGAGCCACACTCAAGGGGCCAAAGAGCCGCATGTGGCTCGAGAGCCACAGTTTGCCGACCACTGGCTTAGAGGATGAGGGAGATTGGCATGGGGTTAAGATGATGTCCAGAAAGATTTAATTCATTTAGAAAACATTTATTGAAGGCTTACTCCCAAGCCCTGGGGAGGGGGATGCACTGTGGGGAGGGGATGGAAGAAGACAAATCAGAGCCTTTGCCCTCAAAGATTCACAATCGTAGTAGCAGGAGACAGACATGCAAATAGTTGCTTGCATAGGCATCACTGGTGCTGTAGTAGAAATCTGGGCTGGAAACAAGAACTTTGGTCAGCATGGAGTAAAGGCAATGAAAATGAATGGAATTGGAGACTGTTAGAATGGACTCTTGAGCCCTAGTCAGTTTGACCCAGTGAATAGAGCATCAGCCTGTGGACCAAAGGGTTTGATTTTGGTCAAGGGCATGAACCTTGGTTGCAGGCTCCGCCCTGTCTCAGGCCCTGGTTGGGGCATTTGCAGGAGGCAACCAATCGATGTGTTTCTGTCTTTCCCTTTCTCATCCATTCTCTCTAAAAGATCAATGGAAAAATATCCTTGGGTGAGAATTAAAACAAAAAAAGAAATAAAAAGAATGGTCTCTTGAGAGTCTGCTATAATTAAGGAGTAGAAGAGATGCCAGGATAAGAGAAGAAGAAATAATAATGACCATTCAGATATATTAAACACTATATGCTAGGCACTGTGCTTAGATTATCTCACTTAATCCCCTTCACAACTCTGTAGGGTTCCATTACCCCTGTTTATTTAGATGAGAAACTAAGGCTCAACGACTTTATTTGCCCACAGCTAGTAAGTGAGATGACAGGAATTGAACTCAGTGTTGACTCCAGAGTTTGTGCTCTTAACTACTGGAGGAGCAAAACCAGGAGAGACCGTGATGTCACAGAAGCCAAGGTAGAAGAAAATTTAAAGGAGAAACAAGTAGTCACTGTGACAGATGCCACAGAGAGATGAGATAAATGGAGGGTTAACAAGATCCTACTGGATCTTGCAATTAGAATGTTTGAGATGAACTTTGCCTGGGCAGTTTCTTTAGCAAATTTGTAGTAGAAGAACTAATTGAAGTAGTCTAAAAAGCAAATGAGAAGTGGGCAAGTGTGGCATTAAAGGGGTGAGAGAAAGAAGGTGGGAATTAGAGCTTAATGAAATAAATGAGCCTTGCCTGAGGAAAGAGGCTCCTGGATTTATGTCATCAGCAGTACTGCAAGATCAGTGTTGTGAAACCCAGCTACAAGGGTCAACAAAGAGGGTGGAAGTGAGGTCTGAGGTGTGTATGGGGTGGAATGGGGCGGGGTAGGTAGAGAGGGTGGGAAGAAAGGTCTAGAGGGTTTGGATCTGTCCAGGGTACTGGGAGCGAGGAGCCTGCCAACAGGTCAGTGGTAAGTAGGAATGGTTGGCAATGTGAGTGGTGCAGTAGGATCCCGACTCAGCTGTGGGCAGGTGCACACTGGAAATGCAGAGGGGCATGGCCCCCAGGCAAGAGGGCTGCAATCCTCGGTAGTCCATCTGGGTCTGGGAGGAACACAGGGGCAAGGGAGTCTTCTCTGAGGACTTGGGTAGAATCTCAAGGAGGCTGGGTTCCACTTCTTCATAGACATCTGAGACTGCAGCCTTGGGCTGGGAGAGATGAGAGGAAAGGGGGGCTGGATTAGCAGGGCCTGTGCCAGAAGACCCAGATTGTATAGGAAGGAAGGTTTGGCTTGAGGTAGGCCCAGGGCGATGGAATACTGGTAGGCAATGGCCTTGGGGGAAAGTTGTTGTGTGTGCAAGGATCCAGCTCCTTGTAGGACTTGTGGTGGGTAGGAGGGAGGGGAGTGCACTCACCGGACTCAGGGCTGCAGTATCCCTAAGGTACTGGCCCAGGACCCGGTGCAGGTCAGGAAGTGAGGGCCACAGAGCATGCCTCAGGCTCCTGGGAGAGAAGGTAAAAAGGAGACTTGAGTCATGGGAGTGAGGTTGGAGGGAGGAGAACATTGAGGTGGGGCAGTGGGGGAGGCTCTGAGGTGGGTGAGTAAAGTTTGGAGAGGTAAGAGTGTAGTGAAGGTAATAAAAGTAAGAGCATAGGTGCAAAGGAAACCTTACGTAGGGGAGGGAAGTTAGTGGTGGGGACATTAAAAAAAAAAAAAAGGTACAGAGTGTCCTCAAACATTCTGCTTCAGGGCCTTTGCACTTCCTTTTTGCTCTGTCTGAACCACTCAATTTATTCCCCGGCTTCATTTAGGTCTCTGTTCAGATGCCATCCTGACAAAGCGGTCTTCCCTGACTACCCTGTCTAAAACAGTACCACCTCTCTTCCCCATTACTTTATCTTCTGCTCTGCTTTATTTTTCTTTATAACACTTGACTTATTATGTATTTATGGTTATTGTATCTATTTGTTTTTGTCTCACCCCATTAAAAGAATGTAAGCTCCATGAGAACAAAGAGTTTGTGTATTTGCTCACTCCTGTACTTCCAGTGTGCAGAACTTTGTGTGGCCCATAATAGGTGCTCAGGTAATTATCTTAAAGAAGAGAGCCAGTGGGGCTTATTATTAAGTCACGGGGGAAGGTGATCTATCTGGGAAGAGTATGGATTAAGGTATGTTGGGGAGCTTCCAGTTCTTTAGGTTCATATTTCCACATGGAGGGACTTTAGCTGGACAACATTTCAGGCCTCTTCTGTGAACCTCACTCTTATCTCTCCAGGGAGAAGGAGTGAGTTATCTGGTAAACTGGGAAAAGGAGCTGAGGGTGTCTGGTTCAGCAGCACCACCTCCTCCTTTTCCCCTTTTTGGCTGGATCTGGCTACCTGCATAGAGGCTACATTCCCACCTGCATATTAAAAGTTCAAAGACAGGCATGTTCAAAGAGAGGTGATAGCGTAGGACCATCAAAAGAAGCTGCCTTGAGACTCACCTTTCTAAGCTGAGTCTTCAAGAATCAAAAGATGTTACCAATTGAAAGACTGAGGTGGTATGAAGTCTGTTTTCTGCTTATAACTTCCAATGGCATTTCTCCTTAACCTTAGTCTTCCCACATAAATAAGTCACTTAATAATAACATTTATTTAAGGGTGTGCTATTTGGCATACACTGTAACTGAGGTTTTAAGACAACCATTTAAGGTTTAGGGAAGACAAAATGAAACAAATGTAGTAAAATGCTACTTGGGACTATGATAGAAGTCTGTACAGGGGTACAAAGAGAGTAGCAAATAGGGGAGGGCTAGGAAAGGTTTCCCAGGAGTTGGTGAAGAGAGTTATTTAAAGATAAATGGGTACTAGTCATCCATGAAGGATATTCTGGATAGAGGGTACATTATGTGCAAAGGCTCTGAGAAATAAAACCGCTTGATGATTTGAGGAAATCATCAACAGTTTGGCAAGACTGATGAACAGAGTGGGAGAAGATGGGAATGCTGGCAGGGGCCAGATCTGGTGGAGCTTTGCTTGTCATTCTAGAATCGGAACTCTCTATCCTGGGGAGCTATACAGAGATTTAAAGAGGTGCATGATAAATTCATGGGTGCATTTTAGAAAGAATGGTTGGGTGAGACAAACTGGAGAGAGAAGAGGCTCTGTTTCAGTGAGTTGGGTAGTGTATGTAGGGCTAGAGAAAAGGAGCCATTGTTTGAGGGAGGTTGAGGAGGTGGAATGACCAGACCAGATCAGACTGGATAAGGTTTTGGCTCGGGTGGCAGGTGGACAGTAGCTTTGTGCCTGAGACGAGGAGTCAGGAGGTGAGGCAATCTGAGGCGTCCAGTACAGTGGGCATGTTAAGAGTGTTAGGAAGCGGTGCGACTCCCAGGGGAGACCTGCAGGACGCGGCTGAAGCCACGGGTGTGGACTTATACTGGTCCAGAAAGTGGGTGTCAAGGGGCTTACAATGCTTGTTTCGAGGCCTCCGGCCCCGCCCTGCCCACGGCACGTGTCCGGCCTGACCCGGGCGGTACCTGTAGTGCGCGGGAAACTGCCACCTCAGGAGCAGCAGGCCCAGGAGAGCGCTGAGGCCCAGCACCAGGAGCAGAGCGGTCACCAGAGAAATCCAGGCTACGGGGATGAAAACAGTCAGACCTCCGCCACCCGGGAGGGAGCGAAGCCCCGCCCCAGCCCCGCCCCACCCGCTCCGGCCCCGCCCCTCGTCTACTCGGGGCGCTGCGCATGCGCAGTGCAGGCGCCCCTCCAATTGCGCAGCCGCAGACCGCCTGTGCCCGGGCGGGGCTCTCACCCGTCTCCGAGGCGGTCTCCACCCTCGCTGGGGCGGACCAGGCGCTCCAGGGGCCTCGGTAGGTGGGGCCGTGGAGCCTGGCGCGCAGCTGTAACCGGTAGCTGGAGCGCGGGCGCAGCTCCAAGGTCTCTCCCTGGGCCCCCAGGGGCGGCTCCAGCACCTGCGCAGAGGAGAAGCGAGAAGGCGGTTATGCTTCAGGTGCGGATGGGCGGGCATCCGGCCCTTCAGAGATCCGTCCGCATTTGTTGGTCCCAAACCCTACCATTTTGAAACCCAGGGGATCCCTTCAAAATGCCTCACTGACAGGAAGCACGCCTCCCTGCGGGAACTTAAAGACAGAACGTCTCCCCCCCTTCCTGCGGCCTCACTAAGCCCGAGGCAAGCTCACCTCGAGAGAAGCGCACCCTGACACCCTGACACACTGACCTCATCTGCATGGAGAACTACTCATCCCGACACAAATACATACGATACCCCTGACAGAGACCCTGATGCACGCACACTGACTGGGACACGTGACCTCCTGTCAGAAGCAATGAAACCCCAGACATTCAAACACTAAGGAGCCTTGGCAAGTCACACGCATTCAGCAGAGGATGCCAGAATTATGCTAGTGTTGGGGTTGCAAGGACAGATTCTAAGCAGAGGGTGCAAGTATCCTGTGCACAAGCAGGGAAACTTTATTAACTTAATCATCTAGCAAGCTTTTATGAACTGCTTGTGATATGCCAAGTACTGAGCTAGCACTGGGGAAGAAGGTAAATGAAACATGGTCCCTTGCATGTCTACTAAGGAAGACATGCAAACAAAATTACGAGTCATTAGTGCTATGATAATGATATAAATAAGGCACTAGGAGCGCAAAGGAGCATTTAGTACTTGATTGGGGACTACAGAGTAGTTCAGTAGGCAGGCTGGACAGTCAAAGATGAGGCTAAGGCAGTGGTAGGAGGGACTGGAGGATTGTTAGTACAAAACATTCAACTTGTTAATAATTAGGGGGAAGAGACAAGGCAAAAGGAAGAAGAATCGAGGAGGATTCCAGGTTTGGGTAACTGGGTAAATGGTGGTGCCACTGTCAGAGACAGGGTACAGAGGAGAAACCATAAAGTTTATGTATTTATAGGGAAAAAAGATACTATATATACACTTGGTGCTGTCCATGGATTCAGTCCTCTATTAGGGGTCTTTGAATGTATCTCCCACAGCTAAGGGGGGACTGCTGTATGAGTCTGAAATGCCTCTGTTGGCTTTAGGTAGATCTATCTGGTAAGAAGTTGTATATACTGTGTAGGTGGTAAATAAGAATAAAAATAGAGAAAGAAACTAAGATTTAACTAATATATATGAGTACCTTCTATCTGCCAGACAGTGTGCTAGATATTTATATAATTAATCTTTACTGTAACTCTGGAAGGTAGATATATTTATTCTCATTTCACCAATAAGAAAAGTGGGACTTCAAATGTTTAAGTAATTTGCCTGTGGTAGAAGTTTATTCCCATATGGTAAGTCTGGTGTGGTTAATATAAGGTTCTTAAAACCATGGAGTTGAAGCATTCACCTAAGGCAGTGGTAGGCAAACTCATTAGTCAACAGAGCCAAATATCAACAATACAACGATTGAAATTTCTTTTGAGAGCCAAATTTTTTAAACTTAAACTTCTTCTAACGCCACTTCTTCAAAATAGACTCGCTCAGGCCTTGGTATTTTGTGGAAGAGCCACACTCAAGGGGCCAAAGAGCTGCCTGTGGCTCTCGAGCCGCAGTTTGCCGACCACTGACCTAAGGAAAGTGTATACTACGTTTGTCTAGAAAAGCGTCTAGGGCGGGCCTGTAGGAAGCACAACATATCAAGGGAGGGTGGAAAAGGAAGAGCCAGGAAAGGAGAATGAGAAGGTTTTGTCCCAGAGATAGCAGGAGAATCAGGAGAGACAGGTATCCCAGCCGCAAAGGGAAGAGAAAATATTAAATGGGAGTAGTCAGCAGTATCGAATGACAAAGAGAAGTCAAGATACCAGTTGAATCATATAAACACAGACATGCAAGCCTAGACATGGACACACGGATGCCCTCACCCCTGATAACAGGCGTGATGAAACTCAGGAATAAATACCCTGTATGGTGAGTCTGTGGGCATTTGTTCCTTGGCCTTACCTTCCAGTCCTGATGGCCTTCTCCTGTGTATCGGAGCTGATAGCAGATCTCTTGGGCTGCCCAGGATGATGGGTGCTGCCATTTCAATTCCAGCTGCCCGCTGGAGACCTCTCTCCAGTGCAAGTTCGGAGTGGAGATGCGCACTACAGGGATGTCATCGGGGACTGGCCTAAGCCCTTCTGTGCATGGGACATCATGCCGCCGGGGCCATGGGTCAGAAGTGTCAAGAGCTGGTGATTCTGGGTACAGGGTCAGATGCAGTCGGAGGAGGGGCTACGTGGGAGCAGAAAGGAAGAAAGTTCTTACCAGCCTGGTGGATCCAGAAAGGGGAGCCCAGGTAGCTGTGAAAGGCACCCTGGGCTGTGGTCACCTCCACACGGATGTGGATAACACTGTCATTTCGTGGCGTGAAGTGGCAGCGGGAGACCTGGGAGGGCTGTAATTCTGGGTTTTTCTCCTCCTCTTCACACTTCTCCCAGGTGGGGTCTCTAAGAATCAGCCACATAGAATCATTGAATTAGGCCTGCCTCCGAGACTAATCCTGACATTCTCCATCCTACAGGAGCTATACCTTGCGTGGATTATAATCTAACTCCTCTCTTGGATGGGCCTCCAGGGCTTGCTCTGTCTTCATGCCATAATGTTTTGTTTTCTGACGTTTGCTTTGGTGCCCCCAGCCTCTTCCTCTTAAGAAAGGAGCTAGATGATACACGAAAGTAGCACGGGCTATATAGAGTTCAGCTCTTGGCTTGTTGGTGTATAACTGGGCAGATTATTTGGCTTATCTCTGTCCCAATTTCCTCATTTGTAAAATGGGTTAATAATACTTGTTTCACAGGATTGTTTCAAAGGTTAAAACCGTCATCATTCTGCAGAAAAACATCCAATGTTTTATATCTGTGTTCAGTCCTGGATGGTGAGCTCAGTGGTTAGAGCGCCAGCCTGCGAACCAAAGGGTTGCAGGTTCAGTTCCAGGGCACATACCTGGGATGCAGGTTTCTCATAACCATTTTGGGGCACGTGTGGAAGGCAACCAATTGATGTGGCTCTCTCACATTAATGTTTCTCTTTCTCCTCTTTCCCACTCGCTACCACTCTCTAAAATCAATGGAAAAAAATATCTTCCAGTGAGGATTAACAGCAACAACAAAAATTTGTTCTCATATAGCAGTTCTCTTAACTACCTCTATATGTTATTTTTACTATTAGATTATTACAGCAGTTTCCTAACTGGCTTTTCCACCTGCATTTTTGCCACTTCCTTCAATTTGTCCTCCACACAGATAACAGAATTTGCTTCCAAAATGTTGATCTGATAATGTCCAGAATATATCACAAATCTGCCCATTTATTTTTATCTTGAACACTGCCATAGTAGATGCAACCACCATTATTATCTCTTGCCTGGATTAATGCATATGTCTAACTGGTGATCCTGCTTCTACTCTCACCTCTTTATAATTTCACAAAGAAGCCTATCTTTTTTTTTAGATAATATATATTTTTTACATGTTTTATTGATTTTTTACAGAGAGGAAGGGAGAGGGACAGAGTTAGAAATACTGATCAGAGAGAAATGTAAATCAGCCACCTCCTGCATACCCCCTACTGGGGATGTGCCTGAAACCAAGGTACATGCCCTTGACTGAAATCGAACCTGGGACCCTTCAGTCCGCAGGTCGATGCTCTATCCACTGAGCCAAACCAGTTAGGGCAAGAAGCCTATCTTTTTAAAATATATATTTTTTTATTCATGTCAGAGAGAAAAGGAGAGGGAGAGAGATAAAAATATCAATGATGAGAGAGAATCATTGATCGGCTGCCTCCTGCACTTCCACCCCCACCCCTCACCCCCAAGGATGGAGCCCATAACCCAGGCACGTGCCCTTGACTGGAATCGAACCTGGAACCCTTCAGGTTGACACTCTATTCACTGATTCAAACCAGTTAGAGCAAGAAGCATATCTTTTTAAAATGCAAATCTTATTATGTCACTCTTTTTAAAAATATATATATTTTATTGATTTCTTACAGAGAGGAAGAGAGAGGGATAGAGAGTTAGAAACATAGATGAGAGAGAATCATCGATCAGCTGCCTCTTGCAACCTCCTACTGGGGATGTGCCCACAACCAAGGTACATGCCCATGACCGGAATCGAACCCGGGACCTTTCAGTCACCAGGCCAACGCTCTATCCATTGAGCCAAACCAGTTTCAGCTTATTATGTCACTCTTTCGCTTAAAATCTTTTAATGGCTCTCCTCCCCCCCCCCCCCCCCCCAGCTTGGAATAAAATCCAAACTCCATACATACCAGGGCCTTCAGTACTATATATGCTTTAGCTCCTCCCTTCCTCACCATTTTCTAGTTCTATAATTCTCACACCAGTTTGCCACCCTTCATTCACAGGGGCCTTCTTTCTCTGCTACAGTCATGCCAAACGCACTGTCTTTGCATTTCACTTTGCCTTAGATTGCTCTGGCTCTAGATTTTCAGTGACTTATTCCTTCTTGCCACTTAGATTTTAGCTTATTTGTCACCTCCTTGGTGAGACTCTCTCTGACCACTCAGTCTAAATTAGCAGCCCGCCCCCTCCTCCCACTTAGTTAGTATCCTATAACCTTGTTTATTTCTTGTTTGTCACTCTCTCTCCTCCTCCCACTAAAATATAAGTCGCCCAAATGTTGGAACCTTTTCTGTTTTATTTGTCATTCTATCCTCTGTGCTTGGCACAGGGCTTGATAATTGTTTATTAAACAAATGAATCGTGTCATGTCACCTTCCTGATTAGAACCCGTAAATGGCTAGTTATTACTAAAATTATCATTTTATGTATTTTATGTTCACTCATGCATTCACCAAATTATGGAAACTGTGTTCCTGGCACTGTGCTAGGCCCTATGAATACCATAGAGAAGTAATCTTCAAGGAGAGATTCTCATTTCAGTGGGAGAGACAGAAAAACAAACAGATGGTATTTTTCAGTGCTGTGCACAGGCTGGTTGGGGAGTATCAAGGCGGATGATCTTGCGCCAAATGGGAGGGTCAGAGAATACTTCCTGGACAAGGCAGTGTTTAAACCAAGTCTTAGGCTATAAATAAGGAGGCCAAGGGGACGGACAGGCATCTGAGGCACGTGCTTGAGCACTGATAAGAGATACGATGCTTTGGGGGAAATTCGAAGTGGTGTAGAATGCTTTTAGCACAAGGGGGCCTGGTGGTGAGTGGTAAATGTGAGAGGACAGACCAAGGTCATGGATGGCCCTGTGGCCTTTCTAAGGAGCTTGAACTCAATCGTGTAGTAACTACAGAGACATTAAAAGATTTTAAACAGGGAATTGTCACAATTGGATTTATACTTTAGGAAGATCATTCTAACAGCAGTTTGTAGGTAAGGATTTGTGAGGGTAGAGTAGGAGAGCAATCCATTAGGAAGTGTCATGGTTTCCATGTGCAAAGTGATGAAGATCTGAAAGTAAGGTTGTGGCAATGGGGGTCAAGGGAAATAGATCGATTTAAGAGATACTGAAGAGGTAGAAATAAGTATTTCTGATTGGACTTTAAGGGTATAAAAAAGGCAGAAGTCCAGAGTAATTGCCTTGTTTCAGGCCTGAAAGACTGAGCTAACGGTAGGATGGAGGACAATATGAGGAGAAGCAGGTTTTGGTGGAGGAAAGGACAACTTCAGTTTTGTTGCCTTTGAATCCATTCAAGGCACCTGTGTACACGGAAATCTATACAGTTAAAACAATGAGTTGCATTTTTTAATGATATGTGCAATTTATGCTGAAAATTAAGTATTATATATAGACATATATAAATGTATAGAAAAACTGGAAAAATACATTAAAACTGTGAATAGCATTTTGTTTCATTATTCATTCAGCATTTTTTTAATTGAATACCTACTATGTTCTAGGCACTGTGATAGGTGAAAATACATTGGTGGGTGAAAACAGACACTGACTTTGCCCTCATGGATCCTGTATTGTCAAGATCAGCCTTTTCCAACTGGAATTCTGTCAGGAGAAAGTATTTTATCCTCACCTGAAGATATGTTTATTGGTTTTAGAGAGGGAGGAAAAGGCAGCATTTTGATTGGATTTGATAGAGAGGGAAAAGTTGCAGTACATATTTGAATAAGGGAAGGCCAGGCAAACTGAGTTTAACAAAGGTCACTGTCAGCGGCATGGGGGATGCATTGGAGGTGAATGAGTATATAGGCTGTTGCAATATAGACATGATTAAAACTGAACTAAACCAAAACATCCCCAGTGGGAATGGAGAGAAATGGAGAAGATAAAACACCCATTGGAGGATGAGAGCATGGAGGCCATTTAGTTGTGGGACAGGGAGGGGAGTGAGAGGACCAAGAACAACCTCTCCCTTCTTTTGGCAAGATTGTACCTTTCTCCCATGACATCAAGCTCAACCAGTAGTTCAGCTCTCACCTGTCTCTGGGACAGCACCGTGGCCTGCTGTGATAGAAGAAGCCTTGGGAGCTAGCATGGTCCTGTTGCTGCCACTGACAGGTAACATTCTTCAAGTCCAGGGTGAAGCACTGTAGTCCAATTTCCACTGAATCGGAGAAGGAAGTCACATGAGGGCCCACAGGCTTCTACTCTATATGATATCCAGATCATCTTTACATATATAACCTGGAACATTTACTTCTATTCTTTGTTTTCTCCCTGAACATAGTTCTCTCTGTAGCAAGTTTGAGGTCATCAGGAAGGACCAGGATTATCACAGCTTCCATGTCCAGCCCATGCCTCCCTAAAGGCCTTTCTATTTTCTCTCCATCTCCCCATTCCTTTATGACTCACCTGCATCTCCAGGCAGGTCCACAGTTGTAGGGTGGGACCAGGGTCCCCAAGAGCCACGGAAGGACACCCCATCAGGCTGGCTGCGCAGCTGGAGCCAGTAGGAATTTCCAGGCTGGAGCCCTGAGATGAGGCAGCTTCCACTCATTGCCGTCAGAGACGGAGCCTTGAAAGAAGGATCCCAGTCTCAGAATCTAGGCCTGCCTCTTAGCCAAGAGAGCCTCCATCCCTTATATTTGAAGGCCCACATCCTGCCTGTGGAGAGATGCTCAGTTCCTTACTGGATAGATATGCACACAGCCTGGAGGCTAGGTCAGTGGGTTTCAGGTGGTGATTAGGGGTTTTGAGGGAAGTCCCCATTAATTTGGAGGCCCGGAGCTCTCAACTTTGTTGGTGTGAATGATCCAAAGTGGAAGATCCCTAAATAGACATAGTTCCTGAGGAATAATCAGAGTTTGTACTAACTCCCCAAGGACCAACCCAATCTAGTATCCCCCCCAAAGTATGGCCTGTTCTTTCTTGGGGCAAAATTCGGGGTAGGAGATAGGAAGTGGAGCAGAGGAAGGCCAGAATACTTCTCTAGTTGGGGAGGTCTGCTCTGGTCCATCCTGTTGGGGCTGTGCACATGGAGCCTGGTCCAGAGCTGGGGCTGGGTTTGGCCTCCACGGAGCTGGGCAGCAGGTTTCTGTGGGTAGCAACTGCATGACTGTGGGACCAGTGGAGTTCCTGGGATCCTTGGGGCCATAGCGGAGTTCATGCCTCAGGAAATCACTGAATCCAGAAGTTGGGGCCTTCCAGCTGATCTGAAGTTCCCCTGGTTGGCTCCAGCCAATGGCCTTGATGATACTGGGGGGAGCTGGTAGGCCTGAGGGTAAGATAGGGCACATCAGAACTCTCTGAATGCCACAGTCTACAGTTGAGCCCATGGATTGTAGAGGGGGGTACTGGAGGCTGGATTGACTCTCTTGGAGGGCAGCGCCGGGAGACTCTGCATCCTGTTCTCCTTTCCTCATGAGAACAATGACCTCTTTCCAAGTTAGTTAGACTCAGTGCTCCTCAAGAGCAGGGATCTCTGTACACTTGTCACCTAGCACAGCTCCTGGCACTGTTGAATGAGTGTGTAAATGAATAGGTTAATGATGGGAGGGACAGGGTATCTCTGATGTGAAATGAAGTCTAGGTCTTGATGCCAAGGTGGGGAGGAATGATAGGGTGTCTTGAGGTGTCTCTGGAGGTCTAGTAATGGAGAGCATGCACATTCTGAAAGAGCACAAACTGGTCTGACTCTATGATCTGGCCTGCGGGCAGCAGATAGAGGAGCCAGGGTGATGGAGGATGGCCCTTACCCACACTATCCACAAAGAGCACCCGCTGGGTCAGATTCTGGTTCAAGAACACATTCTTCACCCAGAGGTGCAGTGGGAAGAAGAGACGAACTTCATCCTGGGCTGGAAACTGGCACACATATCGAGTTCCAGAGGGAGACACACTCTGGGAACTCAGGGGGCAGGCACGGGGCTCCTCCCTGTGGGCATAGGAAAAGTCCATCCTACCTACCCAGCCACCCTCAGACCCAGGCTGGCCCCAAGCCCTACTTCTATTTCCATTGTTGTCTTTTTTTTCCCCCCTCAGTGCTGGGATAGGTTGGATGAGGAGTTATTAGAGGCTTGAGCTGGATATATTCAAAGCACATCAGTTCATTAAGTGGCTAGTTAAGGCATGTACTTGAAGTCATTCTTTTATGGCAGTGGTCGGCAAACTCATTAGTCAACAGAGCCAAATGTCAACAATACAACGATTGAAATTTCTTTTGAGAGCCAAATTTTTTAAACTCAAACTTCTTCTAATGCCACTTCTTCAAAATAGACTCGCCCAGGCTGTGGTATTTTGTGGAAGAGCCACACTCAAAGGGCCAAAGAGCTGCATGTGGCTCGCAAGCTGCAGTTTGCCGACCACGCTCTTATGGGGCCAAAGGCAGGGAAAGCTACTGGAGCAGGGCTCAGCTGAGGTAGGAACAGGACAGGTGCAGGGAGTAGCACATACCCTGGGTAGGCATACAGCAGCTGGTACGTTCCACTGGGTGCTGCCTCTTCCTCATCCCAGAAGCAAGTGAGGTCCTCAAATGTTTCAGAAAAACAGTTCAGAGGCTCTGAATCCAAGGCCAGAAAGGAGGCATCTGAGGAACAGCTGGTGAGTTGGGCTCTGGGTCCTTCCAGGCATGTTTGAGAAAGATAGGGGACCAGTGGGAGCCTCCTTACTTGCATCCCTCCCAGGGCTCCCTCTTCCTGGCTATGAGTGAGATCCACCCTCCACACACCTCACCTTGGCTGGTGACTTGTGCCAGGTTTGGGGGAGCCAGGAGGAGGCAGAAGGTGGCCACCAAGAGGGCCCAGGAGGGCATCTTCTCCGGCACTGTGTGCCTGCCTTAGCCCATCCTCCCTTCAGGAAGCCGGGCCCCAATCCCCTCCCGGGGCCAGCCCCTCAGGTTCCTGTCAGATACAGCCCCACGTCCTGTCCCTGTCCCTGCCCCTGTGGGGCCTATCCAGACCACACTGGGGCGAGGGGCCAGGGGAGGGGGAGAGGGACAGCGAGTAGGAGGGCTTTGAAAGAGAGGATACAGGCTTTTTGGTCGGAGGGAGATGGGGTTATAATTTGACCATGTACCAAAAGGAGACTAAGTGTCCATGTGTGTCTAAGTTGACTATTATAGAGGGTGTGTTATCAACAAAAATAGTAACATTTACTAACAGTGAGCACTTATTGTGCTGCTATGTTTTAAGTGCTTCAAATCTATTGACTTAGCTAATCCTCACAATAGTCTTATTACTCCCATTAGAGAGGTGAGCAAACTGAGATGAAGAGAAGTTGAAGATTTGCCTCAGATCACATGCCTACCCAGAGGTAAAGCTCAGGAACCCAAGTGCTTACCAACCATGTGGTGCTCTTGGAAAGTGTAGTGCCAAGAAATGACCACCTGCCATACAACCACGACAAAATGGTGGCTCTTTCCATTTTAATAGGTTCTGTGACTTTGGGCACAAGTGAACACGTTCTCCCGGGGACTGGACATGCCCCTTTCATTGTGGGTAGCTCCACAGCTGCCTCTCATTCTTTGCTACTCAAAGTGTGGTCCATAGACCAGCAGCAAAAGCATTACCTGGGAGCAGGTTAGAAATGCAGAATCTTGGGCCCTACCCGAGATGTAACAAAATAGAATCTGTTTTTTACCAAAATCCCCAGATGATTCGAATGCACATTAAAGTTAGAGAAGCACTAGTCTTCAGTATTGTTTTAAAATATATTTTATTGATTCTTTACAGAGAGGAAGGGAGAGGGATAGAGAATCAGAAACATCAATGGGAGAGAAACATTGATCAGCTGCCTCCTGCACACCTCCCACTGGGGACGTGCCCGCAACCAAGGCACATGCCTCTGATGGGAATCGAACTTGGGACCCTTCAGTCCACAGGCCGACGCTCTATCCACTGAGCCAAACCAGTCAGGGCTAGTCTTTAGTATTTTTATCTGGTTGACTTGAAATCAGGGGATGGTTGATCTCAGCTCTTCAACTAATGCTCATCTTCTTCACATTAACAGCAGAATAGTGGGCGTGACCCCTTGGCTGAAGCCCAAGCCTTCTCCTGGAGGGTGTAACTATGGGTGGCTTTTTTTTTTTTTAATATACTTTATTGATTTTTTTACAGAGAGGAAGAGAGAGGGACAGAGAGTTAGAAACATCGATGAGAGAGAATCATCGATCAGCTGCTTTCTGCATACCCCCCACTGGGGATGTGCCTGCAACCAAGTACATGGCCTTGACTGGAATCGAACCTGGGACCTTTCAGTCCGTAGGCTGATACTCTATCCACTGAGCCAAACCGGTTTCAGCTATGGGTGGCTTTTGTGTCAACTCTCAGGAGCTTTGACTCTTGCAGGCCCCGGGGTGGGGGGTAGGGGGGAGGAGGATGGGGGCAGGTTATATGCCACATAAACTCCCACAGGGAGCTGGAGCTCCCATTGCTGGCTCTACAGATTTGAGTGTCCTTAATATCACCTTTCTCTCTTCCTCCAAAATTAATGCTCCTAACACAGAACATTTGTAAAGTCCACAGGGAATGGAATGGCACCTTAGAGGAGAGGGGAGAAAGAGGAGGGAAATGGAACTCCTCAGCCTTCCTGTGAGGTTAGTTTCTATGGTATCATTTCTCTGCACGAAGTCTCTGAGCCAGGTTAGTCCTGATTCCTGTCCAGCTCTCAGGTTCAAGAGAATCTTTGCCCAATGGGGGATGATTTTGGATGCCTCTCCCAGCCCCCAGTCAACGGCCACCCAACCTCTGTCAGGTCAAGTGAGAGAGGAAATACAGCTTTAATGTCCATACAGGCCTGGGGCTTTGACGGTATGTATATACTAATGATTTCAAAATTAATGTCTAACTTTCTTTCAGATTTGGATTGCATCTCCACTTGTATGTCCAGTGGGCATATTATTCTTAAGATGGTCAAAATAAAACTCTTGATCTGGTTCCCATGCCTAGACCTGTTTTATTTTTCCCAGTCTTATCCACATCTATAAATGGCAATACTATCTATTCAGTTGATCAAACCCAAAACTCTTTGGTTTCTGTATTTCTCTTATCTTGAGTTCAGTCAGATATCTCTTATTTTTTCATTAGTACCCAGATATCTTTTTTAAAAGTATCCTGAATCTGAACACTTTTTACCACCTCTTCTCCTACCATCCTAGTCCAAGTCTGAGTTACTGCAATAGCTTCCTGTCTCCACTCTACCCCTTCTATATGTCCTCCACGTAATGTAGTGATAAGTTTAGACTGAAAATCATATTTCTTTGATCCCCTGATAAATTCCTCTAATGATCCTACTGCACTTAGAATAAAATCCAGACACCTCCTAATGGCACACAAAATCCTGCCTGACCTTGTCCCTGCCTACTTAAATCTCATCTCCTACCACTGTCTTTAGTCTGGCTCAGCCACAATAACCTCATTGTGTCTCTCATCTTAATCCTTATCATACTCAACCTTTCGGCAACATTTGATATTCTTCTCCTTCTTTGGATTCTATGATGTATCACGTTCTCCTACTTCCTCCTACTCCCCACCCCATAACAACTCCTCACTCCCACCCCTTTTCTTTCTTTCTTTGCTCTTTCTCTTAAATGTTGCTGTTCCCCACATATCCTTGCTTTGCCCTTTATATTGCCTAAGTGATCTTGTAGTGTCACTTGCATATATATATATATATATATATATATATATATAGCAGTAATTCCCAAGTCTTTATCACTTTCTTGATCTTAAAATTCTCAAGTTACTTCTCAGACATCTCTATTTTTTGTTCCACAGGCACTTCAACTCACCGAGTCCCCAAAAGAACTACTATTACTAACTCCAATATACCCTTTCAGATCTCTTCTTCTTCCTATGCTCACATCTCACCATAGCCTATCTGGGCATTCAGCCTATCTGGGCATTCAAGCCTGAAATCTGACAGTGATCTTCAACTCTTCATTCCCTCTCCACTCCAGCATCCAAGTTTTGCCGAGTCCGGTGACTTCTACAGGGAGGTGATATAAGAGTGGTTAAGGGTGCAGAGCCTGTTAGATAAGAGGCTTGTCTATGACAGTCAGAGTTGAGATGAAGGCTTCCTGCTCCTGTGTGGAAGGAGGTCCAGCTACCTGTCCTGTCATTTCCTCAGTTTTCTCCACACAGCTGGAAAGAGGTGCCTTCCTCAGTCCTTTACTTCTTTATTTTTTTAAATGTTTTTAAATATATATATATTTTATTGATTTTTTTATAGAGAGAAAGGGAGAGGGATAGAGAGTCAGAAACATCGAAGAGAGAGAAACATGGATCAGCTGCCTCCTGCACACCCTCTACTGGGAATGTGCTCACAACCAAGGTACATGCCCTTGACCGGAATCGAGCCTGGGACCCTTCAATCAGCAGGCCGACGCTCTATCCACTGAGCCAAACCAGTCTTGGCTCCTTTAGTTCTTTAGAATATCAAGCAGGAACTGGATAGGCCCAGGGAGACCACTTAGAGCCCAGTAGGCTTCTTAAGGTCCAGCCCAGAGCAGCAGGCCTGGGCTTTCTGGTGGCATGTAAGGTCAAAGTGCAGCCATTGCTGAAAGAACTCAGGGGTTGCTGGATGAGGATTGGCTCAGGCACTAAGTGGAGTGCTGTTAAACTGCTCTCTGGGGGCAGGAAGAGAGGAAGTCTTGTTTTGTAGCATTTGCAGCTTTTTGCTGTATAAATACCCAACTATGGCCCATTTCAAGCTACTGACATAATGTCACTGAATAGGGACTGAGAAGAGAATTGGCTCTCCAGAGCCTGCACCTGCGCCTTGCCCTTGTCCCGCCATTTCCCCAGATTTCCAACACCTGTGTTTTTATCCAGTCTGAAAGTCCAAGATAGGTTGCTCCAGGGACTTGGAGTCTCCATTTCCCCATCACTTTCCCCAAATTGCCCAACTTCTCTCCAAAATGCTTGTTCCATTTACTCTTCTAGCAGTGTGTTAGAGCATGCTACATTCCTCACACCTTCATCAGTGCTGTTTTAAGTCTGCCATTCCGACAGTTTACAAATGGTATCTCCTTACTCTGTCCTTTTTCTGAAGCTTGAATTTGCTTTTTTCTCTCTCTCTGCTTAAAATCCTTTCATGGCTCCACATGATCCTTTGGACCAAGACTCATCTCGAGATGCTAGAACACAGCCCTTTGACCTTTCACCTCTCTCCCTCATCCTGTCACAGAGCCTTGTTTCCTTTCTTCCCCAGGCACAACCCTCCAATCTCTTAGCCTGCTAGAACTTTCTTTCTGATTCAAGATCAGCCCCCAAACTTCTTAGAGAGTCTTTTCTTATCTCCCAATTATATGTAATGGAGGAGAAGGCTAATTTAAAAAGAGAATTGCAATTTCACATTCCTTTCAGAGGCCTCAAGTAGCTCTCTTGTGATCAGAAACACCATGGTGAGCCTTTGGGCATGACCTTGAAGGGAAGGTGTTACAGAGCTACGGTACATTTGCTGAATATGAAATTGATGGGACTTTTGGCATGTTCTGTGCTAACTCCCCTAGAAAGAGGAGGGCTAAATAAATGACAGCAACCTGAGGAGAAGCTTCGTCGGAGAGAAATTCCAATAGATGACTGTTGGGAGAGAATTTTACACCATTGATGCCTAATAATTCAGTTTTAACTTTACACCCTCTTCTGGTGTAAATGCTTAACTTCCCCATGAACACCCCAGACATTCCGTAAAAGTGTCCTATACACAATACCTGATAGTCATGGTGATTTGGGAACAGGAGGAAATACTTTTTCTGATACCTGTGGAGTTGAGAGAGGATGGCAGCCATGGAACGTGAGCAACCTAGTGGTCAAGAATTTAGCAAGAGGCATGGATACATGGAACAGACTGACAGAACTGACAGAGGGGAACATATATGTATATACTAGAGGCCTGATGCACGAAATTCATGCAAGGGGCTCTGCAGCTTGCCTTGGCCCTCACAGTCCCTGCTTTATCTGGAAGGTCATCTGGAAGGATGTCTGGAAGGTTGTTCATCTGTCCTGTCTAATTAGCATATTATACTTTCATTATTATAGATGCATAGCACATGGACACAAACAATAGTGTGGGGAAGGCCTGGGGTGCGGCTAGGGCTAGGTGGAATGGGGAAATAGGGGGTATGTGTAGTACTGTCAATAATAATAAAATAAAATAAAAAGAATTTAGCAAAAGCAGGGACTCAGGTTGAGAGGTGATTATGAGGATGTAAACCCTTGCAGAGTCTTAAGTAAAAACAGGGAAGGGTGTGGACTTCCCTGAGAATGTGGTACAGGCACTGAGCTGTTCTACTTGAACATAAATGGAAACGGTTACTCCAAAGGCTGCCTTGAGGACATTTGGGTTGCATACTTACAATCTGTCCTTCCTCTGTGTCCCCTCGAAACTTTTGTGCCTCTGATGGGGTGCTTTCTTACATAAACAACCATGCTGTCTTCACCTCAGCTAAACAAGTGGTAATTGTCATTTTAATTCACTCCTCATGGGGTAGGCTCTTCTTCCCTGATTTCCTATTCTACCATTATTCTACCAGCTACCATTAATAAACACTTGCATGTCTCATTTCATCACACAATGACTCGAGTGGGTGCCCTTTTCCTTACTTTATAGAAGAGAAAAATAGGAGCTGTGATGGGTTAAATGGGTTGTCTAAAGTCATTACTAAGGAGCAGAGCTGAGATTTGAATTCAGGTCTGTTTGACTCTAAAGTCTGTTCTTTACTATATAGACACCCTGACTAGGACCTCTAGTCAGATTCCTCCACGGTATGCATTATGTGCTTAGCACAGGGCTTAGCGTGAGTCTCTCCCACAGTATGAGGCTAATTCAAAATAGGCATCCAGAGAGACTTAATTTAAGTAAATGGGAAAAGGACCAGTAGATGGCTAGCAGTGACCCCAAGCGAGAGAGCTGCAGGGGACTCTGTTTGGTCAGCCCTCCTTCTTTCATTTTCCATGAGACTTCCTGGTTTCCGAGCTGCTTTTACCGAGCTGCCAGGCTCTCTCTGAATCCTGAACCCATGTTTCCTGTTGAGGAAACATGAGGACCAGCCTATTCCAGCCAAACTCTGGTTGGTCTGCTCCACTAGGGAGGCTGGGGGTGAGATAAGAGGATGCACAGCCCATGGGAGGAGCCTGAGCTGCCCAGAGGGCCATGCAGGAAATCACTCCTTCCTTGGGGGCTGAGAGGGAATGACTCAGGGCTGACTGGTGGGAGTTCCCTTTTTTGGGCCAGAACTGGCTGCAGTGAGGCGCCTCGGACAGCCAGCGTGCTCAGGTTCGCCTCCCCCAGCTGCCTGCCTAATGAGCCTCTGAGAGATGTGTCTTGGCCTTCCCTCCTCTTTTCCATCATTTCTCTGGAAACAAGTTTGTGCTGATGGGCTGGTCCATTGCTCCAACCTCCCTGCCTAACCCAGACCGTTGCCTGTGAAAACATAGCTGTAGAGAGAAGCAGTGAGACCTGAAGCTAGGCAGGTGTGGGCAGGGGAGGCGGAGTATGTGGCTCTGTACCTGCAGTTTGCTGCCTTGTTTGTAGCGAGGCTGTGAGTGTGACGGGGCCACAGTGGAAATGTGGGAATCTTCTGTTTGGAGAGGGTGCTTCTTGGGTCCTGCCCTTAGCCCAGGACCTGGCGTGCAGTATGAGATCAGTGTATTCGTGTTGCACTTGGGAGTTGTAGTATACCCCAATCTGAACCCCTTTCACTCTACCAGAGAAGAAGCATAGCACCATGGCTAAGAGAGGGACGCAGAAGTCAGAATATCTAGGTTTGAATCCCAGCGCTGCCATTTACTGGTTGTCAGACTTTGGCTGAGCCACGTAGCCTCTCCGAGCCTATTTCTCTTCTGTAAAATGGGAATGATAATAATAGCACCTATCTAATAATAGTACCTATCTAATGGTGCTGAAGATTGAAGAAATTAATACAGGCTAAGTGCTTGGAACAGCGCCTGGCAAACAAGTGCCATATAGGTATTAGCTGCTTTTGCTCTTTTAGTGACTGGCATCTCCATCAACCCAGTTATCTTGGCAGGCTCTTCCCTTTCCTTCCATTCCATTCCCATAGTCAATCTCTGTCCATTTTTTAACCCATGTACTTCTTCCAGTTCACCACCATACTATCATTTCTCATCTGTACTGATCTCCTTGCCTTCACCCTGTCTTTCTTTATTAGCTTTATTGAGATACTAGAGGCCTGATGCACAAAATTGGTGCAAGAGTAGGCCTTCCTTCCCCTGGCTGCTGGCTTTGTGGCTCTGCTTCTCAGCCTCTCCCCTCCCCCTCACTGGCACCATGCTTGGCCTGGCGCTGCCCATGTCCACTGCCACACACCCCTGGTTCCCCGGTTCTGCAGAACCCCCCATCGTGGAGTCTCTCCCCCCCCTCCTGCCCTCCCCCCCCCACTGATTGATTGCTGGCTGGTGGCCTGGGCCTCCCTCTGTGGGGTGATGGTGGGGCAATGGCGGCCCCTGCCCCCCAACCAATCACATTGCATCTGCCTTGGCTGGCTTGGTGCCAGAGCATGACATAGCATGATTGTCCAGATGGTTGCTCTGCTGTTTGGCAGTTGATTGCATATTATACTTTTATTAGTATAGATAATTCACTCATTTAAAGTGTACAACTCAGTATTTTTTAATATATTCACATATATATGCAACCGCAATTTTAGACTTTTTTTTATCAACTCAAAAATAAATCCATAGTTTTTAGGTCTTGCCCTCCTATCCCCCCATCTTTGTCCCAGCCCTAAAGCAGCAGATTCACCTATTCTGGACACTTCATATAAGTTATATACAAATATAATATGTGGTCATTGTTACTAGCTTCTTTCATTTAGCATAGTATTACATGTATATGTATATGTATATGTATATGTATATTATATATTATTGATTTCAGAGAGGAAGGGAGAGGGAGTGATAGAAACATCAATGATGAGAGAGAATCATTAATTGGCTGCCTTCTGCATGACTATACTGGGGATTGAACCCGAAATCTGGGCATGTGCTCTTGACTGGAAATTAACCTGGGACCTTTCATTCTGCAGGCTGATACTCTATCCACTGAGCCAAACTGGCTAGGGCTTTTTTTTTTTTTAAGATTTAAATGTTTTCATTTATTTTTACAGAGAAGAGGGAGGGAGAGGAGAAAGAGAAAGAGAAAGGGAAACATCGCCATGAGAGAAACATTGATGGGCTGCCTCCCACACACCCCCTACCCGGGACCAGGCCTATAGAGTCCAGCACAGGCTGGCCCCTGACACCTCTCTGGGTTCATTACCCTCACAGAGCTATGTTCTCCCCTTATTCCAGCCACGTGGAACTCTTTGCAGCTCCTGAACACACACACGTCACAGGTGCTGTTTCCTTTACCAGGATCTTTTCCTCGGGTGAGCCCCTACTTCTTCTTCCTGGCCTATATTAAAATGTCCCTTTCTCTGGAAAAGCTTTCCTCACCCCATCTCCTTTCTACATGTGCTACCCAGGTACCTTCCCTCCCTTATAGCATACTCTTCTATTTTTTGTTTGTTTACATATCTGTCTCCCTACAGTGGCATCTTTGTTTATTGGCCCCCATCAGGGACAACTTTGTAATTCCCACATCCTGGACCTGGCAATATCCCTGCAGTGTATCTGAAATGAAGTTTAATTTTAGCAAATCCCATCTCTCTCATCCTGCATAGCTTTCCATTTACGCCAGTTAATTTCTTCTTCTTAAATTAAGCTCCACATGCCAGCCATCCAGGTCTTTTTGGAACACATATGCTGATAACCCCCCACCCCACCTCATTTATTTTATGCACTTGTAGGTATTATCTGCTGATATTGAGCACTATGTACCAGGCCCAGTGCTATGGAAACTGCACCCGGGTGATCTCATTTAATGCTAACAATAGTGAGGTAGCTATTACTAACCCCATTTTTCAGAGAGGTTAAGCAACTTGACTAATTTCACACAGATAATGATATAGCAAGGACTTAGGTGTGGGTCTTAAGTTGGCTACCAAGCCAGGAAAAGCTGCCTAGAAACATATGGGAGCCTAGAGACAGGCCAGAATCTGTCGGGTGCTGAGATGTCAGTTTGAGCTGAGGCTGGGCTGCAGCTGACCCTGGCATGGACTGTTTGGACAGAGCAAAGGATGCTAGGCTGGCAGCTACCTAGAGATACAGGGAGACATGTTGGTGATAGGGCAGGAGAGTAGCAAAGAGATCAGGGGAGAACTGGACTTCTCATATGGCCAAGATGTAGTGTAGGTGTTTCTCTCCTTTCCGCGTCCAGCAAGGAAAAGGAGTGGGTCTGGTTCCTGAGTAGAGGAGCTGGGGATTAAGAAATAAAAGAAAGGAAGAGACCAGACACAAAGATAGAAGAAAAAAGCTGGGAACCAGGTGGGACTCTGTCCTCTATGATGGAGGGACAGGGACCCAGAGCCTATGCAGCAAGTTTGTTTTATACCCCCAAATACCAGGGGGTTTCACCAGAACGTAGGATCAAAGGTGCTTATTTGCATTCTTGAGTAGGCCCGAGCATTCCTAGTGCTTGACTGGATTTATATATCAAAGTCACATTCCCTGACACCTGGGCAAAGCTAAGAGTCAGTACTGATAACACATCCGCCTTTTGCCTTGAATTCAGCTGACAATAATTTAAAGAATGCCCATGTGCCTTCCCAGGGGGCCCTCTACAATGTAGGGTTGGTATAAGTGTGAAATAGTTCTTCCAGAACACCTCCCATCATAGAGAAGCAATCCCAACAGAGGGACCAGATCTACAACAGTGTTTCTTTTCCTGGAAAGTCTAGTTTCTCTGTCTTTGGTTCAGCTTTTCCCTGGGATTGGTCAGCAGTAAAAGGAGCACATTGGATGGAGCTTCTCAGAGCATTTATTTTTTTCTGATTACAAGGCCCAGGAATGGGGAGCAGCTGAATAGGGGATGTTAGTAACGCGAGTGCTGGCTTGGGCGGAGGAGCAGGGGTAGAGGTTTGAGTGTGGGGAGTAGGAGGGGAGCACACGTGTGAAGCAGACGAAGTAGGAGGAAGGATGTGAAGGCAGCTGTAAGAGACATGCAGGGGGCAGGGGAGCAACTGCAAAGGATGAGGACCCAATTCCCCCAAGCCCACCCCTTCCCTGGATCCCCTCTTGTCTTCCTTAAGTTAAAAAACAAATCCTGAGGCAGCTCAGGTCAGAGGCTACAAGGACCAGAAGTCACAGGTGGGAGAGCGGTTCGCTCTGACCAGCAGAGCCAGGGTCTGCCTGGACAGCAGCTCAGGCCTCCTCGGCGGTAGCGTCGATGCCCGCGTACGTGAAATTCTCAAACAGCGACATGTTCACATAAGCCTGGGGGGCAGAGCAAACGTTAGTGGGGGCCAGGGATGGGGGCCTGGAGGTCCCTGACTTTCCTGTGGTTGGGGTATCTGAAAAGACCTTGGTTTATTCTGGAGACTCAGGAATCCCCCCCACCAGCCCCAAACAGCGGGGCATTGCACCACAGTTGGAGGCTCAGGTGAGAGGCCCTTGACACAGTTGTTAGTGTTTTCATGCACTCATCCAATGAATTTTTTTTGCTCATTTATTCATTCAATTCATTCATTCACGTATTCATTTATTTATAAAGCTATTTTTGAAAATTTACCTATTTACATGATTATTTTGATCATTCCTTAATTCTTAAGATACTCTACTAATTCCTATCGCTATTTAGTCATTAATTCACATGAAGAACTCTTTGCGTTTACAAGTGTATTACATTAATTGTGATCTATTTCTTCATTTATATTTATTTGATAATTTGCATATTTGCATGGTTGTAAGATTCAGTTATTTGACTTTGTGTTTATTCCTATGATTATATCATGTGAATATATCATCTATCCACTAATTCTATTCATTCATTTCCTGTACCATCCATCCATCCATGTTCTCAGCTGACCATCCATGCATTGCACTCTGGCTCTGTGACAGGTGAGGAGAGGTGTCCTAGATGAGAATGGGCTGATGGCATCAGCAGAGGAGGACAGGCAGGCAGTCTGGGACCTGGACCCAGAGAGGAATTTGCTGCTGGGGCTAGTAGTGGCCTTGGAAAAGTTTAGAAGGACCTAATGTCCAACCTATTGAGAGCTGGAAAGGAGGCCTGGTCTAGCTGTGGCGGGAACTAGTGGTGAGGACGGGCACCCAGAGGCTGATGCTGGCTTCCATACAAGGGCAGTCCTGTGAGCCTGGTGAGCCCTAGTCCTCATCACCCCGCCTCCTCACCTTCCTGGCTTCCAGCATCCGGCCCAGCTGCAGCGCAATCTGGGCAAAGGGGGGTCGCTCGTATGGGCGGTCTCGCCAGCACTGGCGCATCAGTTCGTACCTGCAGATGGAACATTACTGGGAGGAGGGGTTGGGCCAACTGGGGTGATGGGGACCCAAGGCTGCAGGCTGAGGCAACTCACACTTCATCATCACAGTTCCGAGGCTGCTCCATGCGGTAGCCCTGAGGCAGCTTCTCATAGAGCTCAGCACAGGTCATGCCACAGTAGGGTGTGCCCCCTGCAGGAGGAGACAGAGCTTCCTCAGCCCAGGGCCCCAGAAGGGTAAGGTGGGGCACCCTGGGGGAGGAGGAGGTGGGACTCACCAAGGCTCACGATCTCCCAGAGGAGGACCCCAAAGGACCAGCTGAAACGAGGAGGATGCACTTAGTTACCTTCAGGCCCTGGGGCCAGCATTTTAGTGTCTACCCACCCCAGGTTTGTAGCTCATCCCATCCTCTGCATGTGTCTATTCTGTGAGTATTGGTCTTGGCCAGCTGTGGTCTCTGCTCCATTGAAATTCCTTCATGGTTCCGCCCAGGCTCGATGTAATCATAGCTAACACTTTTATCTCACATTTACTATGGGCCAGGCACTGATCATTTAATATATATCTGATACATTTAACCCTACCACCAACCCTCTGACATAGGTACTGTCCTTATCCCCATTTTATAAATGGCAACACTGAGGCAAGGAGAGGCCAGCTGGCTTGCCCAAGGTCACACAAAGAGTAAGTGGCAGAACTGGGGATCAGATCCTCTTAATCTGACTCCAAAGCCCTTGCTCTGAACTGGCTCTTATAGTGTAACAACCTCTGTGTATGTGAGAGCCAGGTGAGGCCAGGGTAGGAAGTTTTAGTGGGGGGAGGGAATCTAGGGGGTTTGGGAGCAGAAGAAGGAAGTAGGCAAGTGATGGTCAGAGGGGTGATCATGTGGTGGACAGTGAGCCGGGCAGGCCAGGGCTTGGAGCAAATAGGCAGAGCCGTGGCTAGAGGGTTGGGCAGACCAGTTTTCCTAAAGAGAGGGGAGGAGTGTGTCAAGATGATTGTCTGGAGGTGGGGAGCACAGAGAAGGAGTCTTTGGGGTCATGTTCTGGCTAGGCCCTCATACGGGGATAACGCTGCCCTTTAGAGAGGAAGGTAAGAGCATTCTTGAATAGTCTCTTCCCATTGGCCTGGGCATTATCCACCAGCACCCCCAAGCCTCTCTAAGACATCTCCCTATCTTACACAAACATTGCCCTAAACTACCCTACCCCACTCCTACCCCTGAAACACCTTCTAAAACAAAATTCCCTTCCGGCTAGGTCCCCTACCTTCCCACTAAGCTGTTGGGCATCGCCAAGGTATACCCAAGATACACCTCATCACACCTGTGCCACATGTGGAACACAGCCTAGGGGCAGCCAAGTCATGCCTTGGACTACCTGAGACATGTATAAAATGTGTCCAGGTTATGCCTGTGTGCAACCTTAGGACACCAAGCCCTCCTGCCCCTTCCTGCTGCCCCACACTCACACATCACTCTTGGTGGTATAGACGCTGTAATTCAGGGACTCGATGGCCATCCAGCGCACAGGAAGCCTTCCCTGGGAGAGAGAGGGTTTGAGGATTTGGGTGAGGAGGAAGGGCCTGTTTAGAGGGCTCTGGGGAGCAGGACCAGGCATGGAACCTGAGGGAGGACTGAGACTTACCATTGTCTTCTTCACATAGACCTCCTCCCCTCGAGACAGGCCAAAGTCAGCAATCTTGGAGGCCAGGTTCTCTCCGACCAGCACATTTCGGGCAGCCAGGTCCCTGTGGATGAACTGGAGGCACAGTGAGAAGTCAGGGAAGACTGGGAATGAATAAGCCCAGGACTCCTGGGCCAGTAAGGGGTCCTACCCCATAGCCAGTTTTCATGGCCACCCTCAGAGCCTTTAGTAGCTCTTACCCTTCTTCCCACCCACCCAGGTCTTCTCCTGGAACAACAACTCCTGCCTGAGAAAAGTCACAGTGCTGCCTGCTGTCATCCCTTCCTTTCTGTGATATGTCCATGGCCAAGTTCAGGTGTATCCCTCTTCATGGGGCAATGGTGGGTATTTTCCATCTTTGCATGGTTCTACCCTCCTCTCCTTAATTGATGAGGGTGTGGAAGGCCCTTCTCTTCCCAAATTGATGCTTTCTCTTGAGTTCCAAGCCTCCACTCAACACTCCACCTTCCTCAGAGATCTCTATCCATCAACTCCTCTCTCTGTTCTGTGTCCCTCTGCTTTCAAAGATACTCAGAACTTTACTACGTTTAAAATGCCTTCCTTCAGTCTCATGTTTCCCCTACTACTGCTATTCCTCTCTCCTTTCATTCAAGTAGGGTATCCTTGGATTTGTGTTACAGCCTCCACTCTCTGCTCCTCCTTTACCTTCTCCTGATGGGTCTCCTTCCCTCCTTTCCTATTAGCATCACCACCTAATGGTGACAGTTTCCAGATTGTTGTCTCCAGTCCAGGCCTCTCTCCTGAGTTCTATGCTAGTCTCTACAACTGCTAATTCAACACCTCCATCAAGATGTTCCTCAAGCCCTAGCTGGTTTGGCTCAGTGGATAGAGCATTGGCTTGCAGACTGAAGGGTCCCAGGTTCGATTCTGGTCAGGGGCACATGCCCAGGTTGTGGGCTTGATCTCTGGTGGGGGCATGCAGGAGGCAGCCTATCAATGATTCTCATCATTCATTTTTTTTCTCTCTCTCTCCTTTCCTCTCTGAAATCAATAAAAATATTTTTTAGTAAATGTTCCTCAAATGCTTCAAATGCAATACCTCCTCCAGACCTGATTCTTGTCCTGTCTTCTCACCCACTCCCCAGACCAGCACCTTGGGGTCATATCCTTTTCTCAATTCCTCAATCCCACATCCAATCAGAGTCTGCTTATCTTATCTCCTGAGGTCGGCCCATAGACCCCATCTTTCCTCAGGCACACCTTCCCTCCCTGCACTCACACTCACACACACACATACCTGCTTCTCACTCAGGTACTGCATGCCATTGGCAGCATCACTGGCAAAACGTAGCAGCTGCCGGGAGCTGAGGGTGGAGGCTGTTCCATGCTCTCGGGCAAAAACTGGGTCTGTTTCCAGGACCCGGCTTTTCCTCAGAAAATCTAGCAAGTTTCCATAGGGGGCATATTCGATAGCGATATACAAGTAACCTGGGAGGTGGGGAGATACATGGTGGGAGTTTATATACAGGCAAGCTGATGGCAGCAAGTACCCAACAATAGTAGACAGGGAACATAAGGCATGAAGGAGAATGAATAGCAATGATTAGGTAGCCTGAAGCTCCCAGCAAGGTACTGATGTGGAGGAGGTGATGGCTGATAATGGGGGTTTCGAGGAATGGGGAGGTGATAAGATGGGGGCTCACCTCGGTTCTCACAGGCTCCTAAGAGGTTGATGATATTGGGGTGATGCCCCAATTTGCACAGAACTTCCAGTTCTCCCGCAAAGTCACGATGGTCATTTTCAGAGGCGTATTCTGTGTAAAGAACCCAGTATCACTTTTCGCAGAAATAATTCTGGAGAAAGGGCTGGAGTCAGTTACCAGAGGGAGCAAGATGGGGACTGAGATCTGTCGGACAAAGGAGAGGGTCAGGAGTGGGGTGTGGGGTCAAAGATCACTCCCAGCAGACCTTTCAGCATCTTGATCGCAGCGTTCATCTTGAGCCCGTCCTTCTTGATCATGGCCCGGATGACCTGGCCAAAGTTCCCCTCCCCGATGAGGTCCTCAAAGGTGATGTCCTCCCACTCCAGCACCGGATAACTCAGCGGCTCAGGCTGTGGTTTTGGTCGCCGGGTGAGCGTCAAGGTGCCCGAGCTGAACTGCAGGATGGTCTCCTCACCCTTCATAGGATGGAACAAATGGGCAGACAGTCCATGCAAGAGACACGGGGTCAGCAAGAGGCACTGACAGACAAAGAGTGGTTAGACAATGGAGACCCAGACAGAGGGCATCTGGTGGCCAGCTAGGGACACACACACACACAGCAGAGAACATACTGAGGCAGTCACAGGAGATGGAGCCATGGGTGGGCCATTGGGTGGACAGATGTCCACTGAGAGAGGCTGTAGCCTGGGGGGTCAGGTGAGTGGGGCACTGAAAGAACAAGGAATAGGCAAAGTCACTAGAAGCCACAATCTAAGTCAATGGGAGGATGATATATCTAACATTTGAAATAGAAAGGAATTGGAATGAGTTGTGATGGGAAGCAGTGAGCTGATCCCACAACCAGGCTTTTTTGTCACCAAGGATGCCCTGGAGAGGACTCCAGCCTAAGGCAGTGGGCTAGGGTCCCTTCCTTCCTTCCTTCCTTCCTTCCTTCCTTCCTTCCTTCCTTCCTTCCTTCCTTCCTTGCTTCCTTCCTTCCTTCTTTCCTTCCTTATTTTTTACATTGATTCTTAGAGAGAGAGAAATATTGATGTGAGAGTGAAACATCGATCATCTGCCTCCTGCATGCCCTCTACTGGGGACAGAGCCCTCAACCCCAGCATGTACCCTGACTGGGAGTCAAATCAGCAAGCCTTTGGTGCTTCCCAACCAACTGAGCCACACCAGCCAGGGTTAGATTTCATTTATTGAGCACATTCCTAGCTCTAAGCCAGTGGAGGAACTTTCTTCTCCATAGCAGTAGCAGAGTTATCACCATCTACCTACTTGGCATTCACCCATAACTCTAGAACTACCTAAAAATAGAAAGACCATAAAAAGTCCCATCTGAGTAGGAGCTGGACCACCTGGGCAAGGCTGACAGCAGAAAAAAGAAACAGTAGAATAGGACAAAGTTACCTGCCAATATGAGAACTGGAAGAGGTGCTAAGACAGCCCTGATGGGGGCTCCGAACTTGATGGGGAAGGGGTGGGCACATGGGTCACACTGATTTGCATGAGACACAGACAGCATGCACATGCATTTTTCTAGCGGTGGTACCGTATGCAGGTGCATCCATGCAGAGGTCCACATGGACATGTGCACATGGAAGAGCACAAGCAGAGGGACAGAGGCAGTGCTCATGGGGATATACACATGGCACACACTCATGGCACATGTAGCAGGGGTATATCTTGGTATATGTTAAAAGCTTCTTTCCTACCTCCTTTTCCCAACATTTGTACCCATTGCCCTCCCCACTATAGCAGTGATGGCTTTTGGTGCACACTGACAGAAGAGGAAGGGCCCACACAGCCTGAACAAAGAAGCCAATTGAAGCTCTGAAAGGAGTTTTTAAAGCATGGCAGAGACAATAGCTTTGGACACTAGGCTTTCTATCACAAGGATCAGCCCTTGAGAGAGAAGAGGGTCTTTTTTTTTTGAAATGCCAAAGCTTGGTTGTAAATATTAAGAGCCCAGGCGTGGAGGAAAAAGGGCAGACTTCAGGTCATAAGTTGCAACAGTGGCAAAAATCTCAGAGGAGACAGGACGAAGGAGAGAGAGAGAGAGAGATAGGAGCAGGTGAGAAATGGAGGAGGTGACAAGATGAGCGGACATGGTCCTTTAAGATGAGCCAGTACCCTACCCTCACTCCTAAGGACTACAGAAAACTCAGACAGGTGTGCAGGGAAGCCAGGAAGAGTGGAGGTTTGTGTTTCCTTTCCCAAAGAGTGATGGGTGAGGCTGCAGGCCCAGCTCAAGTCTATGGTGGTAGAAGCAGCTGTATAAAGGGTAGTAACAATGGGTCTGAGGGTCATAGGATACATTGTCCTCTGCAGGGTACAGGGAAGCACCCCAGAGTCCTAAAGTCTCCCCAGGGAAGCCCTGGGATTTGAAAGATGGAGGACGGGATGAGCAGTTCATACAATGAGTAGTCTGTTGGCAGGAGGCCAGAGAAGGGCTGAGGCCATCAGCCACAGCTGTATGCACATGGAAGCTGGGTCCAGAGTTGGGGGGAGGGCTTGTCATGACAGAGGCCAGCATGAAGCTCGGACACCCCTCCACGATATCACCATGCTACGTAGACTTAGATCACCCCCATGGAGAAGGGGGTGAATCCTGAAATGACCATAATGATATACAGACATGACCAAATTATTTTGAATTAGGAATATGAAATGTTTCACCACTAATGGCAAATGTTTCACCACTAATAGCTCATAAGCTGAGTTCAGTTTTAGAGAAATAAAGAAATGGGTATTTTATGCCCTTAAGTGTCATTAGGTATAGTTTCATACTTGCAACAAATACACACACACACACACACACACACACACACACACACACACACACTCACGTGTACAAGTACTTGCCTGCACATAAGTAGAAACATATATACATAGGGTCTGCATGCATGTGCCCCAAGGCTGGGACAGGTAGGTGACCTACCGATCCTGACTGGTACGTGAAGGTGCGTCGGCGGTGTAGGCAGCTTCTGCGGATGCACACCAGGGTTAAGAGGGCAGCCAGGATGGTGAGGCATGTGGCAGACATGGAGCCCACCACAGCCAGGATCAGCTGTTGATCTAGGCCCTCTTTTGCTGCTCGGATCTCTTGGGCTGGGCCCTGGCTCTGCAGCCCTGGACATAATAAGATGGGCAGATCATGGGGACCCCTGGGCCAGGAAACCAAGTGGCCACCATGGGGTCAGAGGGACAGAGGCAGTGCTCGTGGGGAGGGAGAGGTCAGAGATCCCAGTACCAGGGAGGGATCAGGGACGTTAGGTCTAGGGCCCATGGGTGACAGGTAACATAATTTCCCCAGCACTAGGATAGAAGGTCAAAAGAAGGGAAGGGCCAGGGTCCCCAATACCAGGACTTGTGTCACTTGTTGGGTAGGGCCTGAGATACCCCAGCTCCAAGGCAGAGGATCATGTGGAGGGAGGGATTACCGAGTCTGACCCCACGGCCTGGAAGTCCCCATGGGTCCTGCTGTCTCACCGTTGCCCAGGGTAGACTCTTCTACCATCTTGCTCCAGTCACCGGGACCCTGGACACTGGCCCGCACACGGAAGAGGTAGCGTGTGCTGGCATTGAGGCCGCGAACGATGGTGCTTGTCTCCTCGGGCCTGTCCACATCCATCCACAGCGGGTCTCCTGAGCCTCCGGCCACCTGTACCTCCACAATGTACTTGGATATAGGCCCAGCCGGAGCCTCTGGGCGCTGCCACGTGAGCTGGATCTCAGAGTCCGAAAGGGCCCGAGCATGGAGATGCCGGGGCGCTGGGGGTCCTGAGGAGATGAGGATGGAGAGGCAGGGCTCAGACAGGACCACGTTATGGAGCTGTGGGTCAGACAGGTCATCCGCTCTAGTGGTGTCCCCTCTGAGGACCCCAGAATGGGAGCTACCCTGCCAACCTCCTCCTTCCCTCTTGGGCTGACTTCCTCTCCCTATGATTTCCTTCACCCTTGAGCTTCTGCTTCCCCTTATTCTCCTTACATCCCAGGAGTCCTAGGTCCTCCTCATGTCCCCCTATGCCCTGTGTTGCCCCTGTCCCATGTCCTCCCCATGTCCATGTATGCTTGATGTTGTAAGTCCTCCTATGCCCATGTTCTCCATGTGCCCTGAATTTTCTCCACATCCATCCAGGTCTTATAACCTCCTATGTCCTTTTGGGTCTCATGTGTCCCCTGTCCTCACTCTGAGCCCGTCTCCCCTTCTCGAGCATACCGCTGAGGGGCAGAAGCACGCGTGCGGGGGGCGAGGCAGGGCCCAGGAGGGTGCAGTGGTAGAGCCGCACATCCAGCTGGTAGTGGGTGCCAGGCGTGAGTCCCGTCAGGAGAGTGGTTCGGGCCTGGGGGGATGAGACGTTCTCCCGCCGCTCCTGTCTCCGGGCCCCGTCCCACAGGCGCAGCAGGAAACCATCGCCCACCAGTGGCCCGGGCACCGAGGGTAAGGACCAGCTCACTCGCAACCGGTCAGGGCCCTCCACATGCCAGCCCTCCAGCCATGGCTGCAACGAGGGCTCTGGGGCCAGAGGTCAGGGGTCAGAACTGTCTAGTGAGTCCTTGGGGCTGGACAGTGCAGTGATGCTCAGGGGGCAGGGTGGGACAACCTCCAGTGGGAAAGGCAGGGGCCCCTTGGGGGGTGGGGCAGGGAGGTAAGATGTGATAAGACTGACAGCCCCTGAGTGCACGGGATCGTAATCTCTATGGGGCAGGAAAGGATGACTCATGGCCTCTCACCAGGACAGTCTGTGGTCATGAGGGTGGGAGGCCCCCAGGCCCCCTCCCCGCCTTCTCCCGGTCGGCTCAGCTGCACACGGACATTGTATCCTGTCTTCGGCCTCAGGTTCATTAAGGTCACATTCTCACTGGGGTCCACTGAGGATGGGATGCAACAGCATACATCATTCGGTCGTTTCCAGAAGCCACCATTCTCCTTTCAGCCCTTTCTTCCCCTTATGCCACTCTCCCTCCTCTCATTCTTCCCTCATTCTTACCCAACACTGCTGTGCCACCCCAGCTCTCTCCCCACTCACCCACAATGGAGGACCAGGCCCTGGTGCTGTCCTGGGGCCGGTAGTGCAGGCGGACAGAGGTGATGGGTCCATCCCCAGAGTAGGAGACCAGCGGGGACACCACAAGCTGGCGGCTCTGCTTGGCCAGGAGCCCAGGAGCCGTCAGGGGCACCGGGGGTACTGCCAGGAGACGCAGGGTAAGGCATGGCCCAGAAAGCCCATCCAGTCCTCCGAAACATGAGGGGACTCTGGCCAACAAAGACACCTTGGGTCTCAGTTGGGATCTGGGCTGGGAAGGCCAACTTCAACAGATGACCAGAGTGGCCAGGGCCCAAGGAAGACAGAGTTCTGCCCCCTGGGTAGCATGGGCACAAGGGTCTAGCACTATGATACATGTTTAAGTGCATCATTTAATTTACTCCTCATAGCAACCCTGTCAAGTGAGCTGGGTTTCTCACTTTACAGAGAGAAAAACAAGCTATGAGGGGCTAAGTAACCTGCTTAAGGCGATGAAGCTAGGGATTTGTAGAGCGAGGATTAGAACCTAAATTGTCTGGGTACAAAGCCTGGGGGAAGTGAGAACAGAAAGGCTGGAGGGGGAGCCCTAGGGCCATGCTAATATTTCCTGGTGGTGGGGAGCTGCAGAGTGGTGGGAGGGCGGTGGTGAGCAAGTGGGAAGAGTGGGAGAGAGAAGTCTGGACTTAGGTGGGGAGGAAGGGAGTTCAGGGGCCAGAGGGAAAGAAGAACCAAGAGGTGGCAGGGGGTGTGAATGGTCAAGGCTATGGTGCTGGAGAAGGTGAAGGAACACCTGGACCAGGTGAGCATGCTCTGTTCTGAGCAGTCCTGGGCACTGGCAGCTCCCTCCTCATTTCACTCTGGGAAGTTGAGCAGATCACCCTCTCCTGACAAGAGTGCCCTATGGTGTGGGTCAGAGGGCGAAGTAGCATCCCAGAGGCAGAGGTAAAGGCCACTGTGTGTCTGTGGGAGGTGGAGAGGGCAGGCATGGCCAGGCAGGAAGCTGGGTGAGGCCAGGGGTGTCCCATTTGGGAGGCACAGGATGTCCTTTCCAGATGGGCCTGAGTGGTACTCCCACTCCGACCCTGTCCATCCAGCCTAGATCTCTGGTTGACCATATGCCTTCTTCGTTGCCTGCGCTGTGACCTTAGATGCCCTTGCCCTTCCTGCTACAATGCCCAGTCTGAGCAGCACCAGCTAATGCCTGCTCTGCCTGCTGCCCTTCTCCTTGGACATCACTGACCTTTGACGTTGACCTTGAAGCGCCGGCTGTCTTGACCACCAGACGTGGACACGCGGCATTCCCAGAGTCCACTGTCCCCAAGAGCCAAACTCGGCACCTCAAACTCAGCTGTAGTCCTATCTGGCTCCACAATGGCCTTGGTAGACTAAGAGGGACGGGGGAAGGGGACAAACCAAAGACAATGTATATCCACGTGGCAGATACACATCTGTCTAGACTGATGAGGGGACGGAGGCCAGAAGGCAGCCCCTCAGCCATCAGCTAGACCCCATTTGAACCTTCCTCAGGCCAGTGGGTAGAGCTGGCAGAAAGCCTTAAGGGGTCAGAGGTCTGAGGGACCACCGGTGGGGCTGGCGGGCAGGGGCCCTGGGTTGGGATGCGGGGGCTGACCAGGAGGACGGTGCCGTCCGGCTTGCGGAGCTCCATGTTGCCTGGTACCGGGAAGGGGTTTCCAGCAGCTGCACAGTTGATACGGGGTGTCGTCCCTAGGTTGAACTCTAGCTCTGAGGCCACATCTAGGATCTGGGGGATCCGGTCTGGGGAGAGAAAGGACACTTATCCTGGAGCCTTATCACAGGGGCAGACACATAGCCGCCAAAGCGCCCTTCATCCTGTGTCATGCATCTCAGTGGAGGCACTACCATCTGCTCAGTCACTCACACAAGCCTGAAAGCCAGCAAAGCCCCATGTGAGTCCTCTGAGGCCCTCTGATCAGCCGCAGAGCCTATCTCTTGCACCCCCCACCTCCTAAGATCCTTTCATACCAAAACCAGGGCCTTCACAGCCTCAGCCTCATGACTGGGTCACGGACCCTGCACAGATCATCTGGGGTCTCCCGGAAGCTGGGGTCCTTTCTTAAACACAAATCTGACGACCTTGTGCCTCTTTAACAATTCCCTCCTGTCCCTATCCTATTAAGTGCCAACTATTTGCCTGCCACTCCAAGTCCCCAAGATGTGACCTCTTCTGACCACTACCCAGCCTCCCTTACTCCACTCTCCTGGCACCCAAGCTTGTGTCCATGCTATTTGCCCCGCCATCTCTCTCTTGTCCTTCAGGTTCCAGCTCAGATCTCATCTCTTCCAAGAAGCCCTGTCTGACCGCCTGGCTACCGCTCTCTCTGGGCTTCTGCTCGTCTCTGTATGGATGGCACAGACTGGGTGGTGAGAACTGCTCCCAGACCACGAGCTCCCCGAGGGCAGGGCTTAGGGCATTAACAGGGCGATGTGTCTGGTGAAGGATGGCTTACCTGGAAGGATCTGAGACCCCTGTGTTCATACCTGACTTCTCACAGTGCACTCCATGCCATCCGAGGGGGCAGACGCAGCCACTGAAGCGGTCGCAAGTGCCGCCATTCTGACACTGGCACTGGAGGCTGCAATCAGCCCCGAAATGACCAGGGGCACAGGCTGGAAACAGAAAGGGTATGTTAGAGGGGCACGGGTCAGGGGGCAACAGAAGCACGGCTGGGCCTGGGTAATGTCAGGCTGGGTCAGGTGAGCAGCAGGTGTGGAGGGGTTGGTGTGCAGATGAGAGCCAGAGTAAAGGGTTTAGGACAGGGGTGGGCAAACTTTTTGACTCGAGGGCCACAATGGGTTCTTAAACTGGACCGGAGGGCCGGAACAAAAGCAACCTGACCATGCTGGCACTCTCATCTTGGGCTGCTGGTGAAGGAGCGGAGGGGAGAGCAAGAGAACCCTCTGCTCTTTCAGCTCCGTGGGCTGGATAGAACAGCTGAAAGGGCCGGATCCGGCCCGTGGGCCGTAGTTTGCCCATGGCTGGTTTAGGACAAGCTCGTGCCAGTTCTCTGGGTCATGGACTTCGGAGAGTGGGTTAGTGCATACCTTCCTGGCACTGGCTTCCTCTCCAGCCAGATCCACAAGAACAGCCGTAGGGGTCTGGGAGGCAGAAGGTAAGGCCCCGGCAGCCTGATGGACTGGGGCACTGCTCCTGGCAGCTCTGCCCAAAATGGCCCTCTCTGCAGGCTGGAAAGAAGACATGTGGTGTAGAGGTTTCTGGTAGGTCCCAGGGTCCGGGACCTACTTGGTACTCTCTCATCCTTCAAGCTCCATCCACGTGGTTCAAGGGTCGTTCTTCCCCCAGCCAGGCATCCTCTCCTACCTAGGTCCTAGCTGCCCCTCCTCCTTACCCTTCTCGCAGCGGGTGCCAGTGAATCCAGGAGGGCATACACACTCGCCATCCTGGTCATGGCAGACACCTCCATGTAGGCAGCCTGGGCATTCCTTGGTACAGCCGGGTCCCCAGCGCCCTGGCCCACAGCCTGAAGGAGTGTGCTTTCAGCAGGTGACCCTCACCCATCCGAGCACTGCTGCCGAGGGGTGGGGCAGCCCGGGGACCCCCAGGGAGCACCCACAGGGCTCCCAACCTCCCACACCAGCCACCACCCCTGCTCCCAGCCCCTAACCCCGCACGATGAGCCGGAAGAAGGCACTGCCCAGGGGGCTGGCTTCCAGGTAGGTGGCACTGTAGATGCCGCTCATTGGTGGCTGTGCATTTGGGAGCTGCAGTAGGAACCGTCCGTCTTGGGCCTCATGCCAGTCCAGGGTATAGAAGTAGGATCCTGAGGGGCATAAGCGGGTGAGGGGCCTCAGTAACAAGTGAGAGCTGATGTCCCTCCCTCCGTTCATCTCTGCTCAGGCCGAATCAGTGTGCATCATGCACTGTGATCCCGCCTGGGGGAAAGCGCAGAGTGTTTGTACCAAAAGCCAGAGAGCTGGGGAGCACCCTTTCATCATCTCCACCAACCACTCAGGAAATCACAGGCCTGCTCAGTCTGTCTCCTCTCACCTCCACAAGCGTCCTCTTCCCTCCAGACCCACTGCCACCCGCCATCCTGGTCCCCGCTTTCCAGAGCTTCCTACGTGGTCGGTCTCTGCTTCCTGTCTCCCCCTTTCCCATCTGCTCTCTACTCCAAAGCCAGAGTGTGTTTCTCTGCAGCAAAGCCCTCTCTCTGCAGCTCCCCGCTGAACCTCTCCAGTAGTTCTCCACGGCCCTCAGGGCCACATCCAATGCCCTGGCCCCGTGGCCGGCGAACTCATGAGTCGTCAGAGCCAATATCAACAGGACAACGATTGAAATTTCTTTTGAGAGCCACATTTTAAAAACTTAAACATCTTCTGACACCACTTCTTCAAAATAGACTCGCCCAGGCCGTGGTATTTTGTGGAAGAGCTACACTCAAGGGGCCAAAGAGCCGCATATGGCTCGCGAGCCGCAGTTTACCAACCACGGCCCTAGCCCATCATTTTTTCACCCTTTGGCTACTGCACGTAGCCCACGGGCGCCATACCTCTCCAGAGCCAGCCGGACCCCTAACATTTCCTGAATTCCTAAACTGCTGGTTTCTCTTCCTCCCTTTGTTCTTCCTCTTTATTGTCTGGCCAATTCCCATTCCTCCCCCAGGGCACAGTTCAGGTGTTATCTACTCTGGGATTTCTCTCCTGAGGTCTCCCTCCAGGGCTTGCAGACTCTGATATGAGACAATTGTGCCTGCCCCAGGCCCTGCGTGGCTCTTTGCTGAGGACTGAATGGAGGCCCTAGGGAGCCCAGGTCTCCCTGACTACCCACTATCACTTGGGGCTTGGAGCTCAGGAGGCAAAACCCCTTGACCTCCGGAGTCCAGGGACCCAAAAGGCAGTCAAAAGGCTGAGGGTCTGAGGGTCTCTGGGACCCAGAGGAAAGCAGCTTCCTCGCATGGGATGGCTGAGCTCCCCATGTGTGGCCAGGCCCCAGCACACGTCTGGACAGATCGACTTTCCCTGAACCCTGCAGGACTTCGTTACCAGTTTTCTACGGGGCTGCTGCTCCCTGCCATCTGGGCTCTGTATTGCTAGCTCCTAGGGGAGAGTCATATGGGGAGGGTTTAACAAAATGCTAATTTGGGGGTGACAAGGGAGTAGGCAGGTGACCATGATGCCACCCGTCCTCTGGGCGCAGGAGGACAGCGTGGAGCTAGAGATGGATGCAGGTGCTTTCACGGACCTGGCCCAGGACATAGGGGGGCCCTGGAGATTGGCCAGGGGGCTCACAGGTATATGGGAATGGTGGGTAGGTAAGGGGCCAAAGTCGGGGATGCCCATGGCCATGGTGGAGGTGTTGGGGTGTCAGGCCAGCTCAAAGGCTCCCCTTACCGTTGCTCTTCCAGATCACATCTGTCTGCTTCTCCTTGAGCACCCGCGCGGAGAGCACAGCCGTGTCCCCTCGGTTCACCGTGTGTGTGACCTTGTCCGGGAGCAGCTGGGCTGCGGGGTGGAGGGAGGGGGCGGTCAGAGGTCAAGGGCAGCCCCTCCTCTCCCTCCTGACCGCGGCGGGCCAGACTCACCCCCGGGGCTGTTGTGCACGTAAAGGACGCTGGCGCGCCGGGCCCCCGAGCCGCCCGCGCAGGAGAAGACGCCCACCAGGTCGGAGGGCTTGGAGAAGCCGTGCAGCGTGATGCGCTGCGAGCCGTTGCGGGCCAGCTGCGGCGGGGGCCGGGGCCGGGGCGTGCGCACGATGCGGTCGTCCTTCTCCAGCAGCAGGGCCTGGCCCCAGGCATCCGAGCCCCTGCCGGCGCCCACCTCCCCGGACACACAGGTCAGGTAGAAGCGGTGCGGCTCCAAGCGGCGCAGGTCGGCCAGCAGCGTCAGGTCCACTGCTGCACCTGGGAAGGGACAGCGGTCCTGGGCTCTGACGGGGTCCCCCACCGCCCTCCCTGCCCGCCCCCTCTCTCCCCCAGCTTCAGGCTCTGCACTTGAGCCGGCATTTCCTCTGTCCCCAGCCCTTCCTGACCCTTCCGGGTGCACTGACCCCTTTCCCTTCAGCCTCTTCCTCCTAAGAGAGCAAAAACAAAAACAAAGCCCCCTTCCTTCTCCTGCCAGATGGCTTCCCGTTGCAGCCCAGCTTCGGCGAGAGTGATGGAGGCTCCCTGTCTCCCTTTCCTTTTCATTTCCTGACCTGTCTCTCAAACTGCTCTCCTGGCCCTCACTGCAGTCTCCCTGCCCCCCACACGGAATGTGCAGGCTGGGAGCGCCAAGGAGAACAGAGCGCTGGGAGAAACCTAGGCATGTCCGCAGTGCTGGGATTTAAGGCCCGAAAGGCTGGGTTCTGCAGCCAGGTGGCTGTGGGGCAGAAAGGAAGAGAGTGGTGGGGCAGAAAGGTGGGCCCAGTGAAAAGCCAGAGACGGAGGCCAGGCTGGGGCCGACTGCAGAGACACAGGTGGGGCCCAGGCCTTTGCCTCCCGTAGAACTCCCAGCCTTGCTGGAGAACAGACTTGGACACACCAGTCAGATGCAGGGTGCCTTGTGGGAAAGCACAGACGGTGGGTGCCTGACCCACTGCAGGGGATGAAGAGATGCCTTCTGGGAGATGGAGACCTCCCTGGAGGGTCTTAAAGCTGAGCCGGGGGACAGAGAAGGGTGAGGGGAACAGCGAGGGGAGAGGTCAGTGGTAGGAAAGACTCAGAGGGCACAGCCTGAGTAAAGACACGGAATGAGAAATATTATGGTACGGATCGGGCAATGTCCAAATTCAGTGCGGCAGGGGCATGCAATGTAAGGCAGAGAGTGGGGGAAACCAAGTAGAGCCAGCATCCAGGCCTGACTATGTGGAGCCCAGACTCTGAGCCTCATGACCCCATACCTTTCCGAGTCCCTCCTTCTCTGCCCTGCCTGCTAACGGCCAAGTATTTAGTCTAAATGCCTCTTAGCTTATCCACTAATGTTCTCCCTAAGTCTACCGGGGGGAAATGAAGCGAGCATTCGATGACCGCCTGCATCTGATTTCCAGGGAATCCTCACACCTGTCAGTGAAGCTGATGTCTTTACATTTACATAGGAGGGTGATAATTATTCTATAGGCTTCCTTGAGCAGCTCATTCTTTGTTGTTTGAAATATATTTTTATTGAGGGAGAGGAAAAGAGGGAGGGAAACATCAATGATGAGAGAGAATCATTGATTGGCTGCCTCCTGCACAACCCCCCACAGAGGATTGAGCCCCCAACCCAGGCATGTGCCCTTGACAGGAATCAAACCTGGGACCTTTCAGTCCGACATTCTATCACCTGAGCCAAACTGGCTAGGGCAATTCTCTCTCTCTCTCTCTCTCTCTCTCTCTCTCTCTCTCTCTCTTTGGCTTTAATGTAACCTCTGAGTTAATAACCCTGGGACAGCCTCTCAGCTTGGGCCTGCTTGTCCATCAGCCTTCCTCAAATCTGCGACGGCTTTTTTTGTGTGTAAATATATCTATTTTAATTCTCACCCAAGGAGATTATATATATTTGATTTGAGAGAAGGAAAAAGAGAGGGGTGGTGGGGGGAGAGAGAAACATTGATCGATTAACTCCTGTATGTGCCCCAACTAGGGATATAACCTGAAACCTAGGTATGTGCCCTGACCAGGAATCGAACGCACAACCTTCTGGAGTACGAGGTAACCCTCCAACTGAGCTACCCGGCCAGGGCAAACGTGTTACTTTTCAGTGCTCCCTGACTCAGCGGATGGCACCAGCCACCTGAGACACAAACTTCAGCCATCTTATACTCCGACTGTCATAATAATTAATGTTTATTGGAGATCAATTGTATTGGAGGTCATTTTATCATACTAATCGTCTGGGGAGGTAGGTATTATCCCAATTTTATAGCCAGGGAAGGAAGACTCAGAGAAGTACCTGCCCAAGGTCATATTATTAGTCACTGGCAGAACCAGGTTGTCTGACTTTCGAGTCCACACCTTTAAGCATCATACCGCCTGCCCTGATCAGCCACAACATTCTGCAAATCCTGTCTCCGCAAAGCCTCTTGACTTTATCCCCATCTCCAAGCCCATCCTTGCTTAGCCCTCACCCTTACCCACCTTGACAATCCCATTAGCTACACCCTTACTTTCTCAACGCATCCTCCAAAAGTGACCCAGCTAAGACCCAGTGTCTCTCTAGCCTATCACCTTCCGTGGCCTCTATCGCCCTCAGGATAACATGCAAGCTCTTGAGCCCCTTTGCTGCTCACATCTGTCCCTCCTGCTGTGTTGTTCCCTTCAGGAACCTCCTCTCCCAGGTACTTCCATGCCTCTGAGACTTGCATCTACTGCTGGCTGCCTGGAATGAAGACCGCTGGTCTCAGTGAAGTCTTTCATGACCCTCTTTTTATCTGTTGCCTGAGGCAGAGCGAGCGCCACTCTGGAGCTCCTTATGCCTATGTGTTTAGCCCTCCAGACTGTGAACCACTCAAAGGCGGCCTCTGTGTTCTCTGGCCAGCACACCTATTCAGAAGCCCCGACCAAGTGCCACACATTGTGCCAATCGCTCTGCGTACACTACTTCATTTAACCGCCATCACAGCCGTAGGAGGTCGGCATCAGTTAATCACTGTGCAGCTCTGGAGGCTGCCCACCTCTTAGCGCAGCCCCTGGAATATTGTTGGTTCTTGATAAATGCTCTTCAAGTGAAGAATTAAATGAATGCAGCACAGGGACCATATGATCACTCACTGAAAATTTTGTAGGCCCTGCTGTTCCCCACTGACCTTAAGATCCAACACAGTTAATGGCCCTTCCCCTCCCTATCCCTCCCCTCCCAACCTTCCCTTCTCCTCCCCTCTTTTAGCCCCAGGCTGCAGTGATTTCTAGGGCCCGATCCTATTCTCTAGGTTTTCCTGGCCTGGATCCCACTTTCTAGCTGATTACAATATGGATGGCATTGTTGACAGTGATGACAGAGTTTACTGGGGTAGAATCAGGGCCTTGGGGGGCTGGGTGCGTCATGGCTTGGGGAAGACTTACCAACATGAGAAGCCAGGAAGACGATGGGGAGCAGCAAAGAGGGCCCCAGCCAGACCATACTCTGGAGGCTGACCAGGCCACCAGGACAAGCTGGGCCCACGGTCAGTGACTCTGGGTCTGGCTGCTCAGCCGGTGCTCGTCAGTGAGTGTTGGTGCTGGGGAGGAAGAGGAAATGAGATGGCTCGGGTGGGAGGGGTGGCGGGGAGAGGGGCGGGAAGGACTTATCCTGCTTCAGGCCCCCCCCCCCCCGGCCCCCCAGTGTGATCTCCACAGGCTGGGGATGGGTGTGGCCTAGAAGACCCAGGATTGGGGTCTAGAGGTGGGGGGAGGGTGTGGTAAAGATAGACCTGGAGACTGTTCTTTGGGCCTCTTTGGGATTTTTCCATCCCCTCTTCTCCTCTCGGTTCTCAGTCTTGCCAGCACACAGGAGGCAGGAAAGGGAGGAAGCCAGTGGCTTCCGCCTATTGAAGAGGGATGGGGGGAGGATGTTGTTCTGGGGTCTCCCCTCCCATTTAGCACACACACACACACACACACACACACACACTACAATCCAATGATTCCTCATGCACCCCAGGACAATGTACATGGATCCTATAGAGCAGTTCTCGTATGTAACACACGGATCTTTGTGGGCCCATGAATGTAAGCACTCAGGGGAACAAAAGAACTCACACTAGTACAAAAAAAGAACCTTCGATTCTGTCTTGTGTAACTCTCATTTTACAGATGGGAAACTGAGGCCTGCGGTGCTTGAGGGTACCCTGAGGTCATGGCAGAGCTGGGACTGAACTTCTGACTCAGTCGCTCCTCTCTGGCATGCTTTAAGCAGACCCAGAGCGTCTTGGATTTACAGTCCTCAGCTGAAGCCACTAACAGAGGCTCCAGCTCTTCGCCTGCTGGTTTTACGGCGAACTCTGCCTGTCCCTGAGCACTGGGGCCACACAGGTCTTCCCTGGGGGTACACTCACTCTGGAGGGCTGACAACAGCCTGGGGCAGTCCCAGCCCTTGGCAAATCCCCATGGGTCTTGCCTCTGCTGTGCCCCCTCATCTCTCACTGCCCCGGCACCACTGCTTCACCTGGCACCAACACCGACAATTTCTAGAACAGACCATGACCTGCAGGTGTGGGGTGCCTGCAGGGTGGGTGTGTGATGTGTCTATGCAGGGAGCAGAGGGAGAGGCCTTAGAGCCATCCGATGTCTAGGGCTTGCTGGTGAGCTCTATGGCCCCTCTGGCCTGGAATGGATGGTTGGGATGGGGATGAGACCTGGTTCCAGCTTAGGTGACTTGGGTTTGGAAGTCCAAACCCTTGCTCTGGCACTGGAACAGCTTCCCAGAGTCTGTTCCTGAGTGAAGACTGGACTTGCATTTGTACCTGTCAGGTTCCACATCACTGTCCTGGAAAAGCTGAGTTTCGACAGGGGTTTGAGCTGGCTTAGTCCTGGGGCTCCTCTGAAAATCCCGAAAAGACCCAGGAGAGGCTTTGGCTCGTGGCACAGCATGAAAAAGGACCAGAGAAGATCTCTACTCTATAGGCCTCCAGACACCCCGTTCCTAGGTCTGTGGGGAACAGGGATGGAAAGGCATGGTGGATGCCTTACACTTTAGCTCATCTTGGTGCCAAGATCTTTGAATTTGGCATGAGAAAGGCACAAGGAAACGCTGGGGCAGTTTTTCTGGCAGGGTTGTAGGTAGAGTGCACTTTTGTGGAACTTTCTCCCTGGTTCTGGTGGGCTTGATGTTATTATGTAAAAGTAAAGAGAGCACTTGGGCAACGTCTCTTCTTGAAAATGACAGATATTTCAGCCCTAGCTGGGTAGCTCAGTTGCTTAGAGCTTCATCCCCATACACCAAGGTGGGTTGGTTATACATCCACCATTGCAATGGAAATACTTAAACCATAACACACTCCACAAAGGAGCACCTAAATATATAAGCAAATCTTGAGGGAGAAAGCAACAATAATAGCATCATAATATGGGATTTTAACACCCCATCGACATTCATGGCTAGATTTTCTAGACAGAAAATCAACAGGGAAACAGCAGCCTCAAATGACAGTAGATCAGATGGACTTAATTGATATCTTCAGAGCATTTCACCCCAAAGCATCAGAATTCTTTCGGTGCACATGGGAAATTTTCTAGGATAGGCCACATGTTAGGACACAAAACAAGTCTCAATAAATTTAAGAAGATTGAAATTATATCAAGCATCTTCTCTGACCATAATGGTATGAAACTAAAATCAATGACAAGAAAAGAAAAAAAAAAAACTTGAAAAAAACACAAAGACATGGAAGCTAAGTGACATGTTACTAAACAATGAATAGGTTAACAATGAGATCAAGGGAAAGATCAAAAGCTACCTTGAAACAAATGAAAATGAGAACACAACCACCCCAAAATTTATGGGGTACAGTGAAAGCAGTCCTATGAGGGAAATTTATAACATTACTGGCTTACCTCAAGAAACAAGAAAAATCTCAAATAAACGATCTAACTTTACACTTAAAGGAACTAGAAAAAGAAAGCCCCAAATTAGTAGGAGAAGGGAAATGATAAAAGATCAGAGTAGAAATAAATAAAATAGATTCTAAAAAACCCCCACAATACAAAAGATCAATAAAACCAAGAGCTGGTTCTTTGAAAAGATGAACAAGACTGACAAACCTTTCATCACATTCATCAAGAAAAAAAGAAAGATGACTCAAATAAATAAAATCAGAAACAAAAAAGAAGTGAAAACTGACTCCACAGACACACTAGGGATTATAAGAAAATATTATGAACAGCTATATGCCAACAAATTGGACATATCCCACCAATGTAGGTTTGTTGTTTGTTTGTCTGTTTGTTCTTTAGCACTTCCTTACTTCCTGGCACTAACAAGATATTCCAGGCTCATCTTGTATCCTTTCTGTTTAACCCTAGAATCAGGCATCTCTGTAAGAAGCTCTGCTTTCTTCTGAAAATGACATTAGAAACCAAAAGCAGGGTGCCAGGTCTGCTTGCTGATTGACGCTGTAGTGTCATTGCTTCTAGGCCCTCTTAGCTGACAGAGCAAGGGAATGTATATGTTTACACGAATGCATGAACATACACATATCTGTAAATATTTTTAAAATATATTTTATTGATTTTTTTTACCTGGAGGAAGGGAGAGAGATAGTTAGAAACATTGATGAGAGAGAGTCATCAATCAGCTGCCTCTTGCACACCCTCTCCTGGGGATGTGCCCTTAACCAAGGTACATGCCCTTGACCGGAATCGAACCTGGGAACTTTTAGTCCACAGGCCGACGCTCTATCCACTGAGCCAAACCGGTTTTGGCTAAATATTTTTTATTTAACAATTTATATTAAGCTTAACATGAGTTCATAAGGATGTCTCCAATTCTAATTCATTACCACATGGGTCAGAGGCAGTGTTGTTGTTTTTTGTTTTTGTTGTTGTTAATCCTCACCCCCCAAAAATATTTTCCCCCATTTATTTTTAGGAAGAGTGGAAGGGAGGGGGAAAGACATAAAGAGAGAAACATTGATATTGATTGGTTGCCTCCCACACGTGTCCTTACCAAGTCTGCAACCGAGGAATGAACCCTTGATGAGAATCAAACCCAAGACCTTTCATCCCATAGGCCAATGCTCTATCCACTGAGCAAAGCATCTAGGGCAGTGGCAGTGTTTTGTTTTGTTTTTATCTCAGAACCATCCTCTCCCCACCAAACATAATATCCATCCCTATCTTTTGTTTGTTTTAAAAGCATATTTTCATAAATGAATCACATCTGATAGTGACAACTTATTCAAAATTAGACCTGAATTTACTTTTTGAAAATAAAAAAGGTTATTTTTTTTTAATGCCCAAAGTAAATGAAGAAAAGTTAACACATGATTATCAGTGAATTCACCTCAAGGATCAGATTTATTAAAAGGCTACTTGAAAGATAAGAGTGTTCTTCTGGACAGAATAGCCAGGAAAACTCTGAAATAGATTAAGGAAGCCCTATCAGAAAGTAAAATATGGCGGGTTGTATTTTTCCAAATTGGTCACAACAGTCTGTTCTGTGCCACATGTTTTTCTTACAATGTGACCTTGACATTTGTCCCACTGAGAGGATTTGGATGGCACTGACTTATCTTCAAATGAATGCAGAGGATGCGATGCTGCCTGGGTCAGAAAGGTGAGGTGGCTTCTAGTTTGTTTTTGGAAGCACTTGCACTGTAACTCTGAGCTGCCATGTACACTGTCCAACTTCACTGAAGCCACTGTGCTGAGAGGAATCCCGGACTAACTCATAGAGAGAGAACACCTTGAGAAATGCTGAAGCTACGTGAGGAGAAAGAAACTCTCCCCACCAAGAGTTTCCTGAATTCCTGACTTTATAGAGACTGTGAGAGATAATAAAACAATTGTTGTTTTAAATTACTAAGCTTTGGGTGGTTTATTTCACACCAATATTTGCTGGAACATAAAACGTATTATATGTAAAGTCTCAATAATTGAAGCAATGTGGTACTGGCAGCAAAATAGACCAGTGGAAGAGAAAAACCAGAAATGGACCCAAATGCACATAGGAATTTAGCATACATAAAAAGTGGCATTTCAATTCAGCAGGAAAAGTTGGTCTTTTTAATAAATGATGTTGCGACAACTAGTACCTGTCTATAAAAAAATAAAGTTGGATCTATATTTTACATCATGTTTATTAAGATAAATTCCAAATGGGTCTAAAATTTAAACCAAAAAAAATAAATAAAATAAAATCCACAAAAGAACGAGAAGAAAACATCAGTGAATTACCTTAAAACTTTGGAGTGGATAACCTCTCTAACTAAGCCTCAAAACTTACAGACCTTAAAACAAAAAATTAATGAAATTTACAGCATATAAAAAAGGCCCTAAAGGGCAAAAATAAGAGACAATGTCAAAAATATTTGTAACTCATAGATTAGGAATCAATATAAACATAAAATCCAATGGGCAAAAGTGGTAACATGTTAGTACATAGTTTTGAAAAAATGGTGGTGGAATTGAGACCCATTTGGGCGAAATTGTTATGCAAATTACACACACACACACACACACACACACACAGGTGAAATTTAAGGCTGGGTTGACTTAGGGCAGTGGTCGGCAAACTGTGGCTCATGAGCTGCGGTTTGCTGCTCTGTTGACTAATGAGTTTGCCGACCACTCACTTAGGGGAAGACCATTAAGCTCTCTAAGTTGCCCCTCAAAATTGACATCAAAGCCACCTGAAAAGAAGTATCAAATGGGTCCTCTTCTAAGTAGCAGAGACTCCTTCCACGGAAGCCTATCAGACAAAGGTAGACTACCTGGGTGTCAATGCAGTTATTTCTCAAAATAAACAAAGTGAGAATCCCATCTTTGCTTTTTGGACTTAAGTCATGCTATTATATATATACACTGTGCAAGACCAGTATGTGAAGTTGAAGGCTGCTTTGTTTTCCTGGGTGATTTTAAAGGAAATGCGTAGTTCCAATATGCCTCCCCTCCCCCATCACATTCCTATGTTCTCCTAAAGCATGCCCTTGTGTCTTGGCTCCTAGAATATTCTGAAAAGCATTTAAGTTATTTCTTTGTTATGTGCAACCCCAAATGTGGGTATCTTTACATATTTCATAAATGCTTTAACTCTGTTTGTTACAATTTCTTTGTGAAGAAATAAGTAAAATGGTGTTCAAACAACATTACAAAGTTTTCTTTTGGTTGAAATAAGCAACGTGTTATTGAAATAAAATAAGCAACAATTCCTAAGTCCTGTCTTTGCCTGAAATGGACTCTACCAATAAATAATTGTTCATGTTGATCGGCAAAGGAAAATAAAAGGAAAAGTAATGCTTTTCCTTTTTTTCTTTTTTCTTTTTTAGGTTCATAGTTGGTAACAATGGTACTTTCACTTCTTCAGTAGCAGCTAAAGCCACGTGTCAATTCAAAAACAGTTTTTGCTGTTCTTTCAGGAAATACTTCTATCGTGACAGGAAGCTGTCAGCAGATGCTCTTGGAAAGCAGGCCGCAGCTCCCTACCTGAAGTGAGAGGCTGAGCATGCGTGTTTTCACTCCGGACTGAAAAGAGGTGCCAGGCGTTCACGACAAGCTGTAAGGAAGACTGTCGATGACTTGGAACCCACGGCGTTCTTTTTCCTTGTTGAAAAAAGAAAACTCCCGAAAAAAAGCCCTTATTTAACGGAAGCCCCAGTTAATCCAACAAAGCTTTGGATACATTCCCTTTTGTACAAACTGCTGGACAAAGACCATTTGGCCCCCAAGGAACCCATTGAGGCCAGAAGCTGGAATCAACACCTCACAGAGGGCTCAGGCAGTTCAAAGCTCAGGACCTACTTAAAGCACAGCAGATTTTTCCTGACCTTGGTCAGCATGAAACTTATCCGATAAAGTAAGCAGAGGTCTGATGAAGAACACCAACACACCTCCATTGCTATGAACAGCAGTTACTGACCATTTCCCGGTGCCGGGAGCCTTTCCTGATGCTGCCTCACGGACTCTCTGCTTCTTGGGGTAGGTTCATAGTTGGTAACTTCTATATTACAGAAGAAGAAATTGGTGCTTTCAAAGGTTAGTTAAGTGCTGGAGCTCAGCTTGATCCCAGAGCTGCTTGATGGTCTGACCTAGACAACAAGCAGGTTAAAGGTCTCTGCGTTTGTAGGAGGCAGGTATGAATGTAATCCCCCTAGCTCTTAAAAATGATTTCAGAAAGCCAATCGGTATGTACTTAGAAAGCACTAGAGATTTTATTCTGGAAAAACAATAAGCCCCCCTCTGTGCTGTGTTATGATCGAGTGGGGCCCCTCTAAAAGGGAGAGATGGACCAGCAGAGACGGGCAGGCACCAATTTTCAGGGTGCCTTGCCTTTAAGGTACACCAGGTCCTTGCTTCACCCCAGGTCACTCTGAAATCCTAGAACCAATAGCCTCCGACACAAATGACTCATTGTTTCTCTGCTTCAAACCACAGCGAGCCTACTTAGAATACAAAGCACAATTTATGAGAGAAAGCTGCCACCCCAGGCCACAGCCACACATTGCGGCAGCATCCACAGCCTGGGTGAATCACAGGATCGCTTCCTGGTTGGCCAATCTCACTTTAAAAGTTGTTTGAGGATAAAAGCCAGCGACAGCACAATGAACCTCATGATTCATTCGTCCGACACAGGTACGAGAGGTAAACTTCCGAAGGCAGAGTCCCCCAACTCCCACCCTTTGTACCTGAAGACATATTGGGGTTTTGCCATTTCCATTCTTGCCTCCACCCTGATGAAGGGGTGGGTGCTGGTGCCACTAGATGAGGGAGTGGGCCACTAGGTGGGCCCCGTGGAGAGACATGCCTCCTTCCTGGCTTACGTAGTGACTGCCACCAAACGAACCACCCCAAACTCTAGGTGTTTCAGTGGGCATGGACGTTTCTGATTCCCACAAGAAAGCAGGAATGTGGGGGAGATGACTGTTCCCATTGTGTGGGGAGACAGGTTAGGGAGGGGACACCACAATGGGGACCCCGCCCCGCTGGTTGGCCACCTCTGGCCATTTGCCTGGCATGACATCCCTCTGCTGAGGGTGTGGTAGTTCCCTGCCAGGTCTGCTGAGCTCGGTTCTCCTAGACCCAGTTACCCCAGAGATAACTGAACAAGGAGGGGCACAGACTGCTACCTCATTACACTGGGTGCGCCTGGTGTCTAATTATGTACTCATGGTGGCAGGATGGAGCTGGTGGCTGCGGATGAAGTTGTTTCTTGAACCTGGATGCTGGATCTGATGTGGTAACCATTGGAGGTAATTACGCTGGAGTTTCAGGGCGGTGTGTTTGGGGATGCGAGCGGCCTGGTGAGCTCTCCCTCAGGGCTTCATGGGATACCTGACAGACTCGTCCACCTTGAGGAAGTGAGCAAACCCTGGAAGCTGCAATCTCAAGGCATTTCCTTAGTCTCGGGCCTGGGTCTGGGAAGCTCCTGTGGGGATATAACCTTTGAGCATACCTTGTGCATGCATGTCAAACTCCAAGAATAACACGGGCCCAAGCCGGTTTTGGCTCAGTGGATAGAGCGTTGGCCTGCCAACTGAAGGGTCCCAGGTTGGATCCTGGTCAAGGGCACATGCCCAAGTTGTGGGCTTGATCCCCAGTAGGGGGCGTGCAGGAGGCAACCAATCAATGATTCATCATGGATGTTTCTATCTCTCCCTCTCCCTTCCTTTCTGAAATCAATAAACAATATATATATTTAAAAAGACTAACACGGGCTAAACAAGGTTTAAGTTTATGTGGGTTGCAAAAAACCCCCAAAATAACAAGAGCTTTAATTTTCTTAGAAATGTAGGTTTATTTCGAGAGACATGCTGAATACAAAAAGCTGAAACAAATGAGTAATCATTAACATAAAATAATATAACATTTTAACAACAATTAATCTTTTTTTCTTGAGCATTAACTTACCAGACACTGAATAACTGCACAAGTTAATAAGTGTAACACAAATAAACCCATTTTTCTTGTTCTCCGAAAGCGAAATATTCCCTGTTGCGCACACCAAACAAGTCAGTCCAAGACTAATGACATGGCCATTGACTGCTAAAATGTTGGCTGCTAGGATTAGTGGAGAGACATGGTGCGCCTGCATGTAAGGTGCGTAAGGGAAATGAATGCAACATGATTATAGTAATCGGTCATTAGCGAATGTTGTAGTTTGTTATTAATAATTGTGTATAATTGGATATTGTAAAAATTAAGTTACAGAGCTTTTATTAAAACGTTTCTTAGACACAGTTATATTGGCTGGGTCGCAAAAATATCCGTTGTGGGCCACATGTTTCCATCAAGTTTCAAGCCCGGTCCCCGCTGGATGCTGGGACATCTTCACCTCATCTGTGGCAGAGCAGGAGAAGGGAGGCCAGCCTCCGGGGTGGGCGGGGCTGAACTGCAGGAAGGTGCTGACTCCAGAAACGGACAGGTCTGTTCAGAGGTTTGCAGAGAAGAAGGGGTCCTCTATCTGATAGATTAATTAAAGAAGGTAGCTGAGACTGGGATGTCAGGACACAGGCTTTTATTGGAGAGAGGGTACCTCCGCTGGTTGCTTCTAGAGAGAAAGAGGCCGGAAGACACGGGGGGAGGGGGGGTTTACTTTTAAGGGGAGGATCGAGGTGGGGGGGGGCTTAGGGTACTCAGCCCACGCTGATTGGCGGTAGGAATGGGGGCTTAGGGTATTTGGCAGGTGCTGATTGGTGGTACAGAGCTCAGGAATGTCTGGCCTGAGCCAGGTGGGATTTGTGCCTGTCCATCAGTTGAAGGAAGGGAGGATCTGTCATTATCTATTCAAAGGAGCACCTGTTTACAATAGAAGAGAGGTTCCTGCACTCTGAGTGCAAAGGGCTAACACCGGTTCTTAACCTGGAGGGTGCGAGGGAGCCCCGTGGAAATCTCACCATTCATCAGACGGTTTTTATTGGGCGTCTATCTCCCACAGGTCAGGCCCGTGCGCTTACTGTGATGGACGTGCACGTGCACGTGCATTCCCCTGTTCCCATCTGCTTCTCCGAAGGGAACCGCACTGTCCCTAAGGCGAAGGCCCCGGCCCGCAGCAGGGAGGGGCTGGGTCAGATGGGGGGGGAGGAAGTGGGTGCGAGGTGGGGAACCCAGACACCCCCTCCTTTTTCTTGCTCACTATTCATTTCCTTCGGGAAATACAATCGAATCTTTGAAATGGCTTTCTGTCACTCCAAATGATTGTGAGGATTTGAACGCTTTGATGGCAAATCTTACCCATGGGAGCCGCTAAGAAAGAAATTCTGAGATGTCCTAAATTAATTCACAGTGTCCAGAGACTGAGAGAAAGAGAAGGAACTATTAGTCTGTTAATAATGACTGCAGACCGGCTAACAAGAGACTCTCACATTCCTGTTTCGCCTGTTGGAATTTTGGATTAATTTCCAGGTGGCTACTTCCCAAAAATTATTTTAGTTAAGCCCCATCTCACGCCTGGAGCGCACCCCTCCTTTCCCGCCCTCCACTCCTACCCACTTGTTGACAAAAGGCTTTCCAGACTGCTGCCCCGGCTAACGTATAGACGTGGACATTTCTTCATGAGGACTCAGCTACCCCAAAGCTGGCCCTCTTTACCTTCCCCCACCCCTTTGCCTCTAGCTCAGGTGACTTGTTTCAGGCAGGTATACCTGTCTTCTCTCTTCCACCCACTTGATGTATAAAAGGCTTGCAAAACTCTGGGATGGGGGATGTGCTGTCTTCTATGCAGCCACGCTGCTGGTGGCTTAGATGCCATGCCTAAGGATCCACCTTGGACTAGCGTTTTGGCTCGGGAAAACTTTTCTTACAAAGGACTTACAGCCTTGGAAGTTAAACATTTTAGTTTAACAGATCAGAGAAATATATTAGTTGGGATATATAACTGGAAAGATGCTGGGTCTAGAGTCAGAAGACCTGGGTTCGAATACTGACTCTGCCATTTATTAGTGGAGCCATTAGCATGTTATCATGAGAATGATATCTGAGGCAGAAGGTTGAGTTAATCACACGCTTCAGGTAACAGTAAGTCCCCCATGGGTCTGTAGGCTCCACCTCAGAACCACTCGATGGTTCATATCCCTGGGCTTGTCTTTATTAAGAACTGCATCTCGACGAAACCGGTTTGGCTCAGTGGATAGAGCGTCAGCCTGCAGACTAAAAGGTCCCAGGTTTGATTCTGGTCAAGGGCATGTACCTTGGTTATGGGCACATCCCCAGTTGGGTGTGTGCTGGAGGCAGCTGATCGATGATTCTCATCTATGTTTCTAACCCTATCCCTCTCTCTTCCTCTCTCTAAAAAAATCAATTTAAAAAAATATTAAAACAAAAAAGAACTGCATCTCCTAATAACCTCCATTTCCTTATGCTGCCATCTGCTCTTCACTTCTTACTTTTTCAACATACTCTCTCTAGTCTACCAGCAATTTCTCCTAAAATCCATTGATCCTACCACTTTTTCAGAGTTCCTCACACCTCCCCACCCTCTCCTCACTTCCCTCTTTACTGGGCCCAGCTTGCCTACAAATCCCCACCCTCTCTCCATCTTCTCCCCACCTGCACTTGGAGTGGCTAGGAAACAAAGACACTTAGTCACCCTAACTGACCGCTCACCCCAAGCTGCTACCTGTGAGCTTAACACAGGCTGGCAGGCTCTGGATGACCAATTCACACCTTTTCTTTCTCTTTGAACCCCAGGACCACTGTGCTCTCAGCTGATGACATTGCTTCCTGTGTCTCTGGAGAAAACAGAAGCCCTGGGAAGAGAACTTTCTAAGGCTCCCATCATTTCACTGCATGCTCCGCCTTCCTCAGAGGGACTCCCCCTGCTCCTGCCAAGGTCAACCCTCCACAGAGCACCTGACCCCATACCCCTCGTGTCCCTCAGGACTTCACACCCTCTCTCTTCCTTTTGCATCGTCAATTTTCTCTATCTCTCCTGAATTATTCAGACCAGCCTACACACATGGCATAACAGCTCTTAGCCTAAAAAAAAAAAAAAATCCTGCCGAAACCGGTTTGGCTCAATGGATAGAGTGTCGGCCTATGGACTGAAAGGTCCCGGGTTCAATTCCGGTCAGGGGCATGTACCTTGGTTACGGGCACATCTTCAGTGGGGGGTGTGCAAGAGGCAGCTGATCGATGATTCTTTCTCATCGATGTTTCTAACTATCCCTCTCTCTTCCTCTCTGTAAAAAATCAATAAAACATATTTTAAATAAAAAAAATCCTCCATGATTGAACCTCCACCTATAGTGTCTGCACCACTTCTCTGCTCCTTTAAACATTTATTTATTTATTTATGAGAGAGAGAGAGAGAGAAAGAGAGAGAGAGAGAGAGAGAAGGAGGAGGAGGAGGAGGAGGAGGAGGAAGAGGAGGAAGAGAGAGAAAGAGAAATGGATTTGTTGGTCTATATTCATTCACTGGTTGATTCTTGTATGTGCTCTGACTGGGAATCAAACCTGCAACCCTGGTGTATAAGGACAACACTCCAACCAACTGAGCTACCCAGCCAGGATTTCTCTGATGCTTTTATAGCAAAATTCTTCAAAGAAGTGATCACCACTTTCTCTGCTCCCATACTTGGTGCATTGCTCCAGTCAGACATTCGTTCTCACATTAGTGAAACTGCTCTTACCCGAGTCACCAGTGACCTCTACCTGGCCAATTTCTAGGTCAGCTCTCAATCTGTATCTCAGGTGACCTATATCACCAGCATTTGACGTAACCGACCACGCTCTTGCCCTTGAGATACTTTCTTCTCTGGTCTCCAGGACACTCTCTCCCATGTCTGCCTCCCACCACGCTGCTGGCCCTGCCTCAGTCTCCTTTCCTGCTTCCCCTCAGCCCCCCTCTCCCTCCCGCTGCGCTCTAGCTGTCAGCCCTCAGCCTTCTCCTCTCTCTACACCTAGATAACTGGCTTTAAAAAATCATCCACATTTTGCTGCTGCCCAAATTTTTTATTTCTAGCCTTTATCTCCCGCTCCATTCTGGCCACATTTATGCTACTGCCCTACTTAGAATGCTGCGTGGATATCTCTCAGGCATCTCACGTCTAATGTGTCCAAAAACTGAGGTACTGGTGGCCCTTCCAAACCTCTCCTCTCCGGAGTCTTTCCACCTGAGTAAAGGACATTTCTATCCTACCAGCCGCTCAGGACAAAACTTTGGAGGTCTTTGTGGTGCCTTCCCTTTTCTCAAACCCGGAATCCAGTCAGCAAATCACATAGTCTTCACCTTCAAAATACATGGAGGACCTGGGCACTTCTCCCATTTCTACCTGAGCCCCCTGAGGCCACAGTCCCTCTCTCCTGGTGATAGCAACAGCTTCCTAACCGGCCTCCCTGCTTCTACCCTGGCTTCCGCTAATCCAGTGTTTCCCAGACTTTTGATATATGTGTACCCCTTCTATAATTTTAGTAACGCTGAGTACCCCTCATAAAAAAATGGATGTATTTTAATAACAATCAAAATATATATATACATACACAAAATATATACATACACAAAATAATAATAAACAAAATTATTCATAATAAAATATAAAGTTTTATTATAAATAACATTTATTTGCACACCAGACCATCTCACGCCTCACAAGTCTGTCTTGACTTGACTCATGAGAACGTAGAATTAGGCGCAGCTAAGCACGGTGCAGTGCATATCCCCACCAAACTCCGGTGCAACGCGTACCCCCACCAAACTCTTCCCGTACCCCTGGGGGTACGCGTACCACACTTTGGGAAACACTGCTCTAATCCGTTCTTTACACAGACGCCAAAGGATATTCCCTCAGTCCTCTGCTTAGATCATCAGTGGTTTCCCATCTCATGGAGGGAAGAACCGGATGAGGCTCTGCTTGAGCTGACAGCAACCCCCCCCCCCTGTTACTCTTCCCATGTCTCCCCACTTGCTCCATCCAGCTGGGCTCCTGACGTTGCTTGAACAAGCCACCTGCTCCTGCCTGTCAGTCTCTGTCAGGGCTGTTTCCTCTTTCTGGAATGCTCTTCCCCCAGATGAGCATGGTTGCTGTCTCCCTCTTATTCAGATCTCAGCTCAGACATCCCCTCTTCAGGGAGTCCCCCCTTTTTCTGACGAATGGAAAGTAGCAGCCCCTTCCACAGCTCCCTATCCCCCGAAGCTATTGTATTTATGCAGAGCCCTCACCAGGATCCGAAATGCTCTTATTTATTTGTTGTGCATTGTCTGTCTTTCCTAGCAGAGTGAAAGCTGTATGGTGGCGGGAACTCTGTCCCCAGCAGCTAGCACAGTGCCTACCACAAGGATGCCGGGGCTGCCGTGGGAGGTGGTAAAGGCTGCTCCCTGCACCAGAGCTCCGGCTGAGGGGCCAGTGGTGCTGATATCCAGCCTGCTCTCTGCTCGCCGTGCTGTGGGGGACCCAACAGGTTGTCCTCCGGTATAACCGATTGCGTGTCTATGGGCTGGCTGTGGCTCTGTGATGGGTGATCAATAAATGCTCATGAAATAAATGACTGACAGATGGATGTGCAGACCTTCCCTTGCTTTGTTCTGTGGAACGTCTTATGAATTCCCTCCTTATGGCTGTGTTTTTCTTCATCTGTTATCGGGCTAATTAATATCTAATAGTGTAGTTATGAAGATTAAATGAAACAGTTCAGTAAAAAGCTGGCACAGGTATGATTTCGTTGGCAGGAAATACCCAGGACAGGCCAATCCATGGGGATAGAAAGCAGGTTTTTGCAGCCGCTGGAGAACAGGGGAAATGAGTGAGCGCTTGTCGGGGAGGGGGTATCCTTTTGGTGTGACAAGAATATTTTAGAACTGGATACAGTGATGGTTGTACAACCTTTGGAGTATACTAAGTGCCACTAAATTGTGTACTAAAATGGTGAAATTTGTGTGGTGTGAATTAGGTTATGTTGTATGAATACCTCAGTTTTAAAAACAAACAGACAAAACAGTACAGACATTCAATGAATACCTTTTGGATCCTAAGATCTCCTTGCTTCAAAATCAAAAGCAAAACCCTAAAACTTCCTGACTCCTCACTGCCCCATTACGTGTGGTATTCACAGATAGAGCCTCCCTTCCCCCAACTGATGGACGGTGTATGTCGTAACCTACACCTGCGGCCTGGACATTCCTGAGCACCTAACCAGGCACCTTATCTGGACTGTACATTGAACCACCATCAGTACCTGCCAAATACCCTAAGGCCCCGATTCCTAAGCACCTAAGTGCCTAATCACCAGCCTGACATGGAACCACCAATCAGCGCGTGCCGAGTACCCTAAGCCCCACCCCTCCCCGTTCCTCCCCTCCAAAGGCGTCCTTCTCCTCTAATGAAGCCTGTAGTCCTGGGTCTCGGCCCTCTGTCTCACCTTTCATTCACTTTCCTCTTATTCATTATTTCAGAAGGAGTTATTGTTGGGGACTTGAAGGGGAATGAGACAGATGCAGACCCCACCCCCAGAGTTTCCAAGCTCACAAGAGGCCCCACCAAATAGAGAAAAGCACAACAGTGGTGGTCAGGACAAAGCGAGAGAAGCCCGGTGTGAGGGGGCACCGAGGGTGGGAGGAGGAACCCAGACTAGGAGAGTAGGGGAAGGCCATCTATATACAGAGACACCTAACTAGGGCCTGAGTGAGGACTAGGTCTGGGAGAAAATCAGCCTGAGAGATGATGGACACATTGGGGGAGGGGCTGAAGGAGGGGGGGTGGGGATCAGTGCCCCAGGAACGGGCATGCAGAGCCTGGGAGATGAGAGTGTGGTGGGTTCCAGGAGTAGAGAACAGTTTGGTGTGGCCGGAGGAGAGAGAATGAAAGGTAAGCACCAGATGAGGTGGGAGACCTAGAAAGGAGCCATTGGAAGAGTTCAGATTCCATGTTAAAAAAAAAAAATCCAAGGGCCTGCAAGGTCCCCCACTTTGTAGCCACAGTTCCGGCTTGCCCCACTTGCAACCCCTGGGCACAGTCCTTGTTCGGGTTTTGGCCTGAGGGACCCCGTGAAATCCTGTGCCCGCACTGGCTTAGCTCATGCAGTCCTTCCTCCCTTCCACAGTCACCGAGAGCTGCCCTGTGCCAGGTACCGGCAGCCCGGAGACGGTTAAAACCTGGCTCCACCCTACAGAGCTGCTGGGTTAATGGGGGAGGCAGCACAGGAAGAAATTATAACCGGACAGTCAATGGGTCCGTGCTGCCAGTCCCTACTTGAGCCAATGAAGCAGAGACAGGACTGAATCATATGAGCGTTTATTCCAATACTGCCGGCAGTATGGGAGAGCGGCAGGTCATCCACAAAGATCTGCTCTGCGCGCCCAGCATAAGCCAGCTGCTTGCATTGGGTAGAAGGACACCGATTACGTGGGGAGGTAGGCAAAAGGGTACAGATGGGGGGGGGGACATGGGCCGCAGTCCAGGTGAGCTCCCAGGTCCCACGTGCAACGCCCAGCCAGGTTAGAATGTGCCTTCTTTAACCAGAACAAAACAACCGCAGTTACCAGAGCACGGTTAAGATTTCTTACCATCATAGCTGGCCCCCAGTATTCTGTTTCTGCCCCTATCAAAATCATTACAAGATACCCAGAGAAATGCTGTGACAGAAGGTGGGCCGGGCATGCAGGAGAGAGAGTGAGGAGAGAGAATGCTGGGGCATTGCCGCCTGGAGGGAGCAAGCTTGCAGGGTAGACTGAGGGCTCAGGGAAAGTGACTCCTGAACCGAATCTTCAAGGACAAGGGGTAGAACAAAAGGGAGATTGAAGACCCCACCCTCAGAGCCTAGCTTTGTGGGGTCACAGGATCCTTGAGATCCAGATGAAGGCTTGAAACCTCTATGGAGGTAGACACACACACACCATAACCTCCCCTCCCCGCCAAAGATACATATACCATCCCCAAAAGACCTCTGAACTCACACTCCCCATTGACCTGAACATCCACTCTACACACACACACACGCACACACACACACACACACACACACACACACACACACTTGCAGGCAATTTTGAGTGTGTCCTTGGCCTCTCTGGCTTTGCCCGGGAAGAATGCCCAACCCCCCTGCCTCGCGGTTCCGGCCCACCGCCTTCACCGGTCTGCAAAGCTCCCTCCTCAACCCCGGACTTTGAACCTGCCACCGGAAAGTCATTGCCAGCCTGGGCCGCCAGCCGGAGGAGCCGCAGCCTGCCCAAGTGCCCGCCCCTTCTAGGGCCCAGAGGACCACCCCTTCCTCCAGCAGCCCCAGCCACCCCCCTCTCCCCAGGGTGGGGGTGAGGGCGGGGGTGAGGCCTGTGCCGTCAGGCTCTCCGCAGAAGCTCGGGAAGGTGTAGTTAGTCCTCCGGGTTGTGGGCGTTGCCCGCTGCCCCGCCCTCCGCCCTCACTGGCAGCCTCGGCCCCACGGCCGCGTCCCCAGGTGAGTCAGGCGGCGGGGCTGGCCCGCCCACTGTCTGCGGGCCCGGCCGGAAGCTTCCTCCACGGCCTGTGCACAGTTCCTACAGGTGAGGAGCAGAGGGGAAGCACTGGGGGGGCTGGGAGGAGGAACCCACACATCCCCGAAGGCTCCTGGGAGCAGGAGAGGAGCTACACATCAGGGTGGGTGGGTGCGTCTGACGATCAGAGGAGGTGCGGGTCCGGGGAAGAAATATGACTTGGGGTGGGAGTGGGGAAATGTCCTTGGGAAGAAACCGCAGGGTCAGGGCAGGAAGGAAAGGGACAGGAGTAAAAGAAAGGTCAAATGGAATTCAGTTCATTTCAACTTAACGGAATCTTACTTTTTTTTTGAGGACCCAGTGCACAGTGTGGGGCCCACAGCAGACACCCATTGAATGTTTTTCGTTTTCCCCTCCGTTCTAATTTCTCCTGTTCCCCCCCCTCCCCCACTCCCAGCTCTGTCCCTCACTCCACTTACAAACTGGCTCTGAGCAGCCCAGCGCCAAGCTCTCCGGCAGTCCCTGGCACGGGTGCATCAGCCCAGTCTTTGCCCTCAGGGAGCTGCCCACCTAGTCACTGGCCAGTGCTGACTGGTAGTTTATGGTTGAGGCCAGTGAAAGGGGTCACACCGAGGGGCCTGGGGCCACCTCACCACCGGCTGGTGTGGCCTGATTTAGCATTGGAGATGGTGGACTCAAAAAAACTGAGAAGGGAAGGGGTGTCTGGGAAAGAGGGTGGGTGAGGTGGGAGGTGTCTGTGTGGGGGTGAGAGGGAACCGTGGGAAGAGGAAGAAGAGTTTGGCCGGAGGGCCCTGAGCTGGTTTGTGTGGCTGAGGAATTTGCATGCCACCCTGGGTGTGGGGAGCTCTGGAAGGATTTCTAAGTAGGAGAGGGAGGGTGTCCGGTTGGGGCTTTCGGCCCATCACTCTGGGGAATGGACTGGAGATGGGGCCAGACCAGCTGGGAGGTTATTGTTAGAGTCAAGGGACAAGATGCAGGCCGCTTGGACTGGGGGAGTGGCAGTGGGTTGCAAAGGAGGGGACTAGTCATTCCAGAGGTATTTAGAAGGACTGACGGATGGACGTGGTGACAAGTTGGCGGTGAGGAGGGAAGGTCTCATAAGAGACTATGGGGGAGCACTCCCCTAAACTAGATGCTTATCTCCTAGGGCAGTGGTCGGCAAACTGCGGCTTGCAAGCCACAGGCGGCTCTTTGGCCCCTTGAGTGTGGCTCTTCCACAAAATACCACGTGCGGGTGAGCATGTACAGTGCAATTGAAACTTCGTGGCCCATGTGCAGAAGTCGGTTTTCGGCTTTCAAAAGAAATTTCTATTGTTGTACTGTTGATGTTTGGCTCTGTTGACTAATGAGTTTGCCGACCACTGTCCTAGGTACGTTCTTGGGTTGGGTACTCCTCCCAGGAGTATCTGATTTAGGTATTCCAACTGCAGATAATCCCTAGTCCTAGCTGGTCCTCCAACAGGTACTACCTGACCTAGGTGCTCTTCCTCTATATACTCCCTAGATTCTGGTGTTGCTCTCCGCCCCCTTCTGATTCAGGTGCTCCTCCAGGTATTTCTGAGTCTAGGCCAGTGGTTCTCAACCTTCCTAATGCCGCGACCCTTTAAAACAGTTCCTCATGTTGTGGTGACCCCCAACCATAAAATTATTTTTGTTGCTACTTCATAACTGTAATTTTGCTACTGTGATGAATCGTAATGTAAATATCTGTGTTTTCTGATGGTCTTAGGCTCTACAGCAGTGGTTCTCAATCTGTGGGTTGCGACCCAGAAACCAGCTGAGAACCGCTAGCAGGGTCGCCCAAGACCATCAGAAAGCAGAGATATTTATATTACGATTCATAACAGTAGCAAAATTACAGTTATGAAGTAGCAATGATAATTTTATGGTTGGGGTTCACAACATAAGGAACCGTATTAAAGGGTCGCTGCATTAGGAAGGTTGAGAACCACTGCTCTAGATCAGTGTTTCCCAAAGTGTGGTACGCGTACCCCCAGGGGTGCGGGAAGAGTTTGGTGGGGGTATGCGTTGCACCGGAGTTTGGTGGGGATATGCACTGCACCGTGCTTAGCTGCGCCTAATTCTGTGTTCTCATGAGTCAAGTCAAGACAGTCTTGTGAGGAGTGAGATGGTCTGGTGTGCAAATAAATGTTATTTATATTTTATTATGAATAATTTTATTTTTCGTTTATTATTATTTTGTGTATGTACCAAAAAATATATTTCGATTGTTATTAAAATACATCCATTTTTTTTTTTGACAAGGGGTACTCAGCATTACGAAAATTATAGAAGGGGTACACATATGTCAAAAGTTTGGGAAACACTGCTCTAGATGATCTTCTCCAAATACTCCCTTATTTCAGGTGGTCTGTATTAGGCGACTTCCTGAATATAGCCTTCCTCTGAGGGCTCAGGTGCATAGACAGAGACGTGCCCGCAGGGCTGAGAGTAAAGGTGGGTTAAGAGGAGCTCCGGACTCAGGGGCAGAGGTGTCAAGTGTCCCCTGGCTGTGCCTGAGACCCCCCCCCCCCCCCCCCGCCCTGGGTGAGCACTGGCCCTGCCTCCCTCATGTGGTTTCCGCTTTGGCTTGTTCACTCCAAGCCATTGCTGTTGTCCCACCTCTGGGAGCCAGGACCGCCTCTGCCCCCACCGCCCATCCTCAGCTTCCCATGCAATATGGCAAATGGGGCTGAATTAGTTTACCCTTCTGGGCCTCAGAGTCCTCACCTACAACGAGAATCATGTTTGTACCTACATGACAGGTGGCTGTGAGCATGGCACCTGAGTCACACAGTGTGCTCCGTGTACGTTCCAGCACGGATTTATGTTTTCAGCCACTTCCAGAGCTGGACCCTGCAATAGTCCCTTACAAACAGCCCATTTCTCAGCTTGTTTCTCTCCTGTGAACAACTGCGTATGGTTGGTCGTCCAGTCTCCCGCATTTGTGTGGCGCCCTACCACGTCTGAGAGTACGGCCTGCTCCGTGTGCCCTGCGGCCATCCCTGACAGCCACACGTGTGTGTACGTTTCAGGATCTGTGCCCCAGGGCTGCCTGTCACCTGGGATCTGCTTGGAGCCCGGGCTCTTCTGACGAGGCCAAGGCTCACAGGTGTCCTCCAGCTACTCCATGAGTGACACAAACATGAGTGAGTAGCAGGAGAGGGAAGCCGAAGAGGGGGGAGGGGGGCGGTTTCCCCTTAGCTGCTGGGGTTCGGGGAAGCACCCTGCCCCACTCCTCTCGGTCTCCCCAGGGAGCCCCTCTGGAGCCCATTCATAATGCTGTCCCTTTCTCTGCAGCCATGGTGGGACCCTCGGGACTCCCCACGGTATCAGCCATGACCCCTGACCCCGGGCCGGGCTCTGGGGCCCGGGCATGGCCTGTCCTGGTGGGGGTTGTGCTGGGAGCGGTGGTCCTCTCTCTCCTCATTGCGCTTGCTGCCAAGTGCCACCTCTGCCGCAAATACCGCATCAGCTACCAGCACCGCCCACTGCCCAGGACAAGGAAGGGGATCTGCCCGGAGGCCGGTGAAGACGACGATGACGATGGTTTCATTGAGGACAATTACATTCAGCCTGGGGCCAGCGAGCTGGGGACAGGAGGGAGCAGGCACCATTTCTCCCTCTGAACCCCGACCTTTGGACACCCCATGGCCGGACAGCTTAAGAATTGTAAATACTGCAGTGAACCTCAGGGATGGAGGTGGCTAGGATTTAAGGGCTGACCAGGGATTGAGCAACTCTTCCATCCCCCGACACTAGCCACCAACGTGACAGTGACCCTCTCTTGCTCAGTAACTCTCAATGGCTCCCTGCTGTCCTCAGGATAAAAGCCTATCAAGGACCTAACTATGGCAGTGAGGCCTCTGCCCGCCTCTTGGTTTGCGTCCTTCCTACATAACTAGTTATTATTATAATATTTAGCGGAGAAAATCAGCGTGCCAAGTTTCTTACTGAATTTTTTTCCTATCCGTAAAGTGAGTAATCTAAATAGTTATAATATATTCTGTTTTTGACAGGTATTAATAAATCTATTTTTATTTCAAATAAAAATGAAAAGTTGCTCGTTTTTTTTTAATTTTCCTGAACTGGAACTTGTGCATAAAAGTGTTCTTCGTCACGGAGCTGGAAGATACTGCGGGGACAGGCCCCGCCCCCAGGACGCCCCTCCCTCTCATAAAAGCCTGTGGGCTTCTCTCCCATTACCCTTGCCACATTTTGCCTTAATCTTTATTGCAATTTGCGCTTCTTTTTTTTTTTTTTTTTTTTTTTTAACTGTGCCTGTCCTTACAGCTAGACGGTGAGCTCCCTGAGGCCACAGGCTATGCTTCATTTGTGTCCTCAAGAGTCTTGCTCAAGGCAGACGCTAAATAAATACTTGGAAAATTTATTGAATTGCTGTGGGCTCAGGAGTCCGCAGGTGAAGGGTAAGGGAGTGCAGTTGATTGTGAAAAACTTGATCGAGCTCTTGACAGGAAAAGATTAGGGTCACAGCTGCTGGTGGAATATTGGGGCAAGGGAGACAGTTAAGCTTCATTCTTTGCTTCTTTTGCAAGCAGGGGAAAGGAATCCTGGCTTTTGCACCGAATTAAAGGGACAGCTGACCTGGGAGGACAGGAAGCAGGTGGGCCCAGCAGCCTGAGGTCAGACATGGTACCTCTAATGCTTTGTCATTTATGGGGAGCGATGAGACTCCAAGCCCAGGACTCCGAAACTCTCAGTTCTGGGTTTCATGAACTCAGGTGAGAGAATCTGATCGGCCCAGTGTGGGTCCAGGATCCACCACAGGTCCAGCCAGCTGTGACCAGTGAGAGCAGGCTCCTGTAGCGCCTATGTGATTTGGGGAGCCCACCTGTCTGATCCAGGTCAATTCCAGACAAGGGGAAGTCCTGAACCAGGCAGCCACCCACATTGTGTCCACCTGGATGCTGCATTAGCCTTTAGGAAGAGCTAGCAGAGCCGAAACTGGTTTGGCTCAGTGGATAGAGCGTCGGCCTGCGGACTGAAGGGTCCCAGGTTTGATTCCGGTCAAGGGCATGTACCTTGGTTGTGGGCGCATCCCCAGTGGGGAGGGTGCAGGAGGCAGCTGATCGATGATTCTCTCTCATTGATGTTTCTAGCTACTCTATCCCTCTCCCTTCCTCTCTGTAATAAATCAATAAAATATATTAAAAGAAAGAAAGGAAGAAAGAAAGAAAGAAAGGAAGAAAGAAAGAAAGAAAGAAAGGGAGGAAGCAAGAAAGAGCTAGCAGAGAAGGAAAGGGAGGGGTGACTAATGTAGGGAGGTGCTTGAGAAAAAGGCAGGAAGTTGAGAGGGCCTGGAGCTGGAGCAGAGGGTTTGAGGGGTGTCCTGAGGCCGCAGGCTATGTCTCATTTGTGTCCTCAGAATCTTGCACAAGGCAGGTGCTAAATAAATACTTGGGAAATTTATTGAATTTCTAGCCTCATGGCAGTGATGAAGCTGCAGCATGAACCAGATCAGCTAGAGCAGTGGTCGGCAAACTCATGAGTCAACAGAGCCAAGTATCAACAGTACTACGATTGAAATTTCTTTTGAGAGCCCAATTTTTAAAACTTGAACTCCTTCTAACGCCACTTCTTCAAAATAGACTCGCCCAGGCCTTGGTATTTTGTGGAAGAGCCACACTCAAAGGACCAAAGAGCCACATGTGGCTCGCAAGCCGCAGTTTGCCGACCACGGAGCTGGTGCCTTGGTGCCAAGATAGAGAGCTTGCTCTCCGATTTGAGAGCAACCTAGGCTCCTCTGTGAACTTTTTGGGCAAGGGAGTGATGTAACGATGACAGAGAAGTCGTCATGGCTGCTGCGCAGGGGTGGGTTGGAGGACAGAGAAGTGACTCAGATGAGACTAATGCGCAGGGAACAGATTCCACAACTGGAAGGGGGCAGGGCCGACCTCACTGCTTGGCTGTCTCCCGGATGTGGGGGCGGAGGAGTCCAGGGAGCTGCCCTGGTTTCGGGCGGGATGGAGGAACAGGTTTCTGGGGAATGTGGGTTCCATGCCGGATGTGGATTTCCAGGGAAAGGTGCCCCGGGGCGGCTGGGATTCACTGGGGAGAAGTCCTGTCAGCAGACGTGGGTTTGGGAACAGTCAGCCTGGTCGTGCCGCCGCCGAGACCCTGGGAGGGGTTTGGTTTTGGGAGAGGAGCTGAGAGGCACTGAGCACTGACTAGGGAAACACTGGCGTCTAAGGACTTGTCGGCAGGGGAGAGGAGGCCGGGGAGGAGGGAAGCCCAGCACACACAGCCCCAACTCCAGCAATTGTTCCTGAGTCCCGAGGTGGTCGAACCTGCCCCAGCCTGAGACCTGGAGAAGGACCCCGAGCAGCAGAACTCAGGGGCCAAGGACATGTCCTGGCTCCCTGGGGAGAGCTGCTGCAGACACAGTGAGTGGGTCTGTCCCCTGACCTAATGCTCCCGCAGGCCCACCCGAGGGAGCTGTCCTGCCTGCAGTTCTGGGCCAGAAAGCAGCTCCGCTGGCCCTGTGTGCACCTGTTCCTGGGGACCTGAGTCAAGATGGCTGAGGGATCCAGGAGGAGGTATGGGCCTGGTCCCAGAAGAGCCGTGTGTTCTCTGAGCCCCGTCCCCAGTCAGGGTCAGCAGAACCGGCTGGAGGGCAAGCCTGGCTGAGCAGGAATGGGGGGTCATGAGAACCTTGTCCGGAGTGGCCTTGCTGGGTTCCTCTGAGGAATCATTGCCACGTGCTGCACATGCCTGGCCCCGTGCACACACAGGCTACGTGACCTGGGCCCACAGGTGCAGGCGCCCAGGGGATGCCGAACGTACTGGGAGGCCTGGGACTCGGCCAGACCTGGCCCTGGCCTGTCCGCCTCCAGCGGAGGCCCTGGCCGCCGCCGCTGCCTCTGCCTTGGCCTTGCACCCTGGCCTGTACCCCCAGCAGCTGCCACTACCCACTCTGTCCTGGGAGCCCCAGCCCAGACTTGGCTGTGGAGGACACCCCAGCTCCCAGCTGCCTTGTTCTGCTGTCCCCAAAGCAGAGCCAGATCCCTTGTTCCTACGTGGAGGCCAAAGACGGGGTCACACAGGCCACAGGCGTGGAGTGTAAGGAGCCCCAGCAGCGTAGCGGGTGAGCTGAGAGCTGAGACTCCCTGGATTCAAATCCCAGCCCTGCCATTCGGTGAGCTGTGTGACCTTGGGCAAGTTGCTCCCTCGGCGCGCTAATTTCTTCTCCTCGGTAAAGTGGCGATCGTAGAGTACTTGCCACACCAGGTTAGAAGGATTAAGTGAGTTATATAAGTAAGGTAGAACGGAGCCAGCCTTTCGTTAGCCTGTTTGCCCGTGGGCTCTTCCCCAGAGCAATCAACTCCTCAAGTGGGTCCTCCCACAACCAGGCTTAATCCTGAGGGAGGAGCTTGTCCGGTCCCCTTTCTCCTCACTCTCTGGGCTGGGGTTTGAGCGTCCCTGTTTCCCAGAACTCAGCTCAGATCGGGTCAGGACAGAAGGACTTGGGTCTCTGATGCTATAGGACAGTGGTCGGCAAACTCATTGGTCAACAGAGCTGAATGTCAACAGTGCAACGATTGAAATTTCTTTTGAGGGCCAACTTTTTTAAACTTAAACTATATAGGTAGGCACATTGTTATTAACTTAATTAGGGTGCTCCTAAGCTGGCCTCTGCTAAAAACTCAAGGGTCCAAAGAGCTGCATGTGGCTTGCGAGCCGTGGTTTGCTGACCGCTGCTATAGAGTAACAAAATAGCACCCGTGTCCTAGTGCTTCTCACCACAGTCCTGCTGGGAAGGCACCCCCATTTTATACACGAGAAGCTGAGGCTCAAACAACAGAACTGTAACTTGCTTCTTTGCTCAGCAATAATGCCATTATCTCAGTCCGAAGTAATGATCACAGACCCAGAGAAGGAACCTCTTGCGTTCAGGCTGGCACCCCTCCCTCCCTCCTTAGTGAGGGGGGCTGAGAAGTGTCTGGGGGCAAACTCCTGGTTTGGGAGAGCCGGCTGTGAGGGTAGAATGGTCTGTTCCATCCCTGGGGGCCCTTCCAGGCCCTGGGGCTGACTTCCATGGCTATGCCCGGGGGAGTCTCTCAGGCCCCCAGGACAGTCAGGAAGGCGACCCCTGTCCGGTGCAGAGTGCTGAGCGTGAGGGGCACGTGTCAGTCTCCTGCAGCCTGGAGGAAGCTCCCCTGGGGAGACCTGAGTGGCCCCCGAAGGCCCGAGGATGTGTAGGATGTGCTTGGAGATGATATAAGCTCTACCTGGACTGGAACAGATTTGGAAATTTCTGGAGCATGTTCTTCCAGTGTCCAGGCATCCAGGTGACATGGCTGAGGACCTAGAGTTTGACTCTTGAGCTCAGAAGGAACACGTGGCGAGTCCTCTCTCTCCACCTCACCTGCCACCCGGTGGGAGCATCTAGCTTCACACCACTGCCCTCTGTCTCCGTCGGCCCCTTCCCGTCTTCTCACTCAATGCCAGTTTAGCTCTCCGGGTCCGTTATGTCAGCCTCTCTCGCCCGTCTCCTCCACTTACATGCCCCGTTGTCTCAGCATCGCACACTCCGGGTGACCTCCAGCCTGGGACCTGGAGCCTGGCCTGCGGGGTAAGACCTACCATCGCCCAGGCTGTGATTTCTGTTAAGGCCGGGCCTCCAGCCTCTCGTGGGCTCCCACAGCTTCTGGGAATCGTGCTGGGATTTTTTGGTCCCATCCCTCTCGCACCCTCCACAGCAGTTCCTTAACATGGGACCCTTCGTGGGTCTGTGGGCTGACACTCTACCCGTGGAGCCAAACCTGCTAGGGCAGGAAGGGGAAGCTTTAGAGGGATAGCAGAGGGGCCGGTGGCCAGCTGCTTGTAATGTGGACCAAGAAGGGGTGTTGTGAAGTGCTTTGAGCAAGCAGGCTGGCAACGGGAGATGGTGGGTGGGCTGAAGTGATTGAGGAAGGGGTAGGTAGCATTTCTGCCCTGCCTGTGCCCTGACCCAGCTCTTACCCTCCCAACTCCTGTTCCAGATGGGTGTGCAGATGTCTCCTCCCACCGCTCTCTGAAGTAGGCCATCCGGGGGCACAAACTATATCCTTCATGCCTGGCACGGGCCTTGCCTGGAGTAGCTGCTCGTGCCATGTAACCCACGCCCTCCCCATTTTCTGGGCCTCTGGTTTCTGTTTTCCTTTGATTTCTTAAAAGAAATATTATGGAAGAGTCTAACCCAGTCTCGGCCCAAAAGAAACCTGATTCCTCCCCACGTTGCGGGATGGGGAGGTGTTCTGTGGTCCTCGGGTGGCCCAGGAGTGGGTGACAGTGATTGCTCCCTCCAGGAAGAGCCAGAATGGCTCGGGCAGGCAGCGTGGGGTCTTAGGAGAGTCAGGGCCAACAGCGGTCAGCAGCCCAACTGCCCCACCCTTCCCAGGTATAGTTGGGTCTCTCCCTGATCCTTGCACAGACATTGCCGTCCAACAAAGCACCTACTATGTGTCAGGCCTATGCTGGGAGCTAGGGACACACCGGTGAGAAGACCCAAACCCTGCCAGGAGGACTTGACCACCCAATGAAGGAGACAGGTGCACAGAGAAGGAATTGCAGGCTGGTGTCTACAGTTGAGGATTTGAGGCCAGAACAGGGGCGACTCTCTAGTTTAGGGGAGAGGGTCAGGGAAGACTCCCAGAGGATGTGGTGCCCTAGGGAACCGAGTCTTGGAGAAGGACATGAAGGCCAGGGAAGAACACACCGAGGCCGGGAGAGGGGAGAGAACACGGTGAGGTCCAGCAGCGGTAGAGCATGTCTGCCTCAGGGGGTGATTCGAGAGGGGAGAGACCAAATCGGCTAAAGTCTGCATGTGAGCCTGCAAGCGGTGGGGCCATCGAAGGATCTCAAGGTAATTTGCTGCTTTTTTCTTTCTTTTTTTCTTTCTTTTTTTAACACAGTCCCTGGGGCTCCACGTGAAAATGCTGGAACCGGGGGGAGGGGAAGTTGCGCTTAAGAGGAGAGAAAAGAACAAAAGTCGGGAGAACAGCAGGGAGGCTGCTGCACAAACAGGCCAAGAGGAAGGGGACTGTCTGGGAGGTGAGGGTGGAGGTCTGAGCGTCACAACAACGTCTACAAAGGAAGTCCGCGGGAGCTGCTGTGGGTGCTAGACACAGGGCGAGGGAGAGCGAGGGTGCCGTCTGGGCCGGCTGAGGGTTCTGACCTGGACGCTGGGTGAATGATGAGATGGAGGGGCTAGTTTAAAGGCGAGAAGAGGGGTTCCATGTTGAGTATATGGAGGGCCCGAGGCGCCTTTGGGGTGCCTGGTGCTCCCGGACGCGCCCTGTTCCTTCTGCCCCCGAGGCGCTCTCCCGGGGTTGGAACACCCTTGCCCTCATCCAGCTGCTCGGTGTAGCCTCCGGGAGACGTCGGCCTTGATCTCGGCAGCTGGAAGCAATGCTCTCTTGTGGGAGCCCTTGCAGGTCTACATTGAACATGTCTGGTCCCGACCTCCCAGCTCGCTGAGGTGCCGCCTGCAATCTGCACCTTGCGAAGCAGGAAGTGATGAAACGCTCTTCTGGGGAAACTTTGCCCCGGGCACCCAGGAAGTGTTCCTGCCCCGGAGAAGGGGAGATCCCTCCCAGGGTGGACCTCAAGCAGGAAGTGACTCTTACCACCCAAGGGGGTTTCAATCAGCCCTCCTGTGCCCAGAGCCCAGAGTCAGGCCAGCCAGTGCTGCGAGGACTCGGACCAGGGCCAGGACCAGAACCAGGACCAGGGTGTTCCGGTTGCAGGGGCGGGGAGGGAGCTGCCGCCTCCCGAGTCACCAGCTGACAAAACCCAAACCCGAGGCTTCCTCATGAGCTAATGGCAAGGCCCCCCCTGCCCTCTCTGGGACCAGAAACCTTCCATCTTCCTGAAGCCGAGCACCCCTCAGCCCCCATCCCCCCTCAGCTTCATGGCAGCTAAGAGGAGGAACCCCAGGCCTTACTGAGGACACCTCCAAGGTGCTTGTGGCACGGAATAGGCACGAGTGTTCACTTCGGATGTGGCGGGGGGTGGAGGTGGGGTGGGGGTGGGGGTCAGAAAGGGGAAGGACGGTCTCTCGGTGGGACGTAAAGACAGCAACAGTAACAGCAGCCACCACTTTTAATGCACACCGGTAATGTCCCCAGCCCTTCCATCGGCGAGCCTCAGCACCGATGACCACAGCCGTGACTCAGAGACTGAGGCCCAGAGAGGCCGAGTCACTTGTCCGAGTTCCCCAGCTGGGAAGGGGTGGAGGGGGACCCCAACGCAGGCCCTCTGCGCTCCAGGGTCCACTCCGCCACCAGTGGCTCTCCTCAACGAAGACTTGCTGGGGTGGTCTCTGGGTGGGGGTGGGGGGGCAACAGTCACTCCTGGGGAAGCCAATGACGCGTGCTGGCGGGCAGGGCTGGCTTGGAGGGGTGTTGCAGACAGGCAGCCGCTGACAGTTCCATGGACACAACACCGGGTTCCAAGAAGACACGCACTCACCTTCCCGCAGAAGGGCTGGGCAGTCCTGGGGAGCCGCACACACATAGCCACACACACACACACACACACACACTCACACTCACACGCCAGCACAGGTCCAGGAGGCCGAGGCAGCTGTGGCCAGGGCTCGGTCAGATGAGGCTGGCGATGCTGGATGTGGTCTCCTGCCGCTGGCCAGCGGAGAGCCGCCCTGAGATGCTGAAGATGCTGCTGCCGCGGCCGCCGCCGGTGCGCTCCCCGCGGGCGGAGGGGGCCCGGGCACGGAGGGGCGGGCAGCGGCCGCTCACGCCCACCTGGTACAGCAGCAGGCCCAGCAGCAAGAGGGAGCCCGAGGCAGCCAGGGCGATGCCCACCGACAGCATGGCGGCCAGCGGCCGGGCCGGGGCCGGGGGCGCGGCGGCCAGGCCGGCCAGCGCCAGGCCGGTGGCCAGCAGCACCAGGCCGCCCAGCAGCACCACCAGGGCGTCCGCGCCGCCGCCGCTGCGCAGCAGGGCCACGTGCCGGGGCTGGCGGACGCAGTTCATGTCCTGCACGGCCGAGCTCATCAGCTGCTTCACCAGCACCAGCAGGGCCAGCAGGCAGAGCGCCGTGCCCGCCGCCAGCCGCCACTCGCCCGAGCGGCTGCTGGTGGAGGCGAGCAGCGCCACGCCGCCCGCCCCGCAGCCGGCCACCAGCCCCACGGCCGTGGCGAAGCAGAGCGCCGAGCGCCGCGGCTCCTGGGACCACCACAGCTCCACCTGCTCCGCCAGCACGTCCGGGGGCAGCGCCCGGGCCCGCGGGGCCGGGGCCTCTCCTTCCGACATGGCCCGGTCTGGGTCTGGCGGGGCTCAGGGCCGAGGGCAGCACCGGCGGTTAGAGGGGGCAGATCATGGCCTGCAGCCCCCGCCACCTGCTCGGCAGCTGGAAGCCCGAGGTCCTATTCCTCTCGCAGTCCGGGGCGCAGTCGCCATCGTCTGTGAGGGAGAACCACTGTGGTTACCTCCCCAGCCCGCCTGCCCCCCACCACCCCCCTGGTCTCTCCTGGGGGCTGTGGGGATGATCCCTGAGATCCTTCCCAGGTCCCCTGGATCACCACCCCCCTCACCCCAAGAAAGCCCTCACCCCAGCACTGCTGCTTGGGAACGCCTCCCCCAATGACCCCCGGAGAGCTTCCCCCCATATAAAGCACCCCCACCCCTCCGGGGGACCCCCTTCCCCAGCTGACCTCTCTGGCTCTCTCAGTGGCCTGTCCCATCCCAGCTGGCCGGGGGAGCTGGTGCCATGGTGGAGGGTGGACGGTGGCCGATGACGAAGAGCCAGAGATAAAGCCTCATTCAGGACCCAACTCACATGGCTTCAGCTGTCACCACTGACTCCTGGGGGGGGAGGGTGACGGGGCGGGAGGTGTGGGGGGGTGGCTTAACCCTTCTGGATCCAGCAGCCTGACCCTGAATGTTCTCTCTCAGGGCTGTGGCTCCTTCTCTGCAGGTTAGGATCTAATCCCTAACACCCTCCTTCCCCTAACTCCCCATCCAACCTCCCAGCCGTGGCCCTCAAAGCCCCGGCTCCCTCCCGAGCTCCCCACCCAGAAGCCACTGGCACCTTCGTGTCCCACAGTCACCGCTGACGCAACAGGTCCCACCCGAGCTCGTCATCTTCCCCAAACCTGCTCCTCCTCTCACGTTCGCTCTGCACGTAGGCACGTCCCAGGGAGGCCACCTCTAGACCTGTCTCCCCGTCCGGCGTCTGCCCTCGTCCCCACCGCTTCCTGCCTCCTCAACACCCACCTCCTCACGGTCTTCCTGTCCCCCAGCTCTTCCCCCACCCACGCCCCATCCTCCTCCTCCAAGATCTCTCTAAAGGTGTGCACAGGGAAAGAAGGGCTCTGGACCTGAACCCCAGCGGCAGTCCTTACACATGGGAACTCGGGGAGGGACCTCAGAGTGGTTCCCCACTTACTCATCTAACATGTCCCCAAGACACCCGGCAGCAGGACGGGGCAAAATGAAGCAGCCAGGGTCCCTGCCCTCGAGGAGCTTCGGTTACAGCAGGTTCGCGCCATAAATGCTGGGTGTGGATTGGTCGGAAGAGGGCTTTGGGGGAGGGTCAGGGAAGCTCCCCTGCGTTCACCTCTTAGAGCCCCAGGCTCTGTATCATCTCCTTTTTTTTTTTTTTAAGATATATTTTATTGATTTTTTTACAGAGAGGAAGGGAAAGGAATAGAGAGAAACATCCATCAGCTGCCTCCTGCACACCTCCTACTGGGGATGTGCCCGCAACCAAGGCACATGCCCTTGACCAGAACTGAACCTGCGACCCTTCAGTCCACAGGCTGATGCTCCATCCACGGAGCCAAACCTGAGCCAAACCGGTTAGGGCAGGCTCCGTATCTTAAAAATCGAGGACAAAACATTTATCTCGAGGGGTGGGGGCGGGTCATTTGATATCCCCATTCCAGAATTTCAGGGGGAATTCCGCCCCCCCCCCCACCTCCGCACAGATGCCCAGAGCATGCTTTGTGAATAAAAGAAACACAACATCCGCTCTCTCCTCCAGGTCAGGATACTGAGGACCCAGACCCGGGGCCACTTCCGGAATGTGACTAAGAGGCTGTACAAGGGTTACGCCCCGCGGGAGGCATCAGTCCCCCACAACCCCTCTGCCGGGCGGCCAGGGCAGGAGGGGCAGGTGCAGATGCCCCCAAGGCAGATGGAGAAGGGGCCGTGGGAGGGGCGCTGGGGTCAGCGCCACCTTCCCCTGGGCGGTGATTTCACTGGTCTGAAAGTGCTTGCACAGGTGTGCTGGGCGGGGGTGGGGGCTGGGGGGGTGGGGGGGGTGGGCAGGCTGGGGGTGAGATGCAGGCTCTCAGGGGCCGAGCCAGTGGGAGAAGATGGAGGCGGGGGAGGGGGGAGAAGGGGGGCCCAGGGACACTCACGAGAAAGCCTGGGAGTGCTGGATCCAATCCGAGCCCGGCAGGTGGAGCGCCCCGGCTCCGTTTCCGGGGGAGGCGCTCACCTGCCCAACCTGCACCCGGGTGAGCCCTGGGAGGGGGTGGGGAGGAGAGGGCGATCAACAACAGGTGTTTCCTAGGCCGGCGGCAGCTGATTGGCTGGCGGGGCACTCCTTCTCCAGCGGCGGCATTCCTGGGGAGGGAGGGCTTCTGTCAGCTGCTGCTAGGGCTCCGGCCGAATTCCCAGACCTGGGCCGCGGGAGAAAAGTCTCTGCACCAGCGCCTGCCCGCCCACCGGGGCCCTAACCCATCCCCCCAGCTCCAGCCCCATCGCAGATGTAGCCCCAGCGGCAGTTTCAAACCCTAACTAGAACTCCTAGCGCCAACCCCAGATCTTACCCCACATCTTAGCCCCAACCCCCAGCCTCCCTCATTTCCAAATCGAATTCCTGTCCCAGCTCCCAAACCCAACTCGGAAGCTTGGAACCTCAGCTCAGATTCCTCAGCTGACCCCAGCTCCAAATCCTGGGATGAGGTCCCGGACCCCACTCTCACCACTGTGCCAAGCCTTGCCTCCTGTTCCTGAATCCAGCCCCCAAATCCCAAATCTGGACTCAGCCCCAAATTCTTCAGCTGGTCCCTAAGCCCCAGTCCCTCCAGCCCTTGGCACTTTCCCTGGGACGAGGCCCCCACAAGCCCCCTCTCGGCTCATTCTCCTTCAAAATTCCACCCAGTGCCCTACTGTGGCCGGTCTGCCTGTCCTCACAACTTTTCCTCCCTCCTCCCCCGCCCCGGGGCTCCCGCTGTGGGGCAGGAGGAGGCAGATTTGAGCACAGGAAGGAAGGGATAAAGGCACTCCTGTGGGAAACAGGCGCTCCCTTGCTTAAAACACTTGCAGAATAAACTTCCAGATAAATGCCACACTCCTGCACTGGGCTCACAAGCCCCTGCGGCACACGCCAGGGCAGCTAATTGCCACTGGTCCCTGCCTTCCAGCCAGAGTGCATGTAGTTCAGTGCAGCATGCTCTGCCCTTCCGGTTAGTTCTTGAACCCAGAGTTCCGGCGGCCTGGGATATTTACCACGCCCCAGCCTCAGTCTGGCCAACAGGACTTCTTTTTTCTTTTTCTTTTTTAAATATATTTTATTGATTTTTTACAGAGAGGAAGGGAGAGGGATAGAGAGTTAGAAACATAGATGAGAGAGAAACATTGACCAGCTGCCTCCTGCACGCCCCCCCCCCCCCGGGGATGTGCCCGCAACCAAGGTACATGCCCTTGACCAGAATCGAACCTGGGACCTTTCAGTCCGCAGGCCGACGCTCTATCCACTGAGCCAAACCGGTCTCGGCTCAACAGGACTTCTTTAACCGAGATGTCACCTCCTCCAGGAAGCCCTCCCTGACTGCGAGTCTGGTGGAGGTGCCTCTTTGGTGCACCCGTGGTCCCTGTGCTTCCTCCACAACTGCCGACATTGCACGTGCTCTAATGTTCCTTATTCGCTTACCCGTTAGCCCCCACTCGGCATGTGGTCCCCAAAGGGTACAAGCGTATGCCCATTTTGCTAACCATCGCGGCCTCGGCAGCCAGCCCTGCGCGTGGCACATGGGCTGTAGTCAGCGAATGCTTGTTGAATGAACAGAAGTGCGAACTGACAGGGCTTTGGGCAGGGAGCATGTGAGAGGAAGCGCAAAAGCTGAGCTGCTCTGGGCCGTGAACGCCGTGGGGAGGTACCGGGTCCCCTCTGAGGTACTGACGGAGGGCTTTGAGGTATAACCGGACATGGTCAGGGCTCTGCTTCTAACAGGTGAGCCTGGCGCCACGCGCCACATGCGCTCTGGGTGGGCTGAGGCGGCTGCCCGGTGGAGCTGGTTGGGGGCTGTCACCCGCCTCCTGGACTGAAATCCTTGAAACGAATGCCTCTTGCGTTCTCTCCTCCCGAGGTGTTTGAAAGAGACGAGAAAACAAAACCAAAGTTACCTTCCCACTGGCAGCTCACCAAGGGCTTATGCTTGACCTGCCCACGCTTCTCTGCGCTCTGTGCTGTGGAGACGATTGGGGGTCAGTCCCAACCCGAGAGCAGTGCTGTCCGGGAGGAATTGTAACATGGGCCGCGTTTTAATTCAAGATTCCAGTAGCCAAGTTAAAAAAAAAAGTGAAAGGAAACCGACGCTACCACATTAAACTTGTTACTTAACCCCTAACTATTTTCACTGTAACATGCAAATGATTGAATGAGCTATGTCAGTCTTTCATTTTGTAAGAATTGTTGAAAATGAGCTGTGCACCGTAGACTAGCCCTGCTTCAAGCGCTCCCTCGCCCCACGAGGCTTGTGGACGATGCAGCTCTGGGCGGTTCTGTCCCAGGGAAAGGTTCGGGTAGGCTGCCTAGTGAGGGGCAGGGTCTGGGGGGAAGGGGAGGGAGCCACATGGGTTTGCCACTCTGCAAAACATTATAAAGGTGTCCCCTTCCCTGGGAGGAGCAGGGGAGCAGGGGGCCTGGAAGGCTAGCTGGCTGTGTGTTCCCCTCGCACTTGGCTGACATCTACTATGATTTATCCTCCTGGTCCCGAGGAGGGGCCAATCCCCGGCAGACCCGCAGTCCAGCTGTCCCAGGAAGAGCCGGGCAGGGAACTTGTGAAAATCCCCCTCCCTTTCCCCAATCCTGGTCCTGACGTGTCTTCTCTCTTACCTCTCACTCCAGATCCAGAGCAATGAGTGCCAGGGGGGTCCCACCTGGACACACGGACATACCCATGCTCACCTGGGTCCCACAGGCAGCACTTGGGGGCAGCTGGCTGGTGATGGCTGCCCACACTGTATGTGGGGAGGAAAGATGGTCACTGATGCCAGGACCTCCTGTGGGGCAGGGTCTTCGGTGCTGGGAGAACAGGGTGGCAGAGGAGGCTCAGCTGGGAACCCACATGGTGTGGCCAGAGCTGATGCTGACTCTAGACCAGGGGTGGGCAAACTTTTTGACTCCAGGGCCACAATGGGTTCTTACACTGGACCGGAGGGCCAGAACAAAAGCAACCTGACCATGCTGGCACTCTCATCTTGGGCTGCTGGTGAAGGAGCGGAGGGGAGAGCAAGAGAACCCTCCACTCTTTCGGCTCCGAGGGCCGTAGTTTGCCCACGGCTGCTCTAGAAGAAGGGCAGGAAAGCCCCTGGCGGTCTGGGGCCCAGGCAGAGGGCAGCCTCCGAAGGCACCCGCGGTCACCCCAGCATTGCACGGGTCCCCAGAGCTCCGTGAGGGACTGCAACCAGAAGAATGAGAGTGGAGTCCATATGCCAACGCCTCTGGCCGCTGGAGTGGCCAGCAAGGTTCCTAGGGCTGCGGGAGGAGGGCTGCCAGGCCCTCTCAGTGAGGCGTCAACTGGCCGAAGAGACACAGTGAAAGAGGCAGTGGCACCGTGAGGTGAGACCCTCCCCATGGGTCAGCATAGGCCACGTGGACGGAGGTCTCAGGCGCAGCAGCCGCCCAATCAGTGCCACCCAACAGGTGGATGTAGGGGAGCACAGGAGGCAGAACGAGGAGAGGTAAGCAAGATTAATCCTCTGGCCCCGGCTTTGCTAGAAGAAGCTGTGCGCACCTTGTGCAGCTGAGAAGACACCTGGCGGACGCGCTGGCCCCAGGGCCAGGTCCTGTGGTGGCGGCTCTGCATGGCCCGGCTTTCTCCTCCCCTCCCTCCCCCCCACCAGCTGGGCCACAGCCAGCCTCGGGCTTAGGCAAGCTAGCCGGCAGGTGTTGGTGCCTTTTCCTTCTGGGCCGGACTCTCCACGTGTCACACTCCTAAGACCGCCAGCACTTGGCCCAGTGCTCTGTTTGGACGCGTCTCCGGGGCAGGCTTAAGATCACGGGATGTGGAGGCCACTGGGGAGACGGCCTGCAGTCCTGGCTCCATCGCCTGACCCTGCGCTGGTGACTGCATTCCTCCTTGGTTTGGGTTTCCCCATCTGTAACCGAAGGCTCATCTTATAGGGGAAATGTGATATCTTGATTCAAAGGCATTTTTAAAATATATATATTTTATTATTATTATTTTTTTTATAGAGAGAGAAAGGGAGCTGGATAGAGAGTTAGAAACATCAATGGAAGAGAAACATCGATCAGCTGCCTCCTGCACACCCCCTACTGGGGATGTGTCCGAAACCAAGGTACGTGCCCTTGACTGGAATCGAACCTGGAACCTTTCAGTCTGCAGGCCGACTCTCTATCCACTGAGCCAACCAGTTAGGCATTTTTAAGTTGAAAAGTCTGTCATTTGAATGTTGCTACTTCATAGCCACAGTGAATTCATTTCCTTCTGGCCCTGAGAAGGGCCCGTTTTTTTTTTTTTTTTTTTTTTTGTGTGTGTGTGTGTGTGTGTGTGTGTGTGTGTGTGTGTGTGTGTGTGTGTTTTGGCATGTTCCTTCTTACTGGGTCTCTCTGCCCCCTCCTCCTCTCCCCCCGCCCCAGCTTCCCTTGCTTGGACAACTCCCTCTGGTCCTGAAGTCAGGATTCACTTCTCTGCATCTCCACCGCCACCATGCTGGTTCCAGCAGCTGTCCTCTTTCGTGTGGTCAGGCATAGTGTCCCCGGCTCCACTATTAGGTCCTGTGACCCACCCTGGTACCCAATGAACTTTAAACTCCAACAGAGCCTTGCCCCCAGGGAACGAGAGCCTGGAAGGAGAGGCAGCACCTGCAACTGAACGGATCTGTCACAGAAGGTTATGAAAGGAAGCCATGCGGGAATGTAATTTTTTTTTTTTGGGGGGGGGAGAGGGCAGGGTCGGGACAGTCCCCCAACGTTTCAGTTATCATCTGAAGGATGAGAGGAAGTGTGGAAAGACCTGGAGGCAGGGAAGAACTTGGCCTTTTGGAGGAATGGGAAGGAGGCCCGTGTGTCAAGAGCCCGGGAGGTGGTGGGGAGGGACTCTCCGTGGCTCAGCACTGGCCTCTGTGTGTGCCTCCACCGCCCTGCGCCACCTGCCCTGCTGACCTCCCCAAACTCATTCTGAGTCGTTTCCTCTACAAAGGTCCAGGCAAGGCTGGCGGGGAATGGAGAAGTCCGACCCCCAGAGAGCCCGTCCACCCAGCGTGGCTGTCTGTGGTCCTAGTGCGGGGATCTCTCAGGCTGCCCGAGCGTTGTCCTGCTTCCTGGGCCCGGTCCGGAGGAGATGAGCTGGCCACTGTGGCAGGTGAGGGCGGGGTGGGGTGAGGAACTGCCAAGGAGAGAGAGTCCCATGTACACTTTGCTTTGCAGCCTCTGCCCTGTGCCTTCTTTCTGCTCTTCCCAGCCCCAAGGAGAGACCTGCCAAGTGTGACGGCCAGGCCTCGGCGCTCACTGGGGAAACTAACCCAAGAGCAGTGCCCAGAGCAGATCGGGGGAGCTGGGGAGATGCTCTGGGGACAGGGTATTAGAACGGTGCCTGGTCTCCGAAGGTGGGAGGACAGGGCTGTCTGGGTATACTGCTTTGCTCTTTTTTTAAAAAAAAATATTTTATTGATATTTTACAGAGAGGAAGGGAGAGAGATAGAGAGCTAGAAATGTTGATGAGAAACATCGACCAGCTGCCTCCTGCACAGCTCCTACCGGGGATGTGCCCGCAACCAATGCACATGTCCTTGACTGGAATCGAACCTGGGACCTTTCAGTCTGCAGACCGACGCTCTACCACTGAGCCAAACAGGTTCCGGCTGCTTTGCTCTTTAGTACATAAAAACGGCCTTTTCTGGTATGTGTGGCTGGGTACCCAGAATGGGTCCCAGAGGAAGAGGTGTCCCCCAGAATTGCAGGCGGGGGTTGGGGGGGGTGTAGGACCTTGGGGAACAAGTCTCGAGTGGCATGGAGGTGAGAGAAATAAGGGTGACGCTTGGCTTCTAATCCTAACAGCAGGGTCAGAAGACGAGGGGCACTGAGGGAACTTTGCCCTGTTCTTTCTTTTACTCCCATCTCTACACAAATCCCCAGAAAACCTCCTAAAGGAGGACAGACAGAGGAGGCTGTGTCGGGTCCTGTTCTGGCTGGCGGGGGAGAAAGCCAGGTCAGACACGCGGGCAGTGACTCTTAAAAGGGGAGCAGGGAGCCCATCTGAGGGGCCCAGAGAGGGACGTGGTGGCAGGAACCAGCTCCCAGTTCAGGGTGATTTCCACAGGGAGAGGTGGCTTTGGATGAGCTGGAGACACCCCCAGTCTTCAGAGTCCCCCCCTTTCTCTCCTTCCTTCCCCAGCGCCGGGGCTAAGCAAAGCGTTGGGACACAGTTGTGGGCAAACACCTTTATTCTGGCCAAGTCTCAAACTCCCCGGGGCAGGAGGGAGGCTGGGGCGGTGAGTGCTGCGGGGACGGCAGCCCGGAGTGGGCCCGGGGACAGATGCGCAGCGCTTCCTCTAGTGCGGCTGGAGGTGGCTCCCCGGAGGGAGTCACTTGTTGGGCACCTCAGGGCCCATCTTGGCCATAGAGTGAATCCTCGTCCCGATGGAAGGAAGCCGGACTCCGGTGATGGCGTGGAACCCTGGGACCTGCTCCTGTTCTTGGATCTGGTCTCTGAGGCGTTGGATTTCTCGGCGTTGCATTTCAATAATTCTCCCAGTTTCCTTTTGCTCGTTCAGTCTCACGGTGGGACCGGCGTGGTGTGTGGCCTCGCTGGGCCCTGTAAGGGACAGAGCAGGATGAATGCAGGCCTGTCATCGGGCTGGAGCATGTCCTCCCTCCCTCCCTCCCTCCCTCCCTCCTCAAAGTTTTTTAAAAAAAATATATTTTATTGATATTTCACAGAGAGGAAGGGAGAGCGATAGAGAGGTAGAAACGTCAATGAGAGAGAAACATCGACCAGCTGCCTCCCGCACAGCCCCCACTGGGGATGTGCCCGCAACCAAGGTACATGCCCTTGACCGGAATCGAACCCGGGACCCCTCAGTCCGCAGACCGACGCTCCACCACTGAGCCAAACCGGTCTCGGCAAGCCTCCTCAAAGTTTTATTGAGCACGTACGCAATCCCAGATGCTAGGGACACAAGATGGAGACGTGAAGAGACACACTTGAGAGTGATAGCCAAATGCGGAGCATGACCTCAGCCCAGCACCTCTCCTGAGCCCCAGGCTGCTGGCCTTGAGGCCCCTCATTCTCCCATCCCCCACCCCAATCAGGGGGGCGCTGTCCTGTTGAGTTGGTTGGCTTCTAAACCTCCAGCGCTCCTCCTCGGGTAAAAGCCCTGCTTCTGGAGACAGACCCCTCCCTGCCCCTCCTGATGTGGCCTCTCATTCACGTTCCTTGAGGACTTTCCCTTCACTCTCCCGTCCCCCGTCATCCTCAGATGCTGCCATCATCCCTGGGCAAAGCTGGTGTCCATCAGGGGCCAGGGCTCATCCATTACCTAGCCACATAGGCTGGACCCTCAGCAGGAAATGTCCTTGGCGTCCACGGTATGTTAGCGCCCACTCCGGTAGTTTCCCCTCCCTTAGCACACACGAGGTCTCCACCCTCCCATCATGACCTCTCTCTCTTCCTGCCTTGTGCTCAAAGGCATCTGTTCTTTGACTGAGTTTGGACCTCTTCTTCCTTGGACACCTCTATTTCTTACCTACCAAATGGGATCTTTTTACATTTACTCCCTTTTCTGTCCAGTTAGATCAATTTAAAATAACATCAAAAAGAATAAAATACTTAGAAATAAACTTAACCAAGGAGGCAAAAGACATTTACATTGAAAAGTGCTAAAAAAATAAAAATAAAAAAGGAAAGTACTCTTCTCTTATTCTACAAAGCCACTGTAATCAAAACAGCCCGGTATTGACATAAGAACAGACATATAGATCAATGGAACAGGACAGAGAACCCAGAAATAGACCCAAGCCATTAAGTTCAATTCATATTTGACAAAGGAGGAGAGAGTCTCTTCAATAAATGGTGTTGGTAAAATTGAACAAATACATGCAAACAACAACAACAAAACACTAGACCACCAACGTACACCATATACAAGAATAAAGCCAAAATGGATAAAAGACTTAAATGCATTCGTAAGTTGTGAAACCATAAAAATCCTAGAAGAAACCATAGGCAGCAAAATCTCAGACATCTCTCATAGCATTATGTTTACAGATACATCTCCTAAGGCAAAGGAAATTAAGGAGAAAATGAACAAATGAGACTATATCAAAATAGAAAGCTCTGCACAGCAAAAGAAACCATCGACAAAAGGAAAAGAGAGTCCACTGTATGGGAGAACCTATTTGGCAACGATACAGCTGATAAAGGGTTAATGTCCAAAATATATGAGGAACTCATACAACTTAACAGAAGGAAGACAAACAATCCAATTAAAAAATGGGCAAAGGACCTAAATAGACACTTCTCCGAATAGGACATACAGATGGCCAAGAGAGATATGAAAAAAATGCTCAAAGTCACTAATCATCAGAGAGATGCAAATCAAAACAATAGGTACCACCTCACACTTGTCAGAATGGCTACCATCGACAAATCAACAAATGACAAGTGCTGGTGAGGATGTGGAGAAAAGGGGACCCTAGTACACTGCTGGTGGGAATGCAGACTGGTGCAGCCACTGTGGAAAAACACTATGGAGTTTCCTCAAAAAATTAAATATTGAACTGCCATTTGACCCAGTGATCCCTTCTAGGAATATATCCTAAGAAACCCGAAGCACCAACCAGAAAGAATATATACATCCCTTTGTTCATAGCAGCACAATTTACAATGGCTAAGATCTGGAAACAGCCCAAGTGCCCATCAGGAGATGAGTGGATCAAAAAGCTGTGGTGTATTTATACCATGGAATGCTATGCAGCAGTAAAGAAGAAGAATCTCTTACCCTTTGAGACAGCATGGAGGGATCTGGAGAGTATCGTGCTAAGTGAAATAAGTCAGTCAGAGAAAGACAAGTATTACAGGATCCCACTCATGTGGAATCTACGTGACAAAATAAACTGATGAAGGGAGTGAATCCAGAGACATGGAAGCATGGAACAGAGTGCGGAATCTCAGAGGGAAGGTGGGGGGGAGATAAACAACCAAAGACCTTGTATGTATATATGCATAACTCATGGACACAGAAAACAGGGTGCGGAAGGCCAGGGGTGAGGGGGATTGGTGGTGGTGGTGGTGATGGGAGGTCTGGAAGGGGTCAACTGGGGGGGAAAAGGGGACATATGTAATATTTTCAACAATAAATGTTTATTTTTAAAATAAAGAAAAATAAAAGTTACAATGATAGAAGAATTGAGCTGGCAGTGAATTGTTTTTTTAAAGATAAAAAAATTATGTTTTTTTATTGTATAGAAATGCAACTGATTTTTGTGTGATGATTTTGTATTTTATAATTGGAATTTTTGACCCTTTGCATGAAATCTCCCCTTATTTTCTTTGGAAGGCTAACATTTAATGATGATGGCCCTGTTGAAGGTCTATCGTTTTTTTTTTTCAATCCTTACCCGAGGTTACTTTTTAATTGATTTTTAGAGAGAGTGGAAGAGAAAAGGAAAAACAGAACTATCAATGTGTGAGAGAAGAAACACATCAATTGGTTTCCTCCTGCAAGTGCCTTGACCAGAGAGGAGCCTGCAACCGAGGAATAGGCCCTTGGCTGGAATCTAACCCAGGACCCTTAGGTCTGCAGGCCAATACTCTATCCCTTGAGTCAAACCAACTATGGATGGTAAGGGTCTATCTGTAACCATTCTATTAGATTCTGGGCGGATCAAATAACTTTTTAAAATGACCCTTTTGTTTCCAGGCCCACTTTACTCCCACCTCCAGAGATGCCAGCTCCTGCTAATTTCTGAGCCTTTTGCGGGTTCTGTGATTAGGTTTCCTCTAGTTTTCCCAAACCTGGCTTAGGGGTCAGGTTTCTTGTGCCCATGAAGTAGAGTTACCACTCATGTATCCATTTCCAGCTTTCTTATCCCCCCCCCTTTTTTTTTTTAGATCTTATGGTTTACTTGTGCTATTTTAGTAGGTTTTTAATTAACCATCTTTAATTAGAAGTTCGAATGATGTGGTTTTAGTAACTGAAAACAAGCAGATGCGTCTAGCAGACCTGTTAGTTAATTGTGTGAATAAAAACTTAATAATAAATGCTGGCAACACTAAAATGGTGGTTTGGAGATGACAACCTCTCCTGTTTGGATAAAAAATTCTTAAAAGCCAACCAAACTGGTCAATTCCTTAAACAACTTAAGATTCTTGTAAATTTTGAGTTAACCTGTCTTGGTGAGCCCATGTTCAAAGTCAGAGATTTGACTTAGGCTGTTCATGATCAAGGTAGGCAGTTGGTAATATATGTCTCCAACTGTTATGAACTATGAATATCTCCCATGAGAAAACTATATTACATGTGTGCTATGAGGTTTGCTTTGTTTCTAAAGTACAAAAATTTTTTTAGATGTAAATTATTCTCAGGATATTTTTCCTTACATGATATTCTTCTACTGTCACCCCCTTTTTTACTTTAAATAATAGAAGACTTGGAAATTTTAGTGTAGTCTTGATAACTTTTACATTTTAATTATTTGCACTACACTATGACTGCTTTAGGTTCATAACATGTTGTGCAATTTTACCATGAGACGCTCTGCCAATAAGAATTTTTGTTAATACTATAGGAACAGCCGAAACCGGTTTGGCTCAGTGGATAAAGCATCAGCCTGCGGACTGAAAGGTCCCAGGTTCAATTCAGGACAAGGGCATGTACCTTGGTTGTGGGCACATCCCAGTATGGGGTGTGCAAGAGGCAGCTAATCGATGATTCTTTCTCATCAATGTTTCTAACTCTCTATCCCTCTCTCTTCCTCTCTGTAAAAAAGAGCAATAATATACATATTTTAAAATATTATAGGAACAGCTTTTTGTATAGTACACTCAGTTTTTCTAGAATATTCATTTATTTCCATTAGCCACATTGATTTCCTCTGAGAAATTGGCTACTATTCATCTGTCAAACTCAACACTCTAGAAACAATTTTATTTACCATGTGTGTATTAGTGGAAATGATTATTTGCCTTCTTGAGAAGGGCCTGAGAATTCCTGCTACTAGGCTGGACTTGGACATTAAAAATCCACTTGCCCACACCATGTGTACAAGGCCTCTCAAATAAGTCTTGTTGCAGTGAGAGGGCAGCTGCTGTCAGCCACGTCTCTGTCTGTTACCTGGGTCCCAATTTGAGCTGTGCATGGGAAGCGAGGCAGCCATAGGGGCAGGAGACCTCCCTCAGAATGGAAGAAGGTTCAGGTGCCTGCCACTTTGCAGGAGGGGTGGTAAGGGTCTGTGCCCCACCTCTGTTGACCCCCAAGTTCTCTCCTGATGGCCCCTCTGCAACTGTGCCTGTCTTAGGTTGTTCTTTTCCTGAGGAATCTTACCTGTCTCTGGCTAACCAGCCATCCTCCCGGGCCAAGCAGGGATATGTGAGGTTTAGTTCTGTCTCCTTGGTGACCTATTCCTCCATGGGCCCCACACCCAGCACCTGCCTCGGGAACCCCTCACCTGCTGGCGAGGCCCAGGCATTGATCTCATATTTTTGGGACCCCATGTTTCTTCTCCAGAGAGGGCCCAGCTTCCCCCACTGGGCGGGCAGGAGATCCATGGTGACAGCCACCTTGATGCTTCAGTCTCAACATGAACTGAAAGGTCAGGCAACAGTTGTGGGCACCTGGACCACGAGAAGAGGTTCATTTTTGGCCAAAAGGGCAAGACCAGCCAATATAGAATGCTCAGGTGCCTTCTCAGGGGGCCCTCTGCATAGTGGAAGGGATGAAGTCCTTTCATGGTTTTTTTTTTTCAATTATTAAAATATATTTTATTGATTTTTTTACAGAGAGGAAGAGAGAGGAATAGAGAGCTAGAAACGTCGATGAGGGAGAAACATCAACCAGCTGCCTCTTGCACACCCCCTACCGGGGATGTGCCCGCAACCAATGTACATGCCCCTGACCGGAATCAAACCCAGGACCTTTCAGTCCGCAGACCGACGCTCTACCACTGAGCCAAACCGGTTTCGGCTTTCATGTTGTTTTTAAATTGCTGCCAGACATTCAAAGGGTTGGTTTGTATGTTTGCTTGGGATAATTGTACAATATGATGTTGTAATTCTAAAATATCTAGAGCTGAATTACCTTTGTCTCCAAGCATCAACAATATATATATATATATATAATAAAATAAATGATTTTTTATTGATACCCAGTGGTGGGAGATACTATTATAGGTAATGGAGATAACCTAAATCTGGGGGAAATTATAATGACCTTGTAGAATAATATCATGTAAGGATATTCTTTGCTCTAGGCTATGGCAATTCCATTTTAAACTGGCTGTCAATTTCTTTTTGTATAGACAAGGTCTTTGTTTCATTTTCTATACCTCTCCCAGGAGGAAGTAATGATGGTCCCTTCCTTTGGTGTCCTCACCAGCCAGAAACTTCTGTTTAATTTTACACACAAAGGAGCAGTGGTTTAATTTTGTGTCATACAGAAGGGGAGCTGGGTGGTGACCTCTATGTAATTATACTTCCTCCTGGATGACCAAGGTGTTTGGAATCATCAGTGACTACTTTGGGCAGGAGGGTCAGCCCAGGTAAGGGCTTCCGCCCATGAAGGATTAGGAACATAGGTCCAGAAATACTTACCCAATAGTCGCAGGTTATATTACCGTACAGCTGATGCCTGCTAGCATGGCAGTAAAGGTGTTCTCAGGTGTTCTTGGGGTTCCGGTTATGAGGTTTTCTTTGTTTAAAAATAACACATGGTGGGTGTGGGGGCAATTGCTGAGGGGTAGGGACACCAATGAAGCAAGAGTGACAGAAATTGATGCTTGTTGAAGTTGGGGGATAGATTCATTAGACTTTTCTCTCAATTTCTGAATATGTCTGAAAATGTCCATGATTGTAATAAGAATACCATAGATAGATATATCATACCCATCCTGAGGATGTCTCAGTGAATTATTTGCTAGGACTCTCAGGCATATTTGTTTTAAAAAATATTTTATTGATTTTTTTTTTACAGAGAAGAAGGGAGAGATGAGCTAGAAACATCGATGAGAGAGAAACACTGATCACCTGCCTCCCACCCCCACCCACCCCCAACTGAGGATGTGCCCACAACTAAGGTACATGCCCCTGACTGGAATCAAACCTGGGAACCTTAAGTCCGCAGGCCAATGCTGTATCCACTGAGCCAAACCAGTCATGGCCAAAATGTTTTTTTAAAGTGAAGTTTTGCAATTGTCAAATGCCTGGTCTTTGTAATACATTTGCTCTTACGTCATTCTTCAGATCTGATAGTGCCACTCAGAGAGTTTACTATTGTGTTAATTTCTCATCAACTCTAAGGACAAGGGCACAGAAGATACACACATAAACTCTATCTATCTATCTATCTATCTATCATCATCTATCTATATCTATCTATCTATCTATCATCTATCTATCTATCTATCTATCTATCTATCATCTATCTATAAATATAGTTTAAGACTCACAATAAGTTGTGAAAATAGTACAGAGAGTTCTTTTGTGTCCTTCCACTACCTTTCCCCCAATGGTAGTATCTCATATAACCACAGTGCATGAGACAACTCATATTTGAAAGACCCAGTCCTCAGCAATGGGATGTTTTGTCAAGGTTCCTAAGCTTTTTTTTTTTTAATGCTTTTAAAAAAAATAAATCTTTATTGCTCAGATTATTACAATTGTTCCCCCCCCCATAGCTCCCTTTCACTTGGTTCCCACCCCCCCTTCCCTTACCTCCCCCTTTCACCCCCCTCCCGCCATTGTCCTCATCCATAGGTGTACGATTTTAATCCAGTCTCTTTCTGCATCCCCCACACCCCTTTAACCCTGATAATTATCAATCCACTCCCTTTCTTTGCCCCTGATTCTATTATATTCACCAGTTTATTCTGTTCCTCAGATTTTTAATTCACTTGATCTTCTTCCTCTTCTTAAATAATACCTTTCAGCATTTCATATAATACTGGTTTGGTGGTGATGAACTCCTTTAACTTTTTCTTATCTGTGAAGCTCTTTATCTGCCCTTCAATTCTGAAGGATAACTTTGCTGGATACAGTAATCTTGGTTGTAGGTTCTCACTACTCATCACTTTGAATATTTCTTGCCACTCCCTTCTGGCCTGCATAATTTCTGTTGAGAAATCAGCTGATAGTCGTATGGGTGCTCCCTTATAGGTAACCAACTGCTTTTCACTTGCTGCTTGTAAGATCTTCTTTTTGTCTTTTGCCCTTGGCATTTTAATTATGATGTGTCTTGGTGTGTCCCTCTTTGGATTCCTCTTGTTTGGAGTTCTGTACGCTTCCTGTACTTGTAAGTCTATTTCTTTCACCAGGTGGGGGAAGTTTTCTGATGTTATTTCTTCAAATATATTTTCAGTATCTTGCACTCTCTCTTCTTCTGGCACCCCCATAATTCTGATGTTGGTATGCTTGAAGTTGTCCCAGAGGCTCCTTATACTATCTTCAACTTTCTGGATTCTCTTTTCTTCTTGCTTCTCCAGAGGAGTGTCTTTTGGCTCTTTGTATTCCGACTCATTGACCTGATTCTTGTGTTTCTCCATTCTGCTGTTGGATCTCTGCATAATATTTTCCAATTTAGTCAGTTTATGTTTAATTTTTAGTTGGGTCTCATGAAATTTATCGGCCTTTTCTAGGAAATTCTTGCATAACCTTATAACCGTGGTTTTGAACTCTATATCCTCCATCTCTTTCATTTGAGATCTATTTCCTTGTCTCGGCATTTTTGCTGCTTCCCAGAGTTGGTAGGATGGCTTTGTGTGTTTGGTGTCCTATATGGCCCAGTGAGTCAGCCTCCTCAGTTACCTGAGGTAGACACTCTTGGTGCTCCCCTTTGTGGACTGCGTGTACAGCCTTGTTGTAGTTAAGTCTTGATTGTTGTTGGTACCCCTGGGAGGAACTGACCTCCAGGCCAATTGGATGTGAGCATCAGTTGTATCTACTCTGGGATACCTTTTGTATTGGAGATAGTCTTATAGAAGCAGACTTGAAAAATTGCAGAAGCCTCTGTGCTCAGCTTAGATGGGGTGAAGTCTCAGGCCTGAGCTGACAGTCTGGGCTTCCTGTCAGCCCTGCCCTTGTGCACTTGCCTGAGTTTCCACCTGACCTCTGCCTTCCGAGGCTCCCTTGAGTTTCTGCCTGACCATCTCAGATTCCCCGCGCAAGAGCATGGATGCCCCAAGGGCTTGCCTGGAATTGGGTTGGGCCTCTGTAGTCTGAGGCTTTTGACTCCTTCCACTATGGAGAGGCAGCAGCAACCTCCGTGGTCAGTCCTCTGCGTATACTCACTCTCATGCGACTGTAGACCCTGCCCGCTATGGCTCCCTGCTCTCCCGGTCTCCCAGTCTCTGAGTCTTTGGGTGCCTTTCTCACCCATATCAGCCTGGATCCATGGGGTTTTGGCCAGGGTTGGGGTTCGGTACAGTCGGAAAGGGTTCAGTGCAATTGGGAATTCCTTTCCCCTCCCGTCAGCCACACATTCGGCCACACTTCCTCTCTGCACAAGAGCGTCTCCCTACCTCAGTGCTTTGCGGCTCCCAATCTGATCTATGAGCCTCTCTCCTTCTTTCTAGTTGTAGATTTCCCACTCCGCCAGCTTTCCTGTGTTTTTGGATGAAGTCCGTTGTGATTTTAGTTGTTTTTGAAATTGTTGTACAAGGTGGCAGCTTAGGTGCTTACCTAGGCCGCCATCTTGAGCCAGTTCAAGGTTCCTAAGCTTTATTCCTGAATGTAAACCACCAGGACACAATATACCTGAACCATGTTGGCTTAATTTTCCACAGAAATGCCCTACCCTCTTGATTTTTATTGACTATCCAGGTAAGAAATGGACACCTAAAGAATGTGGGTTTTTTTAAATTGCCTGAAAACCTACAATTATAGACTATCAATTATATTATTCAACATGCCTTTCATAAGCTTTTTGTGCAAGTTAGTACCAGAGAAAGGTTTCTTTCTCCAGAAAAAGAAAATTATTTTATCCATAAATGAAAACTATGTAAATAATCATATTTCTTTGTTACCCATTTTGCCTTGGTTGTCAGAAATTAGAGGAACTTTAGGATATAATTACAGTCATAACTCATTTACAATTTCTAATATCATCTCCCCCTCTCCCTTTAAATAGTCTCTGATTTTTTAATGTGTCTTTAATTATACAGGTCTTCCATCCCTTATCCATAGTTCTAAGAGGCACAAAGCTCTAAAAATGAAATGCATTTTAAAATTATGAAGTGTAGTATAAATATTCAGCTGTTTCACAAAAGAAACACTGTTCTAGGGCTTCCATTTAATATACAGTATACAGTATGCTCTAAGACAGTGTTTCCCAGGGGTACGGGAAGAGTTTGGTGGGGATATGCACTGCACTGTGCTTAGCTGCTCCTAATTCTATGTTCTCATGAGTCAAGTCAAGACAGTCTTGTGAGGCATGAGATGGTCCGGTGTGCAACTAAATATTGTTTATAATATAACTTTTATTTTATTATGGATAATTTTATTTTTCATTTATTATTATTTTGTGCATGTACCAAAAAAATAAAAAATAAATATATTTTTATTATTATTAAAATACATCCATTTTTTTTTTACGAGGGGTATTCAGCGTTACGAAAATTATAGAAGGGGTATACATATGTCAAAAGTTTGGGAAACACTGCTCTAAGACAATGATTTTCAACGAGTGTGCTACAAGAATTTTTAAACATGCAATACTTGACTATTTAGTTAGGGCCACTGATCTCTTTTCCCTTCGATTGTCAAATAAAAGAAATGACAAGAGCCAACAAAATAGCTGTCTAGTGTGAATAAATCAAAATTATCCCTATTTTTTTTTGGTCAGATCAGCAAAATATACTAGTATATATTTTTGATGGGCCAAAGAATTTTAGTAGTTTCTGCATGCCAGGAGATGAAAAAAGGTTGAAAATCGCTGCTCTAAGATCTGAAAGATTCTGACACTGTGGCTAACTCTAAGGATTTTTGACCTGAGTATATCTGAATGTGATAGGTCCTCACAGACCCTTTAGAGAGAAGACGTGTGGCATGAGAGGCTCCCAGAAGGCCATGGGGTAGATGTGACCTGACACCAGAGGACACTTAGGAGAGGCGACCTCGGAAGCCAAAGGGTGACCTTCCCATGGCTGCCATTGGTTTGTTTGTCCTAATGTCCATCTCCTTCAGCCACCGGGGACAGTACCTGCTTCTGAAGCCTCTTGTTGTTGGAGTTTCTTGGTCGGTTTCAGAGCTGCTTCAAGGTCATAGACCTGGGAGCGGGTGAACTTCAGCTCCCTGCGGAGCTCATTAATCTCCTTGATGAGGGAGACATTTTCCTGCATAAGAGGAGGGAAAGAGAGTGAATATGGATGAGTGATCAGTGGGCGCAGGGCATGCCCTGGCTAGGGGCCCAGGGTGTGGGGAGTGGGTGGGGCTGGTCCTGAACCCAGATTAATTATCTGGTGCCTCTATTGGGGTCTGAGTCTTTGTCCTAGCTCATGGCTCAGCCTCTTGAGACATCAGCTAACTTACCTTCAGGTGGACTCTAGCAACATGAGATACAGACAGTACACACAATTTCCATCCATCCAGGCTCTTTCCAACACCAATAGCGACAACACTTTTCTAAGAACTTCATATGAATTTAATGTATCGAATTATTATTATTATTATTACCCTGTAAGTAGATTCTATTATAATCACAACTTTACAAAAGAGGCAACTGAGGCTCAGGAAGGTTATGTAACTTGTTCAAATTACATAGATAGTAAGTGACCGTGTCAGGATTCTGAGCCTGACAGCCTGGCTCCAGAGTTATAAGCTCTTAAGTACTGTGCTGTCCTTGACTCATTTCCCCCACCCTGCCCCCCATTAATTGTTGAGCCCATGTTTATAGGGCATTTGCCACGTCTCTGAGATGTAGACAGAAAAAGACATGGTTTCTTCCTCCCACAGCATACTGTTTAGTTAGGAACCCAGAAAAGTATGTGGATAATTAACATTTGCAACATCCATCTGAAGCTCACTTCTCTTGTGTTTGATAATATCCATCCATCCACCCACCCATCCAACTACCCATCCATGCATCATCACCCATCCCATCTGCTTGAGTGCCGATTATGTGCCAGGCACTGCGCTGACCCTGAGCTATACAGAAAGTGAGACCCGGTTTTGAGGAGGCGGAGGTTTCGTGGGGGACCTGGCACAGTGCAATGCGTGGCTGCCCTGCTGAGATGCAGGAGGGGGCGCCGGGCACAGGTGCGTAGCTCTGCCTGAATGACCAGGGTGGATTCCTGGGGATAGGTCCGTGGGCGGAGGCTTGAAGGAGCTGCCAAGGAGAAGATGGTAAGGGGGTCCCAGGCAACTGGAACAGCAGGAGAGAGGCACAGAAGTAGGACAGGCGGGCGGGCGCCTAGCAGCAGTTCTGCATCCTGGAACACCAAGTGAGAGAGGGGAGTGGCAAGGAGTGAGGACAAAGAGCCTGCTGGGCGCCGGGTGGTGGGGGCTCTGCCCCTGGGAACTCTCTTCCCTTCCCACACCTCACATCACTGCCTTCCTTTTCATACTCAGCCCGAGGGCAGCAAGGGTGGCTCTGCAGAGGTGTCCCCTTCACCACGGGCCCAGAGAGACACTGGCCATTTTGCTCTGAGTCCACAGCCTCCAGGACTTGGCTTGTCTACAGCAGCACCTCCCATAGATCACACAAAGGAACCGCCTGAGGATCCTGTTAAATGCGGCTTCGGACTCTGTAGGTCTGCAGATAGTTCTGCAAGTCTCCATTTCTAACCAGCTCCTAAGGCAGTGGTTCTCAACCTTCCTAATGCCGCCACCCTTTAATACGGTTCCTCATGTTGTGGTGACCCCCCAACCATAAAATTGTTTTCTTTTTAAAAAATATATTTTATTGATTTTTCATAGAGAGGAAGGGAGAGGGATAGAGAGCTAGAAACATCGATGAGAGAGATAGATCGACCAGCTGCCTCCTGCACACCCCTCACTGGGGATGTGCCCGCAACCAATGTACATGCCCTTGACCGGAATCGAACCTGGGACCTTTCAGTCTGCAGACCGACGCTCTATCCACTGAGCCAAACCGGTTTCGGCCATAAAATTATTTTCGTTGCTACTTCATAACTGTAATTTTGCTACTGTTATGAGTCGTACTGTAAATAGCTGTTTTCTGATGGTCTTAGGTGACCCTGCTAGCTACGCGACCCACAGGTTGAGAACCGCTGCTGTAGAACCTAAGACCATCAGAAAACACAGATATTTATATTACGATTCATAAGAATAGCAAAATTAGTTATGAAGTAGCAACAAAAAATAATTTTATGGTTGGGGGTCACCACAACATGAGGAACTGTATTAAAAGGTCGAGGCATTAGGAAGGTTGAGAACCATTGTCCTAAGAGATGCTGCCGCCCGTCTGTGAGCCAGGCCATCAGTGGGTAGCAAGGCCTGGCAGGTCTGACTACCAAAAAGGTCAATGCGGGCCAACCCTACACGGAACAGGCTTGCGCCGGGAGCAAGCTGTGCGCCCACAGGGGGCAAGGTGAGTGTGGAGCCTGAGCCCAGAGAACGGGGTGGTCCCAAGCACTGTTCTCAGAGTGCTGACAGCACGTCTGGGTTATGGGGACATGCCCGCGGAGCCCAAGAGGAACACCCCATCGTAGTCTTTCCCCCCCAGAACATCTTTGTCTGAGCATGTCAAACACACCTTCCGATTTTCAGGGTATCACTTAATTTCAGTGTTCCTCTTCCCTCCCTCGTGGATGAGGTGCCCAGCCACTGCCGACCACCTGTTCTCAGGCGAGGCCCTCTGCCTGTCTTTGCATAGTCAGCAGCCTTTCTCCATCTGATCGTTTACCCTCTTAACCCACCCAGGCCTGGGTGATGAACCGGCCACACTTTCTCCCAGGTGCTCGCCAGTGAAAGTCTCTGCCAGCCCAGTATCCCCCGTCCCTCCCCCCCCCCCCACTTCTCTACGCTGACTTTGTATCATGACACGATCAATTAAATGTGTACTGGTATTTATGGGGTTCTAAGACCTTGGACTCTGCCTTGCCCGTAGAAGTGCTCCATAAATATTTGTGGAATGGGTAGGCAAATGAATAACGAATGCAGTGGATACCAAGTTGAATAAGACGAGATTCTTACTAACGAGGAAATGTTAAACCAGGGGGTAAAGGTCAGGCAGGGGAGGGCAGACCGAGAGGAGGCTCCGGAGAGCTGCAGTGAGCTCGCGGGCCCCTCGCACGCTCGGGGGCTCTCCACTCCGCTCACTTGGTGCCGCTTGGCTCGGCTTCACTCTCCTGCCTCAGTCAACAGAGTGACAGTCATCAGAATAAAAATCAGAGGCTGAGGGTACCGTTTCCCCAGCCCTCTCCATGAACGTCTGTAGTTAATGCTTCTTGGTCATCTCCATCCGTTTGGTCACGGAACCCTGTGGATTTTGTGTCTGACCGGCATCTTGTGTCTGTCCTTCCTGCTGTGATTCCTAACCAGCTCTCAGCATCTCTCCCCTCTGCTACTGGAATGCCCCCAAGTGGGCCCTGCCCCACTCCACCCTCCACAACCCTGTCACATGTCTGGGACTTCTGGCTCCTGATACTTTTAGGAGTGAATGCCTCTTTCTGACCCCACTCTCAGCTTTGGGAACCTTCATGGTGCTGGTCACCTAACGAACCTCCAGGACATGGCTCAGACCTTATTAGAATGTGACTGAGACCCGTGCCACCTGATTCCCCTGTTGTGTTCATTTGTTCATTCATTCACTCATTCATTCCCTCATCCATTCATAAAAAAATCACTTAAGAACAAGTTCGTGAAAGCCTACTATGCACTGGTCATGGTGCCAGACACACGAGGTCCAGCTTGAATCCAATGCCGGGAGATGCCCTGAGAGTCTGAAGAGGGGTGCTCACCCCATGTGAGGAAGGCTCCATGGGGGTGGCAGGGGACAGGGAAGAATGCTTCAGGCCTGGAGTCAGGAGGGAGCGAGCAGGAGGCGAGGCACTAAATACTTGATGAAAATAAATAATAAGAGTAATATAGTAAGAGTAATCATAACTCCCAGGGTTGATTTGGCTCCCTAAGGAGTACTTCCTGGGGTGGCTTGTGCTCTGAGGAGTCCAGAGATCACACCGAAGTCAGCTGTACAGGCAGGCACGCCTCAGGGAGATGGTATGGGTTTGGTTCCAGACCACCAC